>OY992876.1:427333760-427506260 GCA_963921405.1 Cepaea hortensis
CACCAACGACCAGATCAGGAAGATGCTGACAAGGGAGAACAAGAAATCAAGATCATCAGTGCTGAGAGGATCATCGGAAAGAACAACATCCCCTCCACAGTCGTCATCGTAACATCGGAGGAACGAGTGATCCCTCAATTCATCAGATTGGAGAAGAGAGACCAAGTTCCAGAGCACTACATACCGAGAGTGCTGCAGTGCCCCGTGCCACCTGCAAGAGTGAGGTGGAGGTATGCAGGTACTGCTCTGGACCTCATCCATACAGTCAGTGCAAGCAAGCAAAGACAGACAAGGACTTCAGAAGCATAACCCAAACAGAAAGTGCGCCAACTGCTTCGGCAACCACGGCTCCAGGTACCTCGGCTGCCCCTGCCACCAAGACAGCAAGGAAACCATGAATATCGCCACCAAATCTAACCTACCATATATAGAGGCTAGGAGGCAGTACAAGGCTACCAATCGACTCACAAAACGCGACAAAGCGCAACTGGAAGGCCAACTGAAGGACCTAAGATCACAGTTCAAAAGCATGGAGGAAGAAAAAGACAAGATGCAGGAAATATAGATAACAACCGTTCAGCGCATCCTGCACGATTTGACGCATGTTCAACAGAAAATTGAGCTGATGTCGCTCGAATAGTTGCTATAAAGGTCGAGACAGGCGAAACTCTAGCAAAAATCCAAGACGAGAGAGAAAAGACAGAAGAACATCTCAAACAGATACAAGAAGAAAAGTTGAGTTGAGTTGTTGAGTTGAGTTAAGAACCGACATCACTGCAATGAGGACATTCCCATACGTGCTCCGTCCCCTTGTTCAACAGCCAGGGAAGACTCATACTACTAATAGTTCCCACCGCTATCTTATTAAACGTTCTCCTGGTCTTCCCTCTCAGTTTTGAGATTCTTCCAGAACTCCTGCCGATCCACCGCAATCTCATTCTTTCCTCTTATGGGTTCTCAATCTGTTTCTCTGCCTTTTCCACCTGGTCCCACACGCGCACGACCACCTCCCCCTTGTCCACATTCAAACTACCACCAAGAGATGTATTCCCTGCTAGCCTATCAGCCTGTTCATTCCCCCGCACCACGCATGGCCAGGGCAAAATATCCCATACAATTCTCACACTCTGTGACCTCTGAAGCGACGAGAGCCATTCCACACGAAACATTCCTTTCTCCACCTTACTAAGCATACTCTTAGAATCCGTAATGAATACAAAGTGTGTTGCAGTAGTCTCCTCTAGCCAACGGAACGCCGCTGTTACTGCCTCCACCTGCATTCTCATGCTGGAGGTCGTAGTCCCATATGCCAGACTCTTCTTTTTCAAGACTCGTCCATTAGCCTTTGCAATAAAGCCCCAGCCACTACGTCTGTTCTCACCACTGACACATCGGTGTAGATGACTATGCTACCTTAATGTGTGTTGCTCTGAATCAGCTGTTGCACTTCAAACTCAATGCGGCCCGCTGCCTATTCTCTGCACTCACTACCCGGTGTGATTATTACATTGTGCCAGTCCGCCATGTCTTCCAGAACTTCAACCCACTCTCTTTCACGATTCATGGTCTCTAGATCACACACTTGACTTATAGAAAGTTCTGCCTGTGCCATCCAGGACCTGCCTCTTCTTAGTCTATGACCCTTGACTATATCCACTGCTGCATGCAGCGGGTGATCCCTTTATTCTGCAACTCTCAGGTACCATTCGGCCTGAAGGACCATATGCCTATCCGTCATTGTTGGTAGCGCATATAATCATAATAATATATGTCTCGTGCATATAATCGGTGTGTCCTTTGTGCACCCCAACATTAACCGCACGGCAGCATTCTGTATGCGTTCCAACCGTTCAAGCTGGCTCTTTGATACTGTCAGCAGCCCTAAACCATACTCAATGACAGAAATTATTAACTGCTGAAAGAGCCTGTACAGCATCCTCTAATCTACCCCGGTTGCTGCCACAGCCCTCATTGACATTGAGGTGAGTGACCTGTAGCGGGGCTATGAGAAAAACAACCAGCCATGAGAAATAATGGTGAGGGTGAGTGCAGACCCCCAGGGTGGATGGGGTGAGAGACAGTTTAGTTTTGTGTGAAGTCAGGAGACTTGAAGGGGAGTTGAAGCGGAGACCGACTGAGGGTCGGATCGTTTTGGAGAGTTGATATTTGGACTCCGAGTTGGTCGGTGGTCTAAGGAGAGGAGCGGAGTTAGATAGAGATCTCTGTCCTGTGTTGTTCTCCCAGTTTTGAATGGAGGTCTAAACCCAGAGTGGGTTGAATAGTTAGTGGAGGCCTAGACCCAGTGTGTGGGTTGTATTGTGTGAGGTCCAGCCGTGGATAGTAGCTGGATAACTGTCTTGTAAATTGGAGATTAATAAGGCCTTGAGAAGGCAGTGATGTGTATTGGTTAAGTTGTGAGGAGGATATATATATTCTGTGGATTATATTGTTTTCTGGATATGGAAATATGTTACGACCATCTCACTCGGTTATCATTAAGAACATCGTGAGATATCTGGGGGCTCGTCGCTTAGAGAGGAGTTATTATCGGGAAGGCTATGTCCGGTCAACAAAACCATTGTAATATAAAAATGTATGAAGGCCTTGTCGCTGGAAGTCCGAGACGACAACACAATTAAACAAGTACACGAAAGGCCACCACAGTACATAAAAAACAGCCAGCGTGCAGCAAATACGCAAGCAGAAATCGCCCAGACAACAGGCGATTACGGGACACAGGGTTGTCCACGAAAAACAGACAGTTCACGTGAAGGTCACTACAGGTAAATTTGATCCTAGACAGTATTACTGAAGCCAGATTCAGTGGGTGCGTCAGAGAATTAACGTAGACATGTCAAGAAGAGGTCAGCACAGGTGAAAAGTCGCGTGGACAAAAAGTTGTGTACGACAGGAGCGGTCAGTCTTGTGTGTGTGTGTGTGTGTGTGTGTGTGTGTGTGTGTGTGTGTGTGTGTGTGTGTGTGTAGGACTGGACAGGATTGGAAATCCAAAGATAGTGACAGGTGTGTGTGACGAGGCAATCGCACCATGTGATCGCAGGTTGACAGGTCAAGAGTTTCGGCCGCACGTCAAAGGACGGGTGGGGCGCAATGACCAAGAATACTGGTGGAATTTTGTTTTTGCCCATAACATATTCACGTCTGATGTGTGGGGACGCTGAATTTAAGAAGGATAAACACAGCAGAGTCAAGGTCGGGTTGACAGAGGGTCAGCGCTGTTTACGAGGACAGGGAAGTGTTTGTGTATGACAGAAAAGTTTCCGGTCAGTTTACAGACAGATTAAGTGTGTATTATTGTGATAAAGGGTACTGAGGTACTGACTGAGGTGACCTGCGAGGTCTAGGCCTGGGACGGTGGAAAGTTACTAAAATTTTCCATAGAACTGGATAAACAAGTTGTTTTGCACTGAAACCAGGATTTTTTTTTTTCCTTTGTTGAATTGTTTTACTGTCGTCATCGTATCATCAAGCAAACATGCTACAATAGATATTCAAGCGCCGTCATCATAAGAGTGGTGGCATTTCTTGGCCACAAAGGACTGATTATACGGATTTCAAGCGATGGGGATTTGTTGCCAATTTTTAACTTTCGGGCGTGAATCCGTGCCATCACTATCACGTGCCAGCTCTGCAAGCAGGGTACAAAAACGTTACAGACTGTGTCGAGACAGGACATTTTGGACAATTACTATCATCTTCAATTTTTCCGACAGTTGGAACTTGTTATAACCATTGTTATAACCACGTGAAGGAATAAGTAACCACTCAACAAAACAATAATTCGTTTTGGGACCGAGCCACGTTAAAACAGTTATAAACAGACATTTTCCTGGCTAATATTGGAAACTATTTCAAACAATCTGAAGACTTCATTGTGTCGGCCAACCATTTGGACATTTTGTTTGCTCTCATCGTCTTATATATATATTGTTTTCGGGTGTTACGCAATTATTTGTATGTGGTCCAGTGTTTGTCAGGAGTAGGAGATTTTTGTGTTGTTTCGCGGAGTTCGTGAGACAGGGCAAAAGTAATCTGCTTAGGTGCACCATATATTTTCTGGGAAGTAAATCGAAAGGTTGGTTTGTTTTGTTCTGCAGTGACGCAGTGTTGGTCTTGGATTAATATACCGTGCCCTTTTGTGTCTAACTACGGATCTGTGTATATTTTGATGTTATACTTTTTTTCCATTATATTTACATATGATATTTGGTTCTTCGGATTTTGTATTATTGTGATCCTTCGTAATATCTACTGTCTAGTGGTCTTTGTCATTTTATATATATTACGAGCACTGTGGTCGTCTCACACAAGCTTGTGGATGTTACTGTGGTTTATTTCTTTGTGATTACCGTCTCCGTGTACTCATCTTGTGAGTCTAGCGTTTATAGGCATCACTTATTGTTTATCATTCATTCGTTTATATATATATATATATATATGGGAGTATAGGTAAATACCCCCTCACTACCTAGTGCTTGTAGAGTGACTGGGTGAGTACAGAGTGATATTATTAGTACTACGAATTTACGTACACAGTGAGTGGTGCTGTACTTAGGGAAGGTACACAAAGACTAGCAGCAGAGTCTTTACATTTATAGTTGGCTGACAGACAGCAACGTGTCCACAAGTACAAGATGTCTACTTTAATGGAATATATTGAAGCAGGTGAACGATTAGGCCTGAAGGGTAAAGAGTTACAGGAGTATGCAGAAGCAAAAGAACAAAAACAGGCTGAAAGAGAACAAAGACAGGCTGAGAGAGAACAAAAACGCTTACAGGAAGAGAAAGAGACACAATTGAAACTAGAAATGGAAAATCAAAAGTGTCAGTTTGAGATTGAGAAGGCGGTTGCACTCAGAAAACTAGAACTATCATCGAAGGGTCAAAGTGAGGAAGGCAGAAGACCTTCGCAGTCGTCACAGCAACTAAAACTGCCATATTTTACGGACCGGGACAATCTTGAAGCTTATCTTTCAAGATTCGAAGCATCTGTGAAAACTCTAGGCTTCCCAGAAGGAGAATATGCTATGATACTGGGCGAGTTTCTGACGGGTAAGGCCCTAGATACCATGTTTAATTTACCTTTGGAAGAAAGAAACAATTACACTATTTTGCGTCAACGTTTGCTTACAAAGTTCCAACTAACTGAGCATGGATACAGAACAAAGTTCAGACAGTTAGGGCCAGAGACAAATCAGGATTTTACAGATTTTGTCAATACAGTGAAGAACACATTTAATAAATGGATGGAGCTTGCAGAAGTTGGAAAAGATTTTAATAGATTAGTGGATTTAATGTTAAGAGACAAGGTATTAGCGTCGTGCAATACAAACTTAGTAGCTTTCTTTGAAGACATAGGACATAGACACAATGTCCCAGTTAGGGCAAAACTACATGACTGCACATCCGAACAGTTCTATGGGTAGAGAAATAAGTGAGGAAATAGTCTGTGCAGCGTATACAAAACAGGACCAGAATCCAGTGATAAGACCAAGATCAAAAAGTGTAGATTTAACACAAAGGTATGAGGAACAAGGACCTAAAGACAATGGTTTCCGTGGCAACCAGTTTGGCAGAGCAGGACATTACCCATACAAAAGAGGGAATTTTCAGAGACGTCCAAATAGTTATGTCGGATGTTGGAATTGTGGGAGCTGGAGACATAAGGCAGCACAGTGTGATGTACAACCATCCATTGAGCCAACGAGTAACGTAAGGAAGGAGATCATCTGTTTCAAATGTGGCAAAAAGGGGCACGTCAGCTACCAATGTACGGGTGGGGAAACCGAGCACTCTAATGCAGCCCAAGTGATTGAAACATTTAACAAGGAGAGTTGTAGTGGATGCAAACCTCTGTTTGATAAAGACAGTGAACTGGTCTTAATGTGTGGTCACACAGTTAAGGCAGGATCAGCAGTGCATGCAGGAGGATGTTTGAAGATGCATCATGGGTGGTTTGTTAATGATAGGCCAGCGTTAACAATTAGGGATTCCGGATGTACGTCCATCGGAGTTAGAAAAAGTTTGGTAGATCCCTCGGATTACACAGGAGAAAAGATTAGGTGCATAACATTTAATGGGACAGTAGAATTCTACCCATTATCCGTGATAACAGTGAAAACACCATACATCACAGGAAGAGTGACAGCGTGTGTTCTAGACTCACTAGTGGCGGATCTGATCATAGAAAATGTGCCAGGAGTTAAAGATTGTACAGAAGAAGAAGTAGCTTATAGGGACCAAAAACATAGTTTAAGCAGTAACGAGGTAGTTACCAAAAGAAAACCAAAATTAGAGAGTATAGCTGAACAAGAAGAGGCACTTGAAGTAGACATAGGGACTGCGGACAATGATAGTACAGCTGAGCAGGTGAGAATAGATCTCAAACATAGCTTTAACGAATCCCAGAGAAAACATAATACCCTGGACAAATGTTTCCAAGGGTGTAGTAAAGTGAGACATAGGCAATCAAAGAAGGGTAGATGGTGCTTCGGAAGGAAGAACAATACTTTCACTCGCCGGTTTTCAGATGGCGGAACTGCACGTGGGCAAGGAGTGGTACCCTTAGCACATAGAGACCGATATACTAGAACAGCTCAGGATAGGGTATGTGCAGGGCACATAGGAGTAAGGCGATGGCAGCATAGAGCAGGATGCCAGGTATATTGGCCAGGATTTAATAAAGAGGTCAGACTAAACAGAGACTCCAGTGTAACGGTACAATATGCAGATAGCAAAGTTAAGGCAGTTCAAAAGAGTGTTAACGACATCACTGAACCAGGGTTAGGATTAGCAAACATATGTTTTAAAGATATAGGAAACATGAGGCATGGGTACATGAAGGGTAGACACAGCATCGACAGGAATAAGAGGTTGGTTGATGCAAGAAAAGAACCACCTGATATAGGGTCGGTACACAAACTCTCCAGATAGTTGAAGGAAGGCAAAGGCAATGCAGCGCCTCGACATTTATTCATGGGCCATTATTAGCAAAGTTACATGGTTTGTGTGTTATTGAAGATATTAATAGACCTGCGGGGACATAAATATAATGCTTTTCTATGTAATGTGGATTATTATGTCATGTATTAGCTCATGCATTGGTACACAAGATGGAAAGTTGGTGGTATTGATGTGTTGGTAATATGGTAGTCTATGTGGTGAAACGCCAATGGCTCATGTCCTCATGCCTTCTTTTATTTTGGGTAAACAGGGGGAAACGGCTTTCGGAAGCTATCAGTTCTCTTGTTCGCTCAATCTCCATGAAAGATAGTTCTTTGGGGTTACCTTCATAACACAATCTTTACATAGAGCGAGTAAATATATGTTTGGTTCTTTCGGGTAGACCCGATGGAGCGCCCTGCGCCAAATGTGCACTGGTGCGGCTTCTGGAGGATTCATGTCCGTTTCTACTGATCGTTATCCACGGCCGAATGTCAAGAGTCCAAGTTAAAGATTGCGACATTCTAAAGGCAGAATACTGATGGCCTAAGAAAGGTAATCTTAGGTTGTAATTAGTTTGCACTTATAAATCTCTATTGTCTTAAAGACTGAGAGGATATGGCGAAACAGCAGTCTTGCCATATTGGGAAGGGGTGACCGTTAGCCAATCTGGCTACGCGTCTTGATCTTGGCATGGCAAGGGAACACATCTGAAGAATAAGTAGTTACCAAATGATATCGCTGGTTCTTGGCAGCTGATGGACGAGTGATATCTTTCTTCCTACGGCTTACCGTTACTTAGTAGCATCTCTCTTTTAAATATAAGCACATTAGATAGCTACGGTGTGCCGGAAAGAGGGAAGGGCTCCTTGGGGTTGGGGTCCACCAATCTATGATCTATCTTCTTGAGCCGGAAGAGGCTATCCATGGTGCTATCTCTTTCGTCTTTTAGTCGATAGGATGATGTGGGGATTATAAATAAACTTCGTTATCTTATTGAGAGAACCTGCATTCCTCTGAATCTATGTGTTAGGTGAGGCACTGCCAGTACATTGCGGCGACAGCTCAGACAAGAGCAGCAGCCAGAAGAGGTAGTATCTTCTTTCATATTCTTGCTGGGAATGGGGAACTACACTGCGTGCCATACAACCCCACTAATATACTATTAGTTAACGGGGAGAAACACACAGATTACTAGGTGCACCACACCACAAGACCTTGGTTGTGAGAAAGGCATGGTTTGCAAGTGAGAGGGAAGCATGGACATGAATGTGCCCAACAATAATAAAGGCTTGGTATGAGTGTGGAGAGTGAGTCTTATATGCAAAAGGTTCCTAGGGTCAAACGACAAGACCTCGTCAAGCTGAAGGCCTAGTCTAGGAAAGACGCTGCCAATCCAGGACCTCTTGTCAAGTCGGGCCAATTCAATCAGGGCTCTTGATTAGTATTATTATGTATATATTTTATTATGGCAACTGATGTGCTGAGACCATTAGGAGTCTCCGTGTAGGCTGTACCAGAAGTTTAGGCTGGAGACTCTCACAAATGTTTGTCCTTTCCAGGGTCCTTCTTTTGGAAGTATGAACAGAGCTGAAGGTCTCGACAGGGCTCTACGCAGAAAGTATGTTTATGACTATGCCATGGCAAGGTTTGGGCCATGCCAGCTCTAAGGATATGATCTCTACGAGATAGAGCCACTGCTGACTTTGAAAGAATGACCATCAGCTGTACTGACACATCACCAGTCATCTCGATACGCTTGGATTGAGTCCTTTTGTATTATTGGCTAGACCCCGCCAATCACTCAGACACACCCATTATTATATGAGAACTATTCTCCAGGACATTATTTCCTACCTGACATTATGCCAAGTGATTCCATGGCACTTCCCTAGAACATTTGATTACTAAAGACTGTGGTCCATGGAAACTTGGAAGTTTGGTTCTACAGAAGGCTGTTGTACGTACAACCAATTACCTGGAAGGAAGGAGATTCTTGCACACGCGGTGAGCTGTATGTGGACGGATCGGACAGTGTATGAAGCTGGGTCTGTGAAGATAGCTACCTGAGGCTCTGTGTCTGAACGTTATCCTTGTTGTGTCTGTTTAGAACTATCTGTTTTATCTGCCTTAATGTTTTCCTGTGCTGTTCTTGATTAGGTTAATAAAATTACTTTCAAGTTATTCTGACGATCGCCATGTTATTTATGCGGGCGCCAGAAATACACCTTAGAGGTTAGGTCCCGAGGTTGAAAGACAGAGTGACAGTGAGTCCAGGGAACGGAGGAGGGTTGGCAAGCAAAAACCTGTCCCAGCCAGGGCAATAGAATAATATTGAAATATTGTTACATAGTTACTTGGGACCCTCCACGTAGCTTGTTACAATTTCTGGGGGCTCGTCCCGGGATATTTGAAATCCTGGTGGAGTTCTGGCTGATATAGTGATAGGGGACAGATATCCTTGTCTACTATCGATAGGTTCTGCCTACCGTGCCTGGCTATTGTCTGTACTCTGCCTGACACAGACTGACCGACATATGACGTGTTGTGGTCGTATAAACTATCCAATTGTTATTTGAACGATAAAGTTTTGATATAGAATTGTATACATTTACCCGCTGAGTTAAGATGGCATCAGCGAAATTTAATGTTGCAGAAGTACAGGCTAAAGGTCGAGAGATGGGCTACGATGGTGTAGAGTTACAAAAATATGTTCAGGAAGTTGAAAAAGACTTCAGACAGGCTGAGCGCGAAGCTAGGAAATTTGAGATCGAGCGTGAAGCTAAGAAAATAGAAGCTAAGAAAATGGAAGCTGAGAGCGAAACTAAGAAAAGGGAAGCAGAACAGGCCGTCAGAGACCATGAGTTCCGCATGAGGGAGTTGGAGCTTAGAGCTAAAACTGCCAAGGAAAGCGAGGGTGCAGTGGGAGGCACAGTTCTACCTGACTCAACAACTCCTAGTGGCGGTCCATACCAGGCAATGAAGTTCCCTTTGCTCCCGTTCGATGAACACAAAGAGAAGATCGACCAGTATCTTCAAAAATTCCAGTCGATGGCTTTGGCTATGGGACTGGAACGTGGGAAATGGAACTTGAAACTCTCGCAGGGCCTGAGGGGGACCGCGTACGAGGTCTACTCAAGGTTGCCACCTGGTATGGAGAATGACTATGAAGCTCTGGAGAAAGCATTATTGAAAAGGTTCCAGATGACAGCTCATAATTATCGACAGCAGTTCAGAAAGTCGAAGAGAGAACCAGGGGAGATGTTCGCAGCCTACAGTGTTCGACTGAAGTCTTACCTTTTGAAGTGGATGTCATTAGCTGGCTTTGCTAACGACTATGAAAGTTTAGAAGAATTAGTGGTCGTGGACCAAATGAAAAGGATGATGCCGAAGCCATTGCAAACTTTCTTGCTAGAAAATGGGGCAGAGAAGTTAGACTTGGTAAATACATTAGCGGAAAGGTATGTGCTGGCTCATGGAGATACTGGGGAACTGTCACAACCCAATCCCCGATCACCAGACACTTGGTCTGGAAAGAAGAAGAACCCTAAAACAACCCACACTAAAAGGGAGGATCCTTTCGATAAAGTTCCAATTAAGAAACCCTCTGGTAAGAGTCCACCTGGATCTCCTAAAAGAAAGTGGAGTGAAAAGTGGTGCGCCTACTGCAAATCTCCCACACACAATACGGCCGATTGCCGGCGCAAACAGAAAAACTCTCACTATGCTGCCTGTCTTGTAGAAACCGGGGAAGGGTCTAACAAGGAGGTAGAAGGGAGGGGTCTTGAGAACAAAGATTCAGAGAAACCACCAGTAGTAGAAACGATACTTGTGAACGGACAACCAGTTGAGTGTCTCTATGACACAGGTCTGCAGTTTGAGGCTGTAATTTCATCACTCTTAGTGAGCCCAGAGCAGTTAACCGGGGAATCTATTGAGATTCAAACGGCGACAAAGAGTGCGGTGGCGATGTCTCTTCCAATTGCGAAGGTGGACATCAAATCAAAATATGTTACCGGCACTATACAGGCAGCCGTTCTGCTCGATCCTATCTTCCCAATGATCTTGGGTTGTCGCTACGTCTTTCTAGGGATTCCAACAGAACCCATGTACGTAGGGGCGATGCAAACCAGATCTCAATCGGAGGATGAGCAGACGCCGGCCTTGATCGTGAATCCCTTGCCTGGGGAGTTACGAGCTGCTCAAAGCCAGGATGCTACTTTGCAACCTTGCTTCAACCAGTTGCCAAAAAGTTCTGACCCACCAAGACGGGGTCAGTATTATATGAAGAATCGGTTACTGTACCGGAGAGCCGGAGTGGAGGAACGCCAGCATGGACATCTGGTAGTTCCTAAGGCTTATCGGGAACAGCTTCTTCATATGGGACACACCATTTCTTTCAGTGGACATATGGGTGTCGGGGCAACTCTCCAGCGCATTTCCTGCCATTACTACTGGCCAGGGATGACTGGAGACGTGCGTAGGTACGTCAAGTCGTGCCCAGAGTGTTAGCGTGTGGCACCAAAACACAGGACGGCTCCGGTAGTCTTGGGTGACATGCCCATTATGAACTCTCCTTTCGAGAGAGTTGCCATCGATCTTGTTGGTCCTCTTCCTCGGACTAGGAAGAGGAATAAGTACATTCTCACGATGGTGGATTGCTGTTCCATGTGGGGTGAGGCGATACCTTTGGCCACAATCGACTCTAAGCGAGTGGCTGATGCACTGATGGAGACCTTTACTCGGTTGGGATTTCCCAACCAGATCCTAACGGACAATGGGTCTCAGTTCTGTGGTAAGCTGATGGAAGAAGTCTTTCGTATCTTCCAGACTCACCACATTCACACAAGCCCGTACCACCCTCAGTCTAATGGGCAAGTAGAGAGGTTTAATGGTACCTTGATGACCATGCTTCGGAAGCTGGCTCAAGAGAAACCAGACAGATGGGATGAGTATATCTCAGCCGCCTTGTTCGCCTATCGGGAGGTTCCCCATGGGTCGACCGGGTTGCCACCAGCCACTCTACTATTCGGGAGACCTATTAAAGGTCCCTTAGAAGCCCTATTGAGATGTTGGACAGAGGAAGAAACTTCCGAAGAAGTTGTATCCTCATATAAATACGTCGAAGAGTTAAAGAAGAAACTCCAGACGGGTTGGGCTTTGGCAGCTCAGAATCTAAGGGCAGCCAGAAAGAGACACGCGGCCTACTACAATAGAAGGACAAAAGATAGGTCTCTTAAAGTGGGGGATCGGGTTCTGTTGTTACTTCCAGTGGGTTCCAATAAACTCGAAATTGGTTGGCAGGGACCTTTCCCGGTGGAAAGGGTTGTGTCCCGGACCAACTATGCCATCCGGATCAGGGGGAAATCTAAAATCTTCCACATTAACCTCCTCAAAAAGTATGAAGAACGATCTGATGGTACCTCTCTCCCACTTATGACTATGGCGGTCGCGATGGAAACTGAATCGGGCGAAGACGCGGATAGGGAGTATCCTTTAAACTCTGGGGAAACCTATAGGGATGTACATATTAATCCTGATCTGTCGGCTGAAGACACCGACCGGGTCATCCGTTTGTTGGAGTCCCATCAGCAGATTCTTACCGATCGGCCAGGGCGAACAGGGTTAGTCGAGTTTGATATGACTCTGACTACCCAAGACCCTGTTCGCCAAAAAATATATCCAGTGCCCTTTTCGAAAGAGAAGGCCCTGGAAGCTGAAATCCAGAAGCTTCTGGACGATGACATCATCACTCCTTCGACTTCTCCTTATAATGCCGGGGTTGTCTTGTTGAGGAAGCCCAGTGGGGAGCACCGCCTATGTATTGATTACAGGCATTTAAACAGATGTACGACATTCCAAGTTGAACCGTTACCGAACACAAATCAACTATTTGCCAGACTAAATAAGGCAAAGTACTTTTCAAACATTGATCTAAGCAGGGGATATTATCAGATCCCTGTGAAACCCGAGGTTCGCCCCTGGCTCGCCTTCAGTACTCCGAGCGGGCATTACGAATTCAAGGTGATGCCATTTGGGCTGAGCAATGCGCCCAGTGTGTTCACTCGCATGATGAGAATGTTATTAGACCCTTTAAAGGATCCCTCTGTGGTCTCGTTTATGGATGATATTCTCATCGCGTCTGACAATCTGAGTGATCACCTGAGGTCCTTGGGACAGATCTTCAAAAGGTTAAAAGAGGAAGGGTTAACCGCCCGTCCAGCCAAATGCATGATTTGCTATCAATCCTTGGAATTTCTGGGACATACTATTACCCCAGGGGGACTGGTACCGGAAGAAAAGAATATTGAAAAGGTCCGTCTCGCACCCCGTCCTAAATCCAAAAAAGATGTTAGGTCTTTCTTGTCTCTGTGTGGGTTTTACCAGAAATTTATTCCAAAGTTCAACGAAATTGCGGCGCCGTTAACCGAGACTCTGAAGAAAGGATCGCCAGATCTTATAATCTGGACCCCGAGCTGTGAAGAAGCTTATGGGAGGCTGAAACAGGCTTTGGTGGATAGGCCAGTCCTGCAACTCCCAAATTTGGAGAAAAAGTTTGTTCTAAGAACCGACGCGAGTAACATAAGGATTGGGGCAACTTTGTTGCAGGAAGGGCGAGATGATGCTTCGGTGCTATGTCCGGTGGCGTATGCAAGTAGAAAACTGTTACCCGCCGAACGGAATTACTCCACAGTCGAACGGGAATGTCTGGCTCTAGTGTGGGCGGTACAGAAATTTCAACCTTATCTGTATGGAGTACCGTTCAAAGTGCAGTCCGACCATCAACCTCTGACCTTTTTGGCAACTTCTAAGAAACTGAACGCGAGGTTAATGAGATGGTCATTGCTCCTACAACCGTATCAGTTCACGGTCGAATACATCCCCGGAAAGGAGAATGTGGGAGCGGATTTCCTATCACGACATCCTATGGTTGAATGTGAGGGTGGGGCCATTCGAACAGAACCTCTGGCAGTAGAAAGTTCGTAGGGTTCGACTTTCTTAAGATGGGGCCTATGTGGTGAAACGCCAATGGCTCATGTCCTCATGCCTTCTTTTATTTTGGGTAAACAGGGGGAAACGGCTTTCGGAAGCTATCAGTTCTCTTGTTCGCTCAATCTCCATGAAAGATAGTTCTTTGGGGTTACCTTCATAACACAATCTTTACATGGAGCGAGTAAATATATGTTTGGTTCTTTCGGGTAGACCCGATGGAGCGCCCTGCGCCAAATGTGCACTGGTGCGGCTTCTGGAGGATTCATGTCCGTTTCTACTGATCGTTATCCACGGCCGAATGTCAAGAGTCCAAGTTAAAGATTGCGACATTCTAAAGGCAGAATACTGATGGCCTAAGAAAGGTAATCTTAGGTTGTAATTAGTTTGCACTTATAAATCTCTATTGTCTTAAAGACTGAGAGGATATGGCGAAACAGCAGTCTTGCCATATTGGGAAGGGGTGACCGTTAGCCAATCTGGCTACGCGTCTTGATCTTGGCATGGCAAGGGAACACATCTGAAGAATAAGTAGTTACCAAATGATATCGCTGGTTCTTGGCAGCTGATGGACGAGTGATATCTTTCTTCCTACGGCTTACCGTTACTTAGTAGCATCTCTCTTTTAAATATAAGCACATTAGATAGCTACGGTGTGCCGGAAGGAGGGAAGGGCTCCTTGGGGATGGGGTCCACCAATCTATGATCTATCTTCTTGAGCCGGAAGAGGCTATCCATGGTGCTATCTCTTTCGTCTTTTAGTCGATAGGATGATGTGGGGATTATAAATAAACTTCGTTATCTTATTGAGAGAACCTGCATTCCCCTGAATCTATGTGTTAGGTGAGGCACTGCCAGTACATTGCGGCGACAGCTCAGACAAGAGCAGCAGCCAGAAGAGGTAGTATCTTCTTTCATATTCTTGCTGGGAATGGGGAACTACACTGCGTGCCATACAACCCCACTAATATACTATTAGTTAACGGGGAGAAACACACAGATTACTAGGCGCACCACACCACAAGATCTTGGTTGTGAGAAAGGCATGGTTTGCAAGTGAGAGGGAAGCATGGACATGAATGTGCCCAATAATAATAAAGGCTTGGTATGAGTGTGGAGAGTGAGTCTTATATGCAAAAGGTTCCTAGGGTCAAACGACAAGACCTCGTCAAGCTGAAGGCCTAGTCTAGGAAAGACGCTGCCAATCCAGGACCTCTTGTCAAGTCAGGCCAATTCAATCAGGGCTCTTGATTAGTATTATTATGTATATATTTTATTATGGCAACTGATGTGCTGAGACCATTAGGAGTCTCCATGTAGGCTGTACCAGAAGTTTAGGCTGGAGACTCTCACAAATGTTTGTCCTTTCCAGGGTCCTTCTTTTGGAAGTATGAACAGAGCTGAAGGTCTCGACAGGGCTCTACGCAGAAAGTATGTTTATGACTATGCCATGGCAAGGTTTGGGCCATGCCAGCTCTAAGGATATGATCTCTACGAGATAGAGCCACTGCTGACCTTGAAAGAATGACCATCAGCTGTACTGACACATCACCAGTCATCTCGATACGCTTGGATTGAGTCCTTTTGTATTATTGGCTGGACCCCGCCAATCACTCAGACACACCCATTATTATATGAGAACTATTCTCCAGGACATTATTTCCTACCTGACATTATGCCAAGTGATTCCATGGCACTTCCCTAGAACATTTGATTACTAAAGACTGTGGTCCATGGAAACTTGGAAGTTTGGTTCTACAGAAGGCTGTTGTACGTACAACCAATTACCTGGAAGGAAGGAGATTCTTGCACACGCGGTGAGCTGTATGTGGACGGATCGGACAGTGTATGAAGCTGGGTCTGTGAAGATAGCTACCTGAGGCTCTGTGCCTGAACGTTATCCTTGTTGTGTCTGTTTAGAACTATCTGTTTTATCTGCCTTAATGTTTTCCTGTGCTGTTCTTGATTAGGTTAATAAAATTACTTTCAAGTTATTCTGACGATCGCCATGTTATTTATGCGGGCGCCAGAAATACACCTTAGAGGTTAGGTCCCGAGGTTGAAAGACAGAGTGACAGTGAGTCCAGGGAACGGAGGAGGGTTGGCAAGCAAAAACCTGTCCCAGCCAGGGCAATAGAATAATATTGAAATATTGTTACATAGTTACTTGGGACCCTCCACGTAGCTTGTTACAGTCTACTATGACTACTTGATGTATTATTTAGTGTGGTAGCAAAAGTGAGATGGAGTCATACTTAGGGCTACCCAGGCAATATGTCTGGGTCACATATTTCATAAGTATTAGTCTACATACATTTAAAACGATGTTTTCTTTTAAGGGGGGGGGGGTGGGTATGACATATGCCTGGGTCATTGACATTGAGGTGAGTGACCTGTAACGGGGCTATGAGAAAAACAACCAGCTATGAGAAATAATGGTGAGGGTGAGTGCAGACCCCCAGGGTGGATGGGGTGAGAGACATTTTAGTTTTGTGTGAAGTCAGGAGACTTGAATGGGAGTTGAAGCGGAGACCGACTGAGGGTCGGATTGTTTTGGAGAGTTGATGTTTGGACTCCGAGTTGGTCGGTGGTCTAAGGAGAGGAGCGGAGTTAGATAGAGATCTCTGTCCTGTGTTTTTCTCCCAGTTTTGAATGGAGGCCTAAACCCAGAGTGGGTTGAATAGTTAGTGGAGGCCTAGACCCAGTGTGTGGGTTGTTTTGTGTGAGGTCCAGCCGTGGATAGTAGCTGGATAACTGTCTTGTAAATTGGAGATTAATAAGGCCTTGAGAAGGCAGTGATGTGTACTGGTTAAGTTGTGAGGAGGATATATATATGGTCTGTGGATTATATTGTTTTCTGGATATGGAAATATGTTACGTGTGTTCGTGTTCCTTCTGCATTAAAAGATTATGTGCGCCAACTCAATCTTGTTCACTGACGGGTGGATGTGTACTGCGGGGTGAGTTGTATGGTGAGACAGGTGGCTAGCTCAACTTACACTCCGTATTGACATACAAGGAGCATTGTAACCTAGACAACGACCATCTCACTCGGTTATCATTAAGAACATCGTGAGAGTCTTCTACCAGCCTTCACCACCAAAGCCTCCACGTGATCCTTAAAAGACAAACACCTGTCAAATGTGATACCCAAGTACTTCAATTTACTCTCTCGACTAAGAGGACATCCATTCAACATAATACCTGGGACATCTGCCTTGACGATTCGGTTATCCAGGGAGTACCACACAACCAATGCCTTGTCTGGGTGTATAATGGCCCCTACGTCCGTGCACCACTCCGCCACCCTGTTTACTGCCACCTGTAAGTCTTTAGCCAAACTGGCCCTGTCTCTGCCCTGTCTGTACACCAGCACATCATCTGCAAATTTCAAGATTCTACCCACACCTGGTGTCTCAATAGCTGCGACTTTGCTGGTGTAGACATTAAAGAGCACTGGGGACAAGGCAGATACCTGCGGCAACCCAGGTGTAATAGTACAGGGGTCAAAAGTCCAGGAACCCACGCGCAGTGCAACCTTACGCTCTTAAAGGACTGCCGCAACCCATCTAACAAGGCAAGGGCAGACTTCCATGTCCAACAGTGTGTGTATCAACCGATCATACCTGACCCTGTTATACGCATCCTCCAGGTCAAGAGCTGTCACTGTCTCCTGTTTATCCTGGAAGCCCTCATAGACATCAAATGCAAAAGTTTCAGCATTAGCCCAGGTGTCCTTCCCAGGCCGATAACTCCCGAGTCCTTGGGGAAGCAGATTACGACTTTCCAAATGTCTTTTCGAGGACTGTGCCATACGTGTTTTGCAAGGTTATGATTCGGTATCCATTAAGTCTGGAGTGATCCTTACCTGGCTTTGGGAGTGGGACCAGGTAGCTATGCAGCCAATCGTGGGGTATTTCCGCCGTATTGATGCTTAAGTTGAAACAAATAGCCATCTCCTCCAGTCTCCATCATTCATGTTCCTCATACGGGAGTATCTCACCCCATCCGGACCTGGCGCTGTGTTTTTAGCCCGCTTCAGTACCAGTCTAATATACTCCACTTTAATCTCACAGTCCTCATTCCTAGTGACCTGAGACAAGGCTTCTCTGACGTTATCTCTAATAGGCCTATCTTGCTGGTCCGTCTGTTTTAAAAATCGCGCAAGAAAAGCCTCCCCTTTGTCCTTGTCAGTTGTCATACCAGGCATCACCTGTCTCTTCATCTGCCGGTGCAGCCTCCAGAATTTTCCCAATGTCACATCCCCACCGACCTTATTGATAAACTGTTCCAACTTCATTCTCTTTGCCTCTGCTGCCTGGAGTTTAAAATCCTGCACCTTTACTTTTGTATATCTTTCAGCCTCTTCCAATTATGTGTCAACTGAATTGGTTCCTCTCCGCCCCTCTGCCACTTCCTTATGGTTGCCCTCTTTTACCTCCATGAATTCTCCACCTCTTGTGTCCACCATGGTGTTTGGGTGAAGATCCTTCTTGTTGGTTTAGATCTTCCCTGTGATCTAAGGCGCCCCAAGTGCGAAGAGTGGTCGCGATCATAACTTAATGCCCTGCGAGCTCTTATAGCCCTAACTGTGCTGGACTTAGGTATCAGCATAGAACAGGGGAGGTGGTCACTTCCATGGTCTCCAAGGACGCTCCATTTTATAACTGATGCCGCCTCTTGGGATACAAGCGCCAGGTCGATGGCCGTGTCAGGGTCCCCCGGTCTCATTGCTAACCTAGTGGGTGTCCCGTCATTTAGACAGACAACATCCGTCTCAAGCAAGGCCTCAGCAAGAGCAATACCCTGTCTGTTCTCTCCCGACCTGTCCCATTCCTTGGCGCGGTCGTTGAAGTCACCACATATCAGATACCTGGTACTTGGGGTGTCCACTGAACCTTTCAACCAGTCCCAACTCTCTCAGCTTATGCAAGATTTCCCACTTACATATATATTTATCAGGTTCCAGCTGAATCGGCAGATTTGTATCCGCATTCTGAAAATACAAGAAAAAAGAGAAATAATGGAACAGCTTATATCCACGTCTGAAATACCTGAACCAGAAGATGCAAAGGCCCAGGCAGAAGAAGAAGCAACACAAGAAGAAATCGAAGTGGAGGCAGAAAACCAGAACGGCCGCGACAAAGAAAAAGAGTGTAGCAGATTTAGAAGATGCTGGTCACCTCATGGACCGAATGGCCAACCTGTCCTCGAAACAAGGTATCAGAGAAGACCCAAACGATAAGAAGATAAACCAAGACGAGGAAATAGGTGGAACACCAGGAGAGACGTCAACTGGTAAAGCTCCGTGAAGGAAACAGCACCATATGACGGGGTGGGCACACAACAGCTCCAAGCCTCAACAAGTGCGCGACTCTGCCCAGACATGAAAAGCCTAAGGAGAAAGGAATGAACACAATCAACCCATCAGAAGCCGGGAAGCTGACAACAAGCAGCCCAGTGTACGAAAAACAATCTAATAGTTACACAATAAATACCCCAATATAGCTAAGTCGAAAACTCGAAGGCTGAAAGGGCGGTATTCGTACCAAAACTTGGATTGTATTGTGATGTGTAATGTCTCCAGATCTTTTTTCCCTGTACAGTGAAAATATTTTCAGAAATATAGAAGATATGGAAGGAATCAATAATATTAGATATGTAGATGATACAGTCTTGATTGCAGACAATGAACAGGACCTGCAACATTTAGTAGATGCGGTTGTTACATACAGTGAACAACTAGGGTTAGAATTGAATAGTAAGAAACACAGATTATGGTCCTCACTGGGAAGAAGGAAATACCACAATGTGATATACGAGTAAATGGGCATATTCTTAAGCAAGTGAATCCGTACAGTTATCTCCGAGCAGTCATAACATCTGATGGGAGATGTCTTGAAGAAATTAGAACAAGAATTGCCATTGCGAAGGTAGCCTTTTGCAAGATAACAAACATACTGACTGCCACATAGCAGTCACTGACACACAGCAGACTGAGAAAGGCTGCAGGGAGCTTCCCTAAAAGATGCACCGAATGGTACAATTATAGAGTGCGCAGGGAAACGAAGGAGATGCGTCAGACGTCAACAAACAAGATTACGCTGGGATACCGTCTGGAGATTCGGACGTGTGTGGATATTCTGAGGAGTCAAAGTCGTGGAGCGAATTGGATATTCTTAGGTAGGTGTAGCTCATATTCAAGTGGACGACGGGAGGAGTCACTTGCTGGGATCGAAAGACCATGGACCCAGGAGCGAGATAAATGTAACTAGAAGATAACGACACGGAACGAACAAACACAGGAATGAAAAACAGAATGAGCGCTGATGTAGAGGTTAAGGACATATGACCATGGCAATTCGAGCTGCTTGTAATAGGTGCCGATCCTGTCTTAAGGACACCCTATAGAGTAGAAGAATTGTGTATTGCAACATTGTTGATACACCCAAAATAAACAGGTGTATTTTAATGCTTTATCGTCAGAGCCGCATCTGTGAATTTTCGTTGCCAACTTTAGTTTGACGTTGAGTGTTTTGTTTACTCCGGAGGCGAGCCAAATTTCAATAATACCTCGGGTGGATTCTTATAATTGAGAGGGATCGCGCTTCGAGGCATATGGGGACTCTTACCGGCCAAGTAAATTGCAGCAGTGACCTTACGAGATCCATAAATGAATAATGAATGCATTACACGGCAAGAATATGTCAAGAAACTGTGCACAGAAAGAAAGCTTGCACACCAAACGTCAGTGTGACGCACCACGCGAAACTCGGCAGAAATAATAACACCAAATTAAACGCTGGAATATACACAGCTGAAAACACAGAGCAAACATTACAAATTACAATAATATAAGTATTGCTGGAAGATCTACAACAGAAGGTAAGAGGAACTTTAATATACCTCTTAGATCTCACACATACATCGAGAATTTACGAGAACTTACGTGCCAGACATTAGTCAATAAACATTTACAACAGCGTTAATACTGACTACAGCATTATTTACACATCGAGCAAGTAGCGGTATACCTAAGTCTGAAATGCCGATATATAATTATACAATTACTCAATTGTCAACACTACAAATACATCTATGAAAAAGTCGCCAACGCACATATATTTATCATCTACAAGATCAAGTAGAAATTACATACAATTAACAGTTTGCACAGTTACGTGCGCATCAGATATGAATAAGTTTTCGCGCAATATTGCACGGATGTAAATATAACAGAATTGACAGCACGTATTTAAAGAATATTTATGTGAATTATTATGAAATTGAAATTGAAAAGTGCAATACTAGTTTAAGATCTTTAGAACATATAAACAAAACGATGTCTGAGGAAAGTATTTAATTATATTGGACAGAGTGTGATCAAAAGATGAAGTACATACTTGGCATACTTATGCATCACATCAGGAGAGTAGGCCATAACCGGACACTGTACTGTTAGTGATAACAACATTTATTGAACGCATATCTGATAGCCTGGATACATCGTTTCCGAG
This sequence comes from Cepaea hortensis, assembly GCA_963921405.1. Classification (NCBI taxonomy): domain Eukaryota; kingdom Metazoa; phylum Mollusca; class Gastropoda; order Stylommatophora; family Helicidae; genus Cepaea; species Cepaea hortensis. The sequence goes on from OY992876.1 coordinate 427,355,228, forward strand.
GACAACATAGAAACTAGAACACCAACACCACCTTCTTCACACCACCGGACATATATGAATTCACAGTAACGAACACACTATATACACTCGTACCATTGTTCTGGACAGACATGACACATTCGTTCATGGAAACTCTGGGACATTGTCACTAGGTGGTGAAGACATTGAAGCAATATCACGACATTGAACCGACACCTTACTTTACCGGCATCGACGCACGTTCGTCAGGAACTTATGATGATCTGGAACCAGGAGCTTGGCAAATAGCGTCGATACGTATCAACTTCACTGCAAGAGATTACTGTCATCAAACGACACTCAAGTACGTGAAGTGCACTACTAGTGGACAGGGCACATATTACACACGTGCAGCCAACCATTACAGGGATCATACGCGCAGATACTACCAGAACCAGTTGGCCAAGATCTATTTTAAAGCCGAAAGTACTCAAGGGTCGTCGATTACGCCACAGCCGATTAAGTAATTTTTCTGGAATCGGCCACAGACCACTTGGTCTAGGGTGGAGTGTAAGTTCATTACACTATCGTATTAACACAAACAGGAACAACAGTCTATCACTGCGTCACTCTTCACGGCACTTTACTTCTACACTCATTATAGTATTGAATAAACGGACATACGTTACCCAACGCCAACAACTATCAAGAAGGACAGTATATTTTTCCTATTTGTTGACTGTTGTATACATTTGGTTAACGGGGTGTAACTTTAACGTTAAATAAGTAACAATGGCTAAGTTAACACAAAAATGAGTTAATATTATTGTACGAATTTAAAGAAAACGTGTATACTTGCAATTGTCAGATCGGTACGAAGCTATTTGTATCAATCTCACGTATTGTAAGTATCTATATCTGTAGCTAGAGTAATCCTTAGTCTATGTTATTTTCTTTTATAAGGACGAATAGGGTTTTACGTCAATTGTCACTCGTTCTCTCATAGCTGTTACTTGTCTATTGTTATTATATTCTTTATACGGAATATATTTTTAATACTAATTTCTGTTATTTACATATAGTAACACTTAAGATATATATATATAGCAAGAAGTTGCTGAATTTCTTTCTTGTTCAATTTTACATTGCTGTTGAGTTGCAGTTCACATTTTGTTCAGCAGTTGTTATATTGATTATCTACTCTGAATCGAACATACTTCCATATCGTCGATTTCTTTTACATGTTACATTGCTCTATCTTATTTCAGCTAGAGTACTGATAAGTTAAGTAGGACAACATGTCGGCACTTCAAGACTTCATGGAAATAGGTAAGAAGTTTGGTTTGACTGGTTCAAACCTTAGGAATTTTGCAAAAGAAAGAGTTGAAAGATTAGAAATGTTGATAGAGGAGAAAAGAAGGAAACAACTTCAAATATATGAAGCGAACACAATGTTCGTCATCAATGACGATGAAGACATAGAAGATACCCTCCCTACTCAACAAGCATGGGTCAATGGTGTATCAACGACCTGTATTAGGGATACTTCTTCAGCTATTGTGGGTGTCGATCACAAGCTAATAAATAAAAGTGATTACACAGGTAATATTGTTGGGTGCAGAACATCGGGGGTACCATAGAAACATACAAGACCGCATGGGTCATGATTGATTGCCCATATTACAAAGGTAAAGTATGTGCAGCAGTGTTGCCAAATCCCGGTGCTGGGTTAATCGTTGGTAATATCCCGAACGCCAGAGATTTCGTTCAGAAAGTAACCATCGAACACAAACCTGACGAAACACTCACAAGTACAAGTACCCAAGTTGAAATGACGCAAGAAGAAGAAGATAAAGAAAAAGAAAAGATGCAAGTAAAACAGGGTGATAACGCAACAAAACAGAGTGAGGTACACCTGGATATTCAAGAGGTAAACAAACAGTCTTCATCAAATAACTCCGTATCTGAAAACATAAGTTATGATCAGAAACAAAGCAAACGAGATTATTTGTCGTTGAATGACATATTTTTGAAACATTCAAAAAAGAGACCAAAAGTTATACACACTGGTTGTTACACGCAAAAGTTACATGCACAACAAGCACAACCTATTGAACAATCAAAATTGGGGCTGATAACCATGTTTATTGCTCACATCATAACTTTGACAAAGACATACAGTTCACAGGTTGAATGCGTCATCATGAACAATTGTATTCGAACGAAGATATATGCAATTGATGTCAGTAAAAACATGTACGCTCAAGCGAGGAAACATAGTGTGAACGGGTTCATACGAACAAAAACTCATATCATAAACATGCACACAGAAGTGAAGAAGCATAGTGCAAATATAGGCTACGCACAAAAGGCAAGAAATGTATTACATACATACGCACAGAAGTCAAGAAGTGTGTCACAAACGTACATACAGAAATCTCATTAGGTGTATTACACACATGCACGCTGAAGTTAAAAAGTATGGCACTAACAGATACGCACAATCAAAGAAATACATTGCGTGCGGCATTACAATTACACACTCACAAATCAAGAGGATTTACACACAAACCAGAAAGAAACTTCTAGATTGGTTAACAGAAACCAAGGAATACACCACAAACATTTGTGCGCAAATCAAAACAAAGGTTGTAAACTTTAGAGTAAAGGCAAAGATTTTCTTTACAAACTTCATAAGTAAATGCAAAGAACACTACAGACGACAAACTACACTTGTCTTTGCCTACTGTAGTTATGCTTACTTGTCTTACTTCTGGTACAGATTTACCAAACATACCTCATTACAGCGTATGCATTACAGAAGATACACAAGACTGAAAACAATTACATTGTTCCAATCAACAAAATTACAATGTACAAATATTGGCATGCGTGCAAAAGAGAGATTTTACAAGTTTGAAACAAAGAAAGAAAGAAAGAAAGAAAATGAATGAAAGAAAGAATAAAAGAAAAGAATAAAGAAAAATAAAATGGGATGAAAGTGTTAGGTTCATATCAACACATTGTACACTACAGACACATTAGGTATTAGGTCTTATTACTTAGTTGTTAGGTGTCACTGATATAAATATATACTTTTCAGAGGTGTTCACACAATCTAATATCTCTACACTCAGTTGTGTGAAAATATTTCAGTTCTCTATTCGTCAGATAATTGTTCTTAACTATATCCTTATTAGAGAACTTGATAAGTTTATGAAGAATATTTGATTTAAATATTTATTCTTGTGAAATCAAGTATTATATTATATTTCTGATTTATTTTCTTAGAGGTCTCGAGTCTTTAAGATATATGATTCTTCACAAGATTATATATTGTTCTTAGATTGTTAGAAACGTTTTAAGATATATGTTACACATTGCACCTAGTTAATTAGTAATGTACTTAGCAAGCAACTGGAAAAATAATACATTATTATTATATAGTGTAGTCGGATAGATACATGTGTGTATTTTCATTGTTGGCAGAGACATCATAAAGTTGTTGGGACATAGTATAACTGTCAAGTCTCGCATACTACATATGCTGGAAGAACTATTAGCCTCGTGGGACATGGGGTGAACTGAATTGGGTCCGAGCGTGATATACTCCTATGACGTAACTCTACTATTCGTGTTGATCGTTACTTCACGGAATTCCTAAGTATCATGTGAAAAAACAGTTTACGTGATTGAATTAATAGTATTAATAACATTAATACGTGAATATTATAATATTATAGAATGTATAATTAATTAGTTAATATTTAAGTCATTTACATTAGAATTATTACATTAGATTGTTTGTTCGATAAGTAATGATTGAATAGTTGATAATAATTGATATTAATTGATATGTATCAGTCATTTGATAGAATATCCACATCCACTACGGCACTTGATAATATTAGAAATATCCCTTAAATTAGAATGTGATCAGCGACAGCCTCTACCTCACCTACAGCCATTAAATGATAACGCAAGATATATTCATAACCAGCGACAACGAGGATCAGCAACTGATACAGACGGCATGATACCGATTGATACTCTCGTCCACAACTCCGGGTTTTGACCTAGAGTGAGGACAAGTTAGGGACTAATGGTATCATTAGTTGGTCCGGCCCTCCCATAGGCCGGCCACATGACGTTCACCGTGGGTGTGAGCAGGAGGGCATGCCCGTCAGTAATTTTTTTTTTTTTTTTTTTAGATATGATATTTTTTTGTATATGTAGATGAATTAAATGATGATATCATTTAATTTGTAGGGCGGGGGGCATAATGAGACAAAGCAGTCACTGACTCACAGCAGACTGAGAAAGGCTGAAGGGAGCTTCCCTAAAAGATGCACCGAATGGTACAATTATAGAGTGCGCAGGGAAACTAAGGAGATGCGTCAGACGTCAACAAACAAGAGTACGCTGGGATACCGTCTGGAGATTCGGGCGTGTGTGGATATTCTGAGTAGTCAAAGTCGTGGAGCGAATTGGATATTCTTAGGTAGGTGTAGCTCATATTCAAGTGGACGACGGGAGGAGTCACTTGCTGGGATCGAAAGACCACGGACCCAGGAGCGAGATAAATGTAACTAGAAGATAACGACACGGAATGAACGAACACAGGAATGGAAAACAGAATGAACGCTGAGGTAGAGGTTAAGGACATATGAGCATGGCAATTCGAGCTGCTTATAATAGGTGCCGATCCTGTCTTAAGGACACCCTATAGAGTAGAAGAATTGTGTATTGCAACATTGTTGATACACCCAAAATAAACAGGTGTATTTTAATGCTTTATCGTCAGAGCCGCATCTGTGAATTTTCGTTGCCAACTTTAGCTTGACGTTGAGTGTTTTGTTTACTCCGGAGGCGAGCCAAATTTCAATAATACCTCGGGTGGATTCTTATAATTGAGAGGGATCGCACTTCGAGGCACTGACCAATAAAATTATACCAACTGAAATGAGAAAAAGAATGTTGAAGTACTACATAGAACCTGTACTTTTGTATGGATGTGAAGCGTAAACAATGAGCAGACAAGCTGAAAAACATCTGATGGTTGTGGAAATGTGGTTCCTGAGGAAGATGCAAAGAACACCATGGACAGACAGAAAAACCAATGAACAAGTCCTTCAAGAAACAAATGAAGATCGTAAACTGATTAGAGTCGTTAGACGTAGACAGTCAAAATGTTTTTGGGCATGTTATGAGAAAAAATGAATTGGAGAAGTTGATGACAACTGGCAAGATCGAAAGAAAGAGACCAAGGGGAAGACCGAGAAGTAAATATCTGGATGGCTTGGCCACGTGACATGGTCGAGAAGGAACACGGAGCTGACCCAGGACTCTGGTGATGGAGTGAGATGGCAAAACATGACCATCCACGCTAATGGGCATGGCACATGATGTATTGATATGGCGTGGTGGAACCTGCTGTCACTCCAAGCATTAGGACTGGCTCAAGGAGCTGGATGAAATCCAGGTGGCAGGCTCCTCATCTGAGGGGATTTTAACGTTCGCATCAGAAAATTGGATTATACAGGGGTCAACCAACAGGATTATGCCCTTATGGATGTCAAAACCCATTCGTCACAGAGCCAAGGGAGGGTAGCTGAAAGAAAGTCCCACCTTCTCAAAAGGATGTTCGGTAGGCTGGCGACCAGCGATGTGTTTTACTTCTATTTTAACAAGGGCTATTGGGTCACTGTGGCGTAGAGGTTAAGCCATCTGCCTCGTGTTTAGAAGGTCACACCTTTCTTTTGGGATTCACTTATTAGGTTCGGGAGTTCAGTTCTTGTTTTTCTACATGGGACTACCGAGGCATCTCAGTAATCGTTTGCATTAAACAGAATTGATAAAACACAAAAACGTGTGAAGTGCACTGTCGTGATGTTACTTTATTAACTTGTTCACTTCACAGAGCAAGTACCTCAGTAGTTGACGTCTCCCTCTACACATGATACAAGAATTGTCTGTGCCCAGTCGAGCTATCCTTGGCTTCTCTAACCCAGATTTGATTCAGTGTCGTCTACACGATGGTTCTTCACCTGTCATGTAACATTGATTGTGGTGAGTTATCATCATCAACAATATTCATTAAAAAGATGTGTTATGTGTGTGTCCTTTACAGGACGTCTCAATCAATATAGACATACTAGCTGACACGGCCCGGCTTCGCCCAGTCACTGGTGGGGAGCATCTCATTTAATTCATATAAGTAGTCATATAAGTTCCCGTTCCCGTTACCGACTATCTGTCTGTCTGTCTGTCTGTCTGTCTGTCTGTCTGTCTGTCTGTCTGTCTGTCTGACCCGGCCCGGCATCGCCCAGCTCCTGGTGTGGAGAATCTCATTTAATTCATATAAGTAGTCATATAAGCTCCCGTTCCCGACTGTCTGTCTGTCTGTCTGTCTGTCTGTCTGTCCCTCCCTGTCTGTCTGTCTGTCTGTCTGCCTGTCTGTCTAATCATTTATTGGTTGCAGTTAGAACAACCTTAGATAAACGAAGACCAACTTACAAACAGCATTAGAAAGAGCACTTGAAAGATCTTTACATCTTCCCCAACAATTAACTTGGGTAAATGGAGCGGCGGCAGCAGCAGCAGCAGAAGAAGAAAAAGGAGGAGTAGGAGCTCGGAGGAGGAGGAGGGTGGTGGAGGAGGGAGGTGGAGGAGGGAGGAGGAGGAGGGAGGAAGAGATAGGCGGAGAGAGGAGGAGGGAAGAGGAGGGAGGAGAAAGGAGGAGGAGGAGTAGGGAGGAATAGGAGGGAGGAGGAGGGATTAGGAGGAGGAGAGAGGAGGGAGGAGGAGGAGGAGGAGGAGGAGGGAGGAGGAGGAGGGGAGAAGGAGGAGGGATGAGGGGGAGGACGTAGGAGGAGGAGGAGGGAGTAGGAGGAGAAGGGAGGAGGAAGGAAGAGGAGTGATTATGAGGAGGGAGGAGGGCAAGGAGGTAGGAGGGGGAAGAGGGAGGAGGAAGGAGGAGGAGGAAGGAGGAGGGAGAGGGAGGAGGGGAAGAGGAAGAGGGTAGGAGGAGGAAGAAGAGGAGGAGGATTATAACGCATATGCCTGTAGATAACTGCAGTGAAAAGGTGGGTCTGTCTAACTGTCTATCTATCTGTCCCGGCGTGGCTTCGCCCAGCTCCTGGCGGGTAGCGTCTCATTAAATTCATACAACAACAAAAAGTAACTTAAAAGAATGTCCTTCCACACACCATCCATTATTTTTAATGAAAACTGTTTCTAATCACCTACATGACTGTAGATAACTTCTTAAGCATAAGAAGATGAGTTACAATGTTATGCATTATGCATTATTTTTATGAAAACTTTGAAAATGCCTTAAAGATTGTATCATTATTTATTATAACTCATATGCCTGTACATAACTATAGACAAAGAGTTTATAAATCTTTGAAAACGATGCAACAATATGACTATAAGATATACAGAAAAGTTATTAAAAGTTATGCCCCTTGAAATAACTTTTCTAGAGTTAAGTCCCCTTGCTATATAGAAATTATAATGAAAAATTAAATAATATTAAGTAAGCAGCCGATTTTACACTAAAAAAATATCACAGTTGGCAGCGCGGGAATGAGAGGAAGACGTGTAGAAAATTTCATCTCAATCGGATGGACCGTTCGCGAACGCATAAAGGACATACAGACGGAGATTGCCTTTTATATATAACTAGCTGACCCGGCCCGGCTTCGCCCAGACCCTGGTGGGGAGCATCTCATTTAATTCATATAAGTAGTCATATAAGTTCTCGTTCCCGTTACCGACTATCTGTCTGTCTGTCTGTCTGTCTGTCTGTCTGTCTGTCTGTCTGTCTGTCTGTCTGACCCAGCCCGTCCTCGCCCAGACCCTGATGGGGAGCATGTCATTTAATTCATATAAGTAGTCATATAAGTTCCCGTTCCCGACTGTCTGTCTGTCTGTCTATCTATCTATCTGTCTGTCTGTCTGACCCAGCCCAGCCCATGGTGGAGAGCATCTCATTTAAATCATATAAGTAGTCATATAAGATCCCGTTCCCGACTATCTGTCTGACTGTCTGTCTGTCTTGGGTAAATGGAGTAGGGAGGAGGAAGAGGGAGGTGGAGGAGGGAGGAGGAGGGCGGAGACAGGAGGAGTAGGGAGGAATAGGAGGGAGGAGGAGGGATTAGGAGGAGGAGGAAGGAGGAGGGGGAGGGAGGAGGAGGAGAGAGTAGGAGGAGGGAGGAAGAGGGAGAAGGAGGAGGGAGAAGGAGGGGGAGGAGGAGGAGGGAAGAGGAGGAAGAGGGAGGAGGAGGAATGTGAAGGGAGGATTAGGTAGAGGGAGGAGGAGGCGGAGAGGGAGGAGGAGGAAGGAGGAGGGGGGAAGCGAGGAGGAGGAGGGAGGAAGAAGGAGGAGGAGGGAGGAGGAGGAATGTGAAGGGAGGAGGAGGGAGGAGGTAGAGGGAGGAGGAGGAGGGAGGAGGAGGAGGGAGGAAGAAGGAGGAGGAGGGCGGAGACAGGAGGAGTAGGGAGGAATAGGAGGGAGGAGGAGGGATTAGGAGGAGGAGGAAGGAGGAGGGGGAGGAGAAGGAGGGAGGAGGAGGGAGAAGGAGGGAGAAGGAGGGAGGAGGAGAACGCAGGAGGAGAAGGGAGCAGGAGGAGGAGAGGGAGGAGGAGGGAGAGGGAGGAGGAGGAGAGAGTAGGAGGAGGGAGGAAGAGGAGGGAGAAGGAGGGGGAGGAGGAGGAGGGAAGAGGAGGAAGAGGGAGGAGGAGGAATGTGAAGGGAGGAGGAGGTAGAGGGAGGAGGAGGAGGCGGAGAGGGAGGAGGAGGAAGGAGGAGGGGGAGGAGCGAGGAGGAGGAGGGAGGAAGAAGGAGGAGGAGGGAGGAGGAGGAATGTGAAGGGAGGAGGTAGAGGGAGGAGGAGGAGGGAGGAGAGGGAGGAGGAGGAGAGGGAGGAGGAGGAAGGAGGAGAGGGAGGAGGGAGGAGGAGGAGGAGGGAGGAAGAAAGAGGAGGCGGGAGAAGGAGGGAGGAGGAGGAATGTGATGGGAGGAGGAGGTAGAGGGAGGAGGAGGAGGAGGGATGAGAGGGAGGAGGAGGAAGGAGGAGGGGGAGGAGGAGGAGGGAGGAAGAGGGAGAAGGAAGAGGGAGGAGGGAGAGGGAGGAGGAGGGAGGAGGAGGATGGAGGAGGGAGAGGAAGGAGGAGGAGGAGGGAGGAGGAGGGGAGAGGAGGAGGGAGGAGGCAGAGGGAGAAGAAGGAAGGAGGGGAGGAAGGAAAGGGAGGTGGAAGAGGAGGAGGAGGGAGGAGGAAAGAGGTAGGGGGAGGAGGAGGTAGAGGGAGGAGGAGGAGGAGGAAGGAAAGGGAGGAGGAAGAGGAGGAGAAGGGAGGAGGGAGGAGGAGGAGGTAGAGGGAGGAGGAGGTAGGAGGAGGAGGAAGAGGAGGAGAAGGGAGGAGGAGAAGGGAGGAGGAGGAGGGAGGAGGAGGAGGAGGAGGTAGGAGGAGGAGGAAGAGGGAAGAGGGAGAAGAAGGGAGAAGGAGGAGGGAGGATGATGAGGGAGAAGGAGGCAGGAGGAGGAGGAGTCAGGAGGAGGCAGGAGGAGGAGGAGGGAGGCAGGAGGAGGAGGGAGGAGGAGGGATGAGGAGGGAGGGGAGGAGGGAAGATGAGGGAGGAGGGGGAGGAGGCGGAGGGAGGAGGAGGGAGGAGGAGGAGGGGGAGGAAGAGGGAGAAGGAAGAGGGAGGAGGGAGAGGGAGGAGGAAGAGGAGGAGGGAGGAGGAGGAAGAGGGAGGAAGAGGGAGGAGGAGGAAGCGGGAGGAGGAGGATGGAGGAGGGAGGAGGAGGAGGAGGGGAGAGGAGGAGGGAGGAGACAGAGGGAGAAGAAGGAAAGAGGAGGAGGAAGGAGGGAGAATGAGGAGGGATGATGATTGCCGTGTGACGATTCTGTGTAGTCACGTCATTTTCTTCCCTTTCCCTAGCGTTTTGGTTCAGGGATTCTTATTTTGGGAGGGGGAGGAGGGAGGAGGAGGAAGAAGAAAAAAAAAATATGACAGTTGGCTGCTCTGGAATGAAAGGAAGACGTGTAGAAAATTTCATCTCAATCGGATGGGCCGTTCGCGAGCGCATAAAGGACATACGGACAGACAGACAGACAGACAGACAGACAGACAGACAGACAGACAGACGGACGGAGATCGCCTTTTATATATAAGACTAGCTGACCCGGCCCGGCTTCGCCCAGTCCTTGGTGGGGAGCATCTCATTTAATTCATATAAGTAGTCATATAAGTTCCCGTTCCCGTTACCGACTATCTGTCTGTCTGTCTGTCTGTCTGTCTGTCCGTCCCTCCCTCTCTGTCTGTCTGCCTGTCTGTCTAATCATTTATTGGTTGCAGTTAGAACAACCTTAGATAAACGAAGACCAACTTACAAAAAGCATTAGAAAGAGCACTTGAAAGATCTTTACATCTTCCCCCAACAATTAACTTGGGTAAATGGAGCGGCGGCAGCAGCATCAGCAGAAGAAGGAAAAGGAGGAGTAGACAACTGCAGCGAAAAGGTGGGTCTGTCTATCTATCTGACCCGGCGTGACTTCGCCCAGCTCCAGGCGGGTAGCGTCTCAATAAATTCATACAACAACAAAAGTAACTTAAAAGAATGGCCTTCCACACACCATCCATTATTTTTAATGAAAACGCTTTCTAATCACCTGCATGACTACAGTAACTTCTTAAGCAAAAAAAGATGAGTTACAATGTTATGCATTGTGCATCATTTTTATGAAAACTTTGAAAATGCCTTACAGATTGTATCATTATTTATTATAACTCATATGCTGGTACATAACTATGGACAAAGAGTTTATAAATCTTTGAAAACGATGCCACAATATGACTATAAGTTATACAGAAAAGTTATGCCCCTTGAAATAACTTTTACAGAGTTAGGTCCCCTGAGATATATGAAATTATGATGAAAAATGAAAAATGAAATAATACTGGGTAAGCAGGCGATTTCACACTAAAAAATATCACAGTTGGCAGCTCTGGAATGAAAGAAAGGCGTGTAGAAAATTTCATCTCAATCGGATGGGCCGTTCGCGAACGTATAAAGGACATACATACATACATACATACAGAGATACGCACATCCTAATTTATATATAAGATATATATATATATCTTATATATAAATTAGGATGTGCGTCCGTATTTATGTATCTATCTATGTATGTCCTTTATTCGTTCGCGAACGGCCCATCCGATTGAGATGAAATTTTCTACACGCCTTTCTTTCATTCCAGAGCTGCCAACTGTGATATTTTGTTAGTGTGAAATCGCCTGCTTACCCAGTATTATTTCATTTTTCATTTTTCATTAAAATTTCATATATCTCAGGGGACCTAACTCTGTAAAAGTTATTTCAAGGGGCATAACTTTTCTGTATAACTTATAGTCTTATTGTGGCATCGTTTTCAAAGATTTATAAACTCTTTGTCCATAGTTATGTACCGGCATATGAGTTATAATAAATAATGATACAATCTGTAAGGCATTTTCAAAGTTTTCATAAAAATAATGCACAATGCATAACATTGTAACTCATCTTTTTTTGCTTAAGAAGTTACTGTAGTCATGCAGGTGATTAGAAAGCGTTTTCATTAAAAATAATGGATGGTGTGTGGAAGGGCATTTTTTTAAGTTACTTTTTTTGTTGTATGAATTTAATGAGACGCTACCCGCCAGGAGCTGGGCGAAGTCACGCCGGGTCAGATAGATAGACAGACCCACCTTTTCGCTGCAGTTGTCTACTCCTCCTTTTCCTTCTTCTGCTGATGCTGCTGCCGCCGCTCCATTTACCCAAGTTAATTGTTGGGGGAAGATGTAAAGATCTTTCAAGTGCTCTTTCTAATGCTTTTTGTAAGTTGGTCTTCGTTTATCTAAGGTTGTTCTAACTGCAACCAATAAATGATTAGACAGACAGGCAGACAGACAGACAGAGAGGGAGGGACGGACAGACAGACAGACAGACAGACAGACAGACAGTCGGTAACGGGAACGGGAACTTATATGACTACTTATATGAATTAAATGAGATGCTCCCCACCAGGGACTGGGCGAAGCCGGGCAGGGTCAGCTAGTATATATATATATATGTGTGTGTGTGTGTGTGTGTGTGTGTGTGTGTGTGTGTGTGAGATTTTATAGCCAATTTTAAGTTTAGTAGTTTGCTATGGTTTTCTGAACGACCGACTCTCATATAATTGTTACAAATCAACGCAAGACGATGTTGTCGCTTACAGCTGGTTTTGAGATCAATACTATGGATTGTGAAACGCGTTTGCTGTCCTTAGCCACAGACGCCGGCAGAAAATAATAATAAACCACACATACTCAATCCTACTCTATCCTACACTGTCCTAGTCTATACTAGTCTATCCTACTCTATTCTAGTTTATCCTACTCTACCCTACTCTAAACTGCTATGTCATATTCTATCCTACTCTATTCTACTATATCCTACTCTGTCTTACTCTATCCTACTTTACCTTACTCTATCATACACTATCTTACTCTATCCTACTCTATCCTACTCTATATTATTCTATACTAGTCTATCCTACACTGTCCTACTTTATCCTACTATATCCTACTCTGTCTTAGTCTATCCTACTCTATCCTACACTATCCTGCTCTATCCTACTCTATCCTCGTCATATGATTTATTACAACGTCCATTGACTAGCATTTCAAGGCAGACTTGCGCAGTCAACGATGTATCTTTAGGTGTACTAGCATGGCGACTTGTTCATGTCATAGATTGTTTCTTCTTATAGCCCATACCGTGTTGCGTTGGTGACCATGTCTGTCCACAGCCTTCTGTCTCGTGTACTGCCAATCTTCTTATAGTCCATACTGTGTGGCGTTGGTGATCATGTCTGTCCGCCGCCTTCTGTCTCGTGTACTGTCAATCGTGTTATAGTCCATGCTTTGTGGTGTTGGTGATCATGTCTGTCCACAGCCTTCTGTCTAGCGTACTGTCATTCTCCTTATAATCCATGCCGTGTGGCGTTAGTGGCCATATCTGTCCACAGCCTTCTGTCTCGTCCAATCCAATCCAATCTTGATACGAATACCCCCTTTACAGCCTTCGAGTTTTCGATTTGTCTATAATTGGGGCCTTTATGGTGTAGCTTGTAGTTTGTATTTTGTAGACTGGGCTGCTTGTTGTCAGCTTCCCGGCTTTTGATGGGTTGATTGTGTTCGTTCCTTTCTTGTTAGGTTTTTCATGTCTTGACAGAGTCGCGCACTTGTTAAGGCCTGGAGTTATTGTGTACCAACCCCGTCATATGGTGCTGTTTCCTTCTGGGAGCTTTACCAGTTGTCGTCTCTCCAGGTGTCCCACCTATTTCCCCGTCTTGGCCTATCTTCCTAACGTCTGGGTCTTCTCTGATACCTTGTGTCGTGTACGGGTTGATGATTCGATCCATGAGGTGACCAACAGTTTCTTCTCTCGATTCCCGTCCTCCTCTTTCCTTCCTCCTCTTCTATTTAAAGATCTGTTACTTCTTCTTCTGTCTGGGATTTTGCATCTTCTGCTTCTGCTGTTTCGGTCTTGAACTTGAGTAATTCTATTTGTGCTCTTTCCTCTTGTATCTGTCTGAGAAATGTTTCTGTCTTTTCTCTTTCGTCTTGGATTTTTGATAGTTTTTCGTCTGTCTCAGCCTTTATAATAGCCATTCGAGCGACATTCTGCTAAATCGTCTGCTGAACTTGCTTCAGTTCGTCCAGGATGCCCTGAACGGCTGTTGTCTGTGTTTCTTGTGAATTGTCTCTTTCTTTCTCCATGCTGTGGAACTTTGATCTAAGGTCCTTCAGTTGGCCTTCCAGCTCCGATTTGTCACTTTTTGTGAGTCGGTTGGTCGCCTCGTACTGCCTCCTAGCCTCTTTATAGGACAGGTTACTTTTGATGGCAATCTTCGTGGCTTCCTTGCTGTCTTGGTGGCAGGGGCTGCCGAGATACCTGGCGCCGTGGTTGCCGAGGTATTTAACGCACTTTCTGTTATGATTAGGCCTCCTGCAGTCTTTGTCGGTCTTTGCTTGCTGGCACTGGTTGTATGGTGGGGTACTAACACGTGGTATAACATTACCACACAGCAAAATAATCTTGCTTCTTTGTGCCTACCCATATCATGTGTATTATCGGTGGTTTGGTCTTATACAACTCCAATAACATAAACATTGTGCGATTTGATTCTATAATACGCGGTATAGCAATAAACCTTAATTACCCTATTTCATAGGGAACAGTATGAGTGAAGCCTCGTATTTGTAGACCGTCCTACTCCGCATACCCCATGTGGCTTTTCACAGGAACTATACTAATCTCTCTCTCTCTCTCTCTCTCTCTCTCTCTCTCTCTCTCTCTCTCTCTCTCTCTCTCTCTCTCTCTCTCTCTCTCTCTCTCTCTCTCTCTCACGGAATTACTGGAGATGCCGATCCAGATTGATGAAGCACCCAAAACAGCCGTCGCTAGGCGCCGCAACCCTTTGTTGTAGGGAAGTTTTCCAGATCAAACGCCGACCAGCATTCTTTGAGTGCAGGGGAAGGAATCCCAGGGTCAAAGAAGAAGTCGGTATACTGTTTACCCCGATCGGAAGAATGAAAAGAAAGGAGAGTTTCTCTGAGCCTGGATTCCAGCCAAGTCAGTGACGTCATTCACACAGTTCCCGGCAGTGGGAAAAATCAGTGTGCAGGATGGAGTGATAAGAAAAGGAGTGTTCGTCTGTTCCAGTCGGGATAAGAAAAGGAACCACAGTGTCTAGTGTTGTTTAGTTCGATTCTGAACAGGAATAGATAACATAAGGTAATTGATAGAGATTAGGAATCGAGCATAGTGGTGGTGCGTTGTGTGAACCTATTCTAGGAACGTCGGCCGCAGCCGGCTGATGCATAGCTTAAACTAGGTCGAGTGATATATCGTTTCACTCGGCAGGGTAAGACTAATGTCGTGGCAGGATATTCAGCGAGATTGAGAGTGGTTGGGGGGATAAGGGAAATGTAAATGGTAGGATCTTCCGGTAGGGTGTCTACTGGGGTTTCTTCAATTTCCTTTGGTCTTTCCTTTTCTTACCACGTCTCAGGCCAATGTGATGAACTACTCTGCCTTCTGCCAGAGTTTAGTTCAATGTTAATTCGGATATAAATATCTGAGTGTGGCTTTCGGCCTACACTCACATATAGTAGGTCTGAATCGGGTTGCTCTCACCGGGTGTTCTCTTTTCGACAGGTTCTACTTTCTGAGAACTGAGGGACATCTCACAGGTGTGGAAAATGGCAGTCACATCGAGAGCAGTTCTGCTAAATGGCCTCTGCAATGGGACACCGTTCCACAAATCATAGTTTCATCTAAACCAAGAGGGTTTATCATACAAAGGGCTCATTTGTCACTGGTTGAGTGCCCTAAACAGTGATTGTTATTAACTGTGAATATTTCAATTAACAATGACTATAGTATGTAGAAAAGTTGAAGAGTAAAGAGACACATTCAGGACCATTGTGCAACCTGGCATAAAGTTTTCTTTACAATTGTGTGAGATATGAGAAAGTGTCGTAGGTCTCAGGATTATAACAGACATATTAAGTACATCGAGTGTTCCGAATTCATGGACAATATTATGCCATATTAAACAATCGTAATCAGGAATCCAGACTATCCACGAGCAGCGGGAATAAGTCGACTCCTGGCAGGAGAGACGCTTCATTTGGTGAGGTCCCTCTGACTTGCTGTGTTGTGTTGTGGTATGGCCGGACACTATGATGAATGATCCTGTATTGACTGGTCTCATCTCATATACACACTAGACTATACTACAGAAGTCTATACACATACATTGCACACACTTGACACTTTTCTTTATTAAATTATTTTATCATTTGTTAGAAGCCAGAGTTGTGTGGGTGTGTTCTGGAGGAATATGAAAAGGGGTATTGTCTTATGGTAAGAAGTGAGAGAGATAGTGATCCAGAGACTGAAAGGGGGTGCGTAGACAAAGATCCGGCAGACTCTCAAGCTGATGATAGGGAATTTTAAAAAATGTGCATGTTGATTCCACTTTCCCCCCCCCCCCCCCCCCCCCCAGGGACGACTGGCGACACTCTCTCTCTTCTCTCCTTTCTTATGTATACCATGCACATATGTATGTATACTACTGTATGAATGTTTGTTGATGGGTGTAGATGTATGTATGTGTGCAAACACACATCAGTCCACCAAGACTTTAGGACTCGCCTCATAACAACATACAGGAGCACGTAATTTGAGTTTTGATAGTATCACCATCATACGTGGGTGCACACTCCATTTCTCTCTAATATTCGTCCACTGGGGCCAACCCATTCACTGGCACCCACTCATGCTTTGTAAGTATATCCACTGGGACTCCTCAGTTTCCATTCTCAGATAACCATCACATCTCTATTTCTGCTAGTTTCCCAACCTACATTCCTGTCTCCGCCCCACCCCTCCCCCCTTTTTCTGTTTATGTACCTCTTCCACTCATGTACTTGGGATGCTCACTGAACTGTTACACCCACCACCCCGACATTACCCCACACCCCACTCCCTCGGCTCTGTATAAAAGAAGATAACGGTGACATTCTTGGCAATACATATCTTCGGATTCTGTGGTAAGTAGGAACATTTTTAATTTCAAATTTTCATTTTCTCTTAATTGCTTTCATTTTTTTTTAATCTTTTTATTCTCATCCAGTCGTCACGCCTCAGTGTAGTTACCGGAGGGTCTTCCCCGAGGCTATATTTTGTGTTTTGTGTGTGTATTTCTTTGCCGAAGACTAGTCGCCGCAACGTCCTGTATGTGTCGTAATTCTGTTATGTAAAGCTGCATTACTTTGTGTTATTTTATATTGTTGACATGGTATGGAACATTTTAAAAAGTATATCCTTTACAGGACTGTAAGTCAACCCCAGCTTTTCTTTTTGGTGATGGTGGGGGGGGGGGGGGGGGGGGGGAATCTTTGCAATTTCTTGGCAAGTTTACATTCAGTAGTTGCCATTGCTTTCTTGACGACCTGCACTCACACCATTGTATGAAAAAAAACAGTCTGCTGCCAAATCGTCCACAGGCTGTGTTTCTAATGTGGTGTGCGGATTTACGAATTACATTCATAACCCCTTCGCCGCAGAGCCGGTACATAAAAGATCACCAACGTCACACAGGATGGACAATAAGAAGACGTCTGAAGGTGTATGCAGAAAAAGAAAATATTCACATGTTGTGGAACACATGTTCCACGCCTCATTAGACTGTTGATTTTGTCCCCAGGACATGCTGGTGTGGTGGGAAATGAACAGGCGGACAAATTAGCTATATATGCACCTCTGGGTGGGGTATTGGTGCATGATAAGGCAGATGTGGAAGAACAGGCACATCATCAATGCCTGGAGAGAATAGTGCTGCAGGGAGGGACAAGAGGATCTGGCCGACATCAGTTCTTTGAGGAAAGGCCAGACGGACAGATAATCAGACTGCAACTGGTACCTTTAGTTGGGACTCTTCGCTGGTTGTTGAAGATTAGGACGGAGCGCTATGGGAATGTTCTGAGTGCTGTGATGTTGATGCTTGATTTAACTCTCAACTCAACTCAAGAAAGATGAAATAATACTCACGTAGAAACGAATGTTCAATTCTGACCTTTATTTCTTGTGACGCACAAACATATGACAATAACCATTCACAACAAAGTCTGTAGGTACACAGATCAGACAAGAAGTGACAACATCGAAGATAATAAATACACGATCTACACCAACTACCACAAGGCTGGTCACATCACCAACAA
Source organism: Cepaea hortensis (assembly GCA_963921405.1). Classification (NCBI taxonomy): domain Eukaryota; kingdom Metazoa; phylum Mollusca; class Gastropoda; order Stylommatophora; family Helicidae; genus Cepaea; species Cepaea hortensis. The sequence continues at coordinate 427,373,019 of OY992876.1, forward strand.
CATCGCTCACAGAGAACCTCGTGCCGGACTCCATTTTTGCCATCCTCCCCAAACATCATCACGAGTTACTCCGAGAGATTCGGCTGTCAGTCTCACACGCTCAGACATGGCACACAATATTATACAACATATTATACAACATATTCATACTTATAATCATACAACAGTGCAATTAAATAAATACAACAGTGTACAACAAATGCACTAGCAGTACATGAGAAAACTACAGAATAAATACAGTAAATATTGGCATTAATAGATTATACATACACATGAGGGAAAACACTGGTATTAGCAGACACAAGATGATAACACACACAAGCTGGAGACAACAGCATTAACAGATAATGGTAACATACATGATGGAGAAACTGGTATTAACAGACATAAGATGATAATTCACAAGATAGGTGTGAGATGTGGGACACACAGCTCAGTATTACATTGTAATTCCAAACAATCACAAATTGTAAATATTATAACTATGTTAAACTATGTTACAATTTTACAAACCTCATGGTAATTTGGGTTGTTTAAACTGTTTAACGCCGGTCTCCCTGGTGAAGGAGTTATTGACTTTCTCCATAATCCGGTATATCCACGTGGGGTAACACATGTGCGCGAGATTTGGTAGCGGATCGCGTCGAATTGGTTCCTTACATATGTGAGCCGGTCGCTCAGAAAGCAACGGTAAACTACTGAACGTAATCTTGCCAAGAAATCAACAACAGCGGTAAAATGCTGGTGTTGACAGCGTTGTCCTGTAAATAGGATATGCCAAAAAAAAAAAAAAAAAGAAACTGCTTGACACAGTGCATCTGGCATAACAAGGGTATGTCATTTAGACTTTTGAAATGCCTTATAGTCCATCAGTTATAACAAGGGTAAATCATTTAGACTTCTGAACTGTTTAATACAGTCCATCAGTCATAGCAAGGGTGAATCAGTTAGACATCTGAACTGTTTAATACAGTTCATCAGTCATAGGTAAATCATTTAGACTTCTGAACTGCTTAATACAGTCCATCAGTTATAATAAGGGTGAATCACTTAGACTGTCTGAACAGCCTATCAGTGATAACAAGGGTAGATAATTTACACTGTTTAAACTGTTAAATAGTCCATTTGTGAAAGCAAGGGCAGATAATTTAGACTTTAAAATGGTTCAATAGAGAAAACAAGGGCAGGTAATTTTAATTGGTTAAACAGTCGAATGCAGCCCATCTGTGATAACATGGGTAGGTAGTTTAGACTGTTTCACTTATTTAATACACACCATTAGTGAAAACGTGGGTAGGTAATTTAGAGTGTTTATAATATTCCAATAGAGAAAACAAGGCTAGGTAATTCAGACGGTTTAGGCTGTTCAATAATTCTATTAGTGACAAAACGAGGCCTGCTGTACATATATTGTTGTTGAAGCAAGTTCTAAGGATTTCATATATATTAGGTACATTTTATGAGGTGGGGTGATCAGTATCTTTCCTCAGCACCCTCTAGGTTGAAGTAAATCTGAGGCTTGGTTTCTAGGGAGTCACCCTGCATCAGGAAGGCAAACCCTATAAAACTAGTGAAATGTCTGGAAAGTTCAGATATCCTAGACTCAATTGTAACGTGACCAACATGTGAGGGAAACATATCATGTTGCTAACTGTCCCAGACTGACAAACATAAGTAGATAATATAGCAAATATTTCTGGAGCCTGCCACCTAAAACTGTGTTAACTCATGTCATATTGAGGATATGTTAACTCATGTCATATTGAGGATATGTTAACTCATGCCATATTGGGGATATGTTAACTCAAGCTATATTGGGGATATACTGGTACGAGACCAGGATGTTCAGACACTGGACAGTATACTTGGGGTTATACAGACAGTATATGTTGGGGTTATATAGTCAGTATATGAGAGGTGATACAGACAGTACATGTGGGGTGATAATAGTCACTGTATGTGGGGTGATATAGTCAGTATATGTGGGGTGATATAGTCAGTATATGTGGGGTTATACAGTCATATGTAGGGTAATATAGTCATATGTGGGGTGATACAGACAGTATATGTGGGGTTATATAGTCAGTATATGAGAGGTGATACAGACAGTATATGAGAGGTGATACAGAAGTGTATGTGGGGTTATATAGTCAGTATATGAGAGGTGATACAGACAGTGTATGTGGGGTTATATAGTCAGTATATGAGAGGTGATACAGATAGTATATGTCGGGTTATATAGTCAGTATATGTGCGGTTATATAGTCAGTATATGTCGGGTTATATAGTCAGTATATGTGCGGTTATATAGTCAATATATAGTCAGTATATGAGAGGTGATATAGACAGTGTATGTCGGGTTATATAGTCAGTATATGTGCGGTTATATAGTCAGTATATGTGAGGTGATACAGACAGTTTATGTCGGGTTATATAGTCAGTATATGTGCGGTTATATAGTCAGTATATGAGAGGTGATATAGACAGTTTATGTCAGGTTATATAGTCAGTATATGAGAGGTGATATAGACAGTGTATGTGAGGTTATATAGTCAGTATATGAGAGGTGATACAGTGTATGTGAGGTTATATAGTCAGTATATGAGAGGTGATACAGACAGTGTATGTCGGGTGATATAGTCAGTGTATGTGGGGTGATACAGTGTATATGAAGTTATATAATCAGTATATGAGAGGTGATACAGACAGTGTATGTCGGGTTATATAGTCAGTATATGTGCGGTTATATAGTCAGTATATGAGAGGTGATATAGACAGTGTATGTGAGGTTATATAGTCAGTATATGAGAGGTGATACAGACAGTGTATGTCGGGTGATATAGTCAGTGTATGTGGGGTGATACACTGTATATGAAGTTATATAATCAGTATATGAGAGGTGATACAGACAGTGTATGTGAGGTTATATAGTCAGTATATGAGAGGTGATACAGTGTATGTGAGGTTATATAGTCAGTATATGAGAGGTGATACAGACAGTGTATGTGAGGTTATATAGTCAGTATATGAGAGGTGATACAGACAGTGTATGTGAGGTTATATAGTCAGTATATGAGAGGTGATACAGTGTATGTGAGGTTATATAGTCAGTATATGAGAGGTGATACAGTGTATGTGAGGTTATATAGTCAGTATATGAGAGGTGATACAGATAGTATATGTGAGGTTATATAGTCAGTATATGTAAGGTGATACAGACAGTATATGTCGGGTTATATAGTCAGTATATGAGAGGTGATACAGACAGTATATGTGAGGTTATATAGTCAGTATATGTGGGGTCATACAGACAGTATATGTCAGGTGATATAGTCAGTATATGAGAGGTGATACAGACAGTATTTGTCGGGTGATATAGTCAGTATATGTGTGGTCATACAGACCAGATCTCACTCCCCCCCCCCCTCCCCCAGTTAGACCAGGGAGGTGAAAATAACAAATCCTAGCCTGCATACTGCCTGGAAACTGCCCTGGCAAGTCCTTTATATTTCTCAACCTAGAAACATCCTGCCACATGCCACCAACAATGGCATAACAAGTGGTGCCAGGGACAGAGTTTGTAAAGTTCAACTTTTGTATGTCCCCTTCCACCAGACACCAGGAGTGTTTGGAAAGTCCATGACCCCAGAAGCCACATGCCATGTCCCACATCAACTGCCGGCCTGCCTGTCCCCACTTCTGCTTGTCCCCTGCCACTGGAGCACATGCCCCACCCAACTCATGCCTGGCCTTTTCTACAGGCTGAGGTAGCCACTGCAATGCCAACCCCCCCCCCCCCCCCCTCTTACCTCTTGGGACATGCTTGCTGGGTGACAGTGGTTCTGTTCTCCACTTCCCTGCTGGCTCTGGGAAGACAGAGGTGCTACCTCCTTTTTGCCAGCCATGTACCAAAGCCTACCACTGTACTAAGGCCTACCACTGTACCATGGCCTACCACATCAACTGACCAGACACACATGATAAATGACAAGTTTGAAAATGACATGTCTTACTTGATGTCATTTATGATTCTCTGCCCACTTTAAGTGACACTTGTTAATGATGTACATACAAAATAGCAAAATTGAGAAAGTCCTATTAAACATTACAAATCAATATCATATCGGCTGACTTCAGCTGAACAGGTGCTATTATGTAACTAAACATTACATGGTGAACATTGAAAACTAAATCAAACATGGAAAACTAGACAAAACATTGAAAACTAGACAAAACATTGAAAACTAGACAAAACATTGAAAAACTAGACAAAACATTGAAAACTAGACAACATATTGAAAACTAGACAAAACATTAGAATTAAATAAAAGATAGAAAACTATACAAAATGTATTTAAAAAAAAAAAAAAAAAAAAAAAACAAGCAAATAAAAACTAAACCAAACACAACCAAATAAGCTGTGTCAAAAATAGACAAAATGTGTATCATACAGTAGGTGTTTATGAGATGATAAACTTAGACAACAATAATGATGTCTAAATAATAATACACTTTCATGATACACCAGTGGATATTGTCTATCACATGATACACCAATGAATGTTGTCTATTTGATGATAAATGTGTATTATATAACATTAAATGTTGTCTATGGGGAGATACACTTATATTATATAACATTAAATGTTGACTATAGATTAAAATCTTGTATTATATAACATCAAATGTTGTCTATGTCATAATAAGCTTGTGTTATATAACATCAAATGTTGTCTATGTCATAATAAGCTTGTATTATATATCATTAAATGTTGTCTATGTCATAATAAACATGTATTATATGACATCAAATGTTGACTTTGGCATGATAAACTTGTATTATATAACATCAAGTGTTGACTATGAAACTATAAACTTGTATTATATAACTGACGTATGTACATGATATGATATAGGGGTTTTATATAATCCATATGTGGATACAGAACATAGAAGACATATATCACAACTGCAATCAGGATTATGTGGTCTTGTAAACTACAGCACACTCAACAATACGTTGGGGAATACTCAATTAAATACTGCGGGACTTGGCAGAGTAGTCAACTAAAGACTACGGGGCATATAAACATTAGCAAGTATTGATTGCCACTTATAAAGTAGAAGTATGAAGTAGAGAATACAGGAAATACGAAGACGACATAAAAATTAAAAGCCAACGTTATAATACCAGGATTTGAACCTATTCTCTCCAAGTGACTACAGTGCCTTCCTGCTGGAACAAGTGCACAATGACACGTGGACAACCCCAGTCAAGACCTAAAACATGACAACACTGACACCATGACTGCCACCTGTCACTACTGTCAATAACATCTCCCACAGCTAAGACTGCTTGCTTCCAGTAGCCATCACCCAGTATTCACTGTCATCTCCCACCTTCTAGTTATCACTGTCATCTCCCACAGCCATCACCCAGTTATCACTGTCATCTTCCAGTTATCACTGTCACCTCCCTGTTATCACTGTTAACTCCAACTGCCATCTTCTAGTTATCACTTGCCATCTCCCACAGCCATCACCAAGTTATCACTGTCATCTCCCACTGCCATCTTCTAGTTATCACTTGCCATCTCCCACAGCCACCACCAAGTTATCACTGTCATCTCCTACTGCCATCTTTTAGTTATCACTGTCATTTCCCACAGCCATCTCCCAGTTATCACTGTCATCTCCCAGAACCATCTTCCAGTTATCACTGTCATCTCACACAGCCATCTTCCAGTTATCACTTCATATCCACTGCCATCTTCCAGTTATCACTGCCATCTCCCACAGCCATCTTCATTATCACTGTCATCTCCCAGTTATCACTGCCATTTCCTAGTTATCACTGTCATCTCCCAGTTAACACTGTCATCTCCCACAGCCATCTTCCAGTTATCACTGTCATCTCACACAGCCATCTCCCAGTGATCACTGTCATCTCCCACAGCCATCTTCCAGTGATCTCAGTCATCTCCCACAGCCATCTTCAAGTTATCACTGTCATCTCCCAGTTATCACTGTCATCTCCCAGTTATCCTATCATCTCCCACAGCCATCTTCATTATCACTGTCATCTCCCAGTTATCACTGCCATCTTCCAGTTATCACTGCCTCTCCCAGTTATCACTGTCATCTCCTACAGCCATCTTCTAGTTATCACTGTCATCTCCCAGTTATCACTGTCATCTCCCACAGCCATCTCCCAGTTATCACTGTCATCTCTCAGTTATCATTGCCATCTCCCAGTTATCACTGTCATCACCCACAGCCATCTTCATTATCACTGTCATCTCCCAGTTATCACTGCCATTTCCCAGTTATCACTGTCATCTCCCACAGCCATCTCCCAGTGATCACAGTCATCTCCCACAGCCATCTTCAAGTTATCACTGTCATCTCCCAGTTATCACAGTCATCTCCCACAGCCATCTTCCAGTTATCACTGCCATCTCCCATGGGGGAGACTAACTGACTGACTGTGTAACTCACGTGTTTACTAAAAGAACAGCCAGAAAAGTGTCAAAGCCAAACCAACTCAAGAATAAAAAAGTAAAGACAACAAGATGGACATGTATCAAACTTGAAAACTTCAACCAAAATATTTAAATTGTAAATGGTTAAAGAAAATACACACCCATATGCTGAAACATGAAAAAAGAAACATGATGTTGAAATTAATGAATAAGGTGCCATCTCCACAGTGGAGGTTGGCTGTAGTGGGTCCTGCTATGTCTCCAACATATTGTGTCTTGTGCTGTGTTTGTGCATTGTGACAGACTGCTGTCTCTTGCTGCTGTCTTCCTCGTGTGACAGACTGCTGTCTCTTGCTCCTGTCTTCCTCATGTGACAGACTGCTGTCTCTTGATGCTGTCTTCCCCATGTGACAGACTACTGTCTCTTGAAGCTGTCTTCCCCGTGTGACAGACTGCTGTTTCTTGGTGTTGTTTTATGATGACAAACTGCTGTTTCTTAATGTTGTCTTCCCTTGTGACAGATTGCTGTCTCTTGATGTTGTCTTCCCATTGTAACAAACTGCTGTCTCATGACATTACTGTCCAATTTGTGTCACTGCCAGCCTTGAAGACACACGTCTCTATGCCTCCACACATATGTCTTTGCTAGTCCCACTACACTTAAAGACATGTGTCTCTGTGCCTCCACACATCTGCCTTTGCTAGTCCCGCTATATTTGAAGACAAGCATCTCTATGCCTCCACAAATCTGTCTTTGCTAGTCCCGCTACATTTGAAGACAAGCGTCTCTATGCCTCCACACATCTGTCTTTGCTAGTCCCGCTATATTTGAAGACAAGCATCTCTATGCCTCCACAAATCTGTCTTTGCTAGTCCCGCTACATTTGAAGACAAGCATCTCTATGCCTCCACAAATCTGTCTTTGCTAGTCCCACTACATTTGAAGACAAGCGTCTCTATGCCTCCACACATGTCTTTGCTAGTCCTGCTACATTTGAAGACAAGCATCTCTATGCCTCCACAAATCTGTCTTTGCTAGTCCCGCTACATTTGAAGACAAGCATCTCTATGCCTCCACAAATCTGTCTTTGCTAGTCCCACTACATTTGAAGACAAGCGTCTCTATGCCTCCACACATGTCTTTGCTAGTCCTGCTACATTTGAAGACAAGCATCTCTATGCCTCCACAAATCTGTCTTTCCTAGTCCCGCTACATTTGAAGACAAGCATCTCTATGCCTCCACAAATCTGTCTTTGCTAGTCCCGCTACATTTGAAGACAAGCATCTCTATGCCTCCACAAATCTGTCTTTGCTAGTCCCGCTACATTTGAAGACAAGCATCTCTATGCCTCCACAAATCTGTTTTTGCTAGTCCCGCTACACTCGAAGACAAGCATCTCTATGCCTCCACACATCTGTCTCTACATCGATCAGTATTGAAACATGAAAAATGTCTGTACAAACATACAACTCATAATTGTCAACAAGAAAATGTGTAATACCCAAAGCAAATGGATCAACAAAATGAAAACACACAGTGGTATGACAGTATAATCCCAACATTTATGTTCTTGATGATCACAGACAGAATTGTCAATCTATAAAAGCTCATACAAGGTTAACAACTTGCATGCATGTGACATCTCCACTCTCTCCCCACAAATACACAGGCAGGCAATCATTGAAACTGACAGCTATATAATACAGTTTTCTATTTTGGAGAATGAAATCTCACAACAAGCAATGTCTAATTTATATAGCACAACATTTTCAATTGTACTTTTGGAGAATAAGTCTCAGAACACACAATGTCTAATCTATATAGCACACAGTTTTCTGTTGTATTTTGGAGAATGAAGTCTCGCAACAAGCAATGTCTAATTTATATATAGTACACAGTTTTCTAGTGTATTCTGGAGAATGAAGTCTCACAACAAGTAATGTCTAATCTATATGGCACACAGTTTTCTTTTCTAGTGTATTTTGGAGAGTGAAGTCTCACAACTAGTAATGACTAATTTATATAGCACACAATTTTTAAATTGTATTTTGGAGAATAAGTCTCAGAACATGCAATGTCTAATCTATATAGTAAACTGTTGTTTATTGTATTCTGGAGAATGAGACTCAGTCTAATATATATAACACACAGTTTTCTATCATTTTTTTAAAGAATGAAGTATCACAAGCAATGTCTATTCTATATGGCACACAGTTTTCTATTGTATTTTGGTGAATGAAGTCTCACAGGCAATGTCATAGCATGTAGTTGTCTGTTGTATTTTAGAGAACAAAACATTCTTTAATGTTTTAGTTATTTTCTTTAGTTAATTTTTTTAATGATTTAGTTAATTTCTCTAATGCTTTAGTTAATTTCTTTAATGCTTTAGTTAATTTCTCTAATGCTTTAGTTAATTTCTTTAATGCTTTAGTTCATTTCTCTATTGCTTTAGTTAATTTCTCTAATCTTCTTCTTCTTCAGTGTTCCGAGCCATTGAGGTTCTTTGCTGCAGATACAGTCCATCTCCATTCGTCTCTCTGGTTGACCTTCTCTTGCTAGTCGTTGATTCCAAGTGCTTGTAGGTCTGTATATATATTAATTTCTCTCATTCTTTAGTTAATTTATCTAATGCTTTAGTTAATTTCTCTAATGCTTCTGGGAGTACATTTCAGTTCCAGAATTTAACGATTTAACGATAATTTGAATCTAATTACTTGAGACTGAGTTATAAGTGAATGTTCCACCACATGTCAACACACAGATTACTAGAACTGTTGTATATTTTAGTTCATCTGGAGGCGAGGAGACACTCTAAAGTAAATTTGAGGCAATATTTAACCACTTCAACTGAAGTAGATATAGTAAGAGTTAATACAATGGTATGTGTCAGATTTTGTAAGAGTTATTACCATGGTATGTCTGGTTTTGTAAAGTTAAGGTTGTAATCTATCACAGCTCTACACAGATTACTGGGACTTGTATAACTTAAATCTCACAGCTCTACACACAGCGTAGCATCAACAAGGGGCTACAATCTCTATACCTGAGTCTGGCTGGAGAGCAACATGAATATATGACAAGAACAGTTGTGAATGCCAAGTTTGTGTCTAACTTTGTCCCACTGTAAGCTTCCCCGTCTTCGATACACACATCATAATTACACATCAGTGGGACCAAAACTATAGACATGTTGAATTCCTTCTTTCTTGAGAAGACAATCATCCACTGAGGGGGTCTTCTCGGCAGTTGATGGCGTAGCGGAGTCTTTGGGTCATGACCTCCTGGCAGGAGTACTGAGGTAGTTTGACCATGAACATGCAAGTCTCCACACGGATGTAGCGGGAGTCTGGCGGACCTGCAGGCGGAGGCATCAACATGTCTGCTCAGTGAGGTGTATAGCAGAGTTTACACAAGAGATATTGAGATGGAGTCTATAGGGAGGATGTGCTTCTACAGAAATGTTGGATGTGTATGGCAGAGTTTACACAGGAGATATCGGCATGGAGTCTACAGGGAGGATGTGCTTCTATACAAATGTTGGATGTGTATGGCAGAGTTTACACAGGAGATATTGAGATGGAGTCTGTAGGGAGGATGTGCTTCTATACAAATGTTGGATGTGTATGGCAGAGTTTACACAGGAGATATTGAGATGGAGTCTATAGGGAGGATGTGCTTCTAGAGAAATGTTGGATGTGTATGGCAGAGTTTACACAGGAGATATTGAGATGGAGTCTATAGGGAGGATGTGCTTCTACAGAAATGTTGGATGTGTATGGCAGAGTTTACACAGGAGATATCGGCATGGAGTCTACAGGGAGGATGTGCTTCTACAGAAATGTTGGATGTGTATGGCTGAGTTTACACAAGAGATATTGAGATGGAGTCTATAGGGAGGATGTGCTTCTACAGAAATGTTGGATGTGTATGGCAGAGTTTACACAAGAGATATTGAGATGGAGTCTATAGGGAGGATGTGCTTCTACAGAAATGTTGGATGTGTATGGCAGAGTTTACACAGGAGATATTGAGATGGAGTCTATAGGGAGGATGTGCTTCTACAGAAATGTTGGATGTATATGGCAGAGTTTACACAGGAGATATTGAGATGGAGTCTATAGGGAGGATGTGCTTCTACAGAAATGTTGGATGTGTATGGAAGAGTTTACACAGGAGATATAGGCAGAGAGTCTATAGGGAGGATGTGATTCTACAGAAATGTTGGATGTGAATGGCAGAGTTCACACAGGAGATATCGGCATGGAGTCTATAGGGAGGATGTGATTCTACAGAAATGTTGAATGTGTCATGAAGGTGTACTGATCATGTGAGACAGGTATACAGATCATGTGAGACAGGTATAGAGATCATGTGAGACAGGTATAGAGATCATGCGAAACAGGTATGGAGATGATATGAGACATGTGTAGAGATGATGTGAGACATGTGTAGATATCATGTGAGACAGGTATAGAGATCATGTGAGACAGGTATAGAGATCATGTGAGACAGGTATAGAGATCATGTGAGACAGGTATAGAGATCATGTGAGACAGGTATAGAGATCATGTGAGACAGGTATAGAGATCATGTGAGACAGGTATAGAGATCATGTGAGACAGGTATAGAGATCATGTGAGACAGGTATAGAGATCATGTGAGACATGTGTAGAGATGATATGAAACATGTGTAGATATCATGTGGGGCAGGTATAGAAGTAATGCTGGATAGATCAGTTATGGGACAACAAATAGTTTGTGGGAATAGATGGGCTGAGAGAAATGAAAATGATCAGAGATAGTGAGATAGATGGGTTGAGAGAAGTGAGATAGATGGGTTGAGAGAAATGAAAACGATCAGAGATATTTAGATAAATGAGTTGAGAGAAATGAAAAAGATCAGAGACCATGAGATACATGGATTGAGAGAAATGAAAAAGATCAGAGATAGTGAGATAGATGGGTTGAGAGAAATGAAAAAGATCAGAGATAGCTTGAGGGAAATGAAAAAAGACCAAAGACAGTAAGATAGTAAGTTGAGAGAAATGAAAAAGATCAGAGATGGGTTGAGAGAAATGAAAAAGATCAGAGATTGGTTCAGGGAAATGAAAAAGATCAGAGATAATAAGATAGATCAGTCGAGAAAAATGAAAAATATCAGAGAGTGAGATAGATTGGTTGAGAGAAATTAAAAGGATCAGAGATACTGGCTTGAAACAGGGTGATGCACTATCACCGCTACTCTTCAATCTGGCTCTAGAGAAAGTTGTAAGGAAGGTAAAGGAGGAATGTGATATTGGAGGAACATCCAAGCTGCTTGGTTATGCAGATGATATAGATATTATAGGGCAAAGTGAACAAAAGACATTGGAAATATTGACTCACTTAAAGGAAAAAGCCCAACAGATGGGGCTGGTTATCAACCAAGATAAGACAGAATATATGGTAATTTCAAGAGACGGAATGGCTAAAAACTCTGGCCACATACAAATAGATAATATGACCATTAAAATAACGGAAACATACAAATACCTAGGTACAATCTTCAACTGCTCCAACATCATAAGGGAAGAAATACAAACTAGAATCAACTCTGGAAATAAGATATACTATGCACTACAACATCTTCTAAAATCAAATGCGCTATCTTGTAACACCAAAATCACAATATACAAAACACTGATCAGACCAGTTGTGCTGTATGGCTCTGAAACCTGGAGTACAACGAAAGGAGACGAAGCCTTGTTACAAACCTTTGAGAACAAAATTTTAAGACGCATCTTTGGACCCATTAGGGATACACAAAGTGGAGAGTGGAAAAGAATGGAAGATAATAGGGAAACAAAACTCGCTTACACTCAGGAAATAAATGACCGTAGACCCCGAGGTAGACCAAAAAGACGGTGGAGAGATAATACATATACAGACCTACAAGCACTTGGAATCAACGACTGGCAAGAGAAGGTCCACCAGAGAGACGAATGGAGACAGATTGTATCTGCAGCAAAGAACCTCAATGGCTCGGAATGCTGAAGAAGAAGAAGAAGAAGAAGAAGAAGAAGAAGAAGAAGAAGAAGAAGAAGAAGAAGAAGAAGAAGAAGAAGAAGAAGAAGAAGAAGAAGAAGAGATAGTGGGATAGATGGGTTGAGAGAAATGAAAAAGATCAGAGATAGTAAGATAGACCAGATGAGAGAAATGAAAAAGATCAGAGATAGTGAGATAGATAGGTTGAGAGAAATTTAAAAGATCAGAGTTAGTGAGATAGATAGGTTGAGAGAAATGAAAAAGATCAGAGATATACAGGTACATGAGTTGAGAGAAATGAAAAAATCAGAGATAGTGAGATAGATAGGTTGAGAGAAATGAAAGAGATCAGAGACAGATAGAGAAGGGTTGTACAAATGCAACACTGAAAGACTGGAGGTTTAGAGAAGTAAAACGTAAGACATGGCAGTAATAAACATGTGCAGCAACCAAACTAGATCAGGAGACATACCACTGCCATCTGGTGGTGCAATCTTCATGGGGTAAGGTGGCACATGGGCGGAGTCTGGCCCTCCTTCCTGGCACAGACATGTCTGAGGGATTCTCTCTTGGTTACAAGCAAACTTGATAAATCTGGCCAGTTCCTCTTGACTGAATGATTCCAAAGCAGTCCAGAAGTATTCGATATGGGAGTCGGACTCGACCAGTCCAACCTGGTACATGGTGTGAGCCTGTGGAGAGTTTTTCATCAATTCAGATTCTTTCTGATACATGTGAATTCATGCCAGTTTGTAGGATACTACCTGGCACAGAAGAAGAAGATGACCTGAACACCTTTGGATTTGTCTGGAGTGCAAGGATGATACCCAAACAGATAACATAATTCAGAAATGAAGATATTTTAACAAATGGTAGTTATTCAGAAATGAAGATCTTCAATTGATCACAGTCATTCCATGAGTACATAATCTCAATGACAGAATAGAGCCTGAGCCACATACCTGACGCAAGAATGCAATAGAGCCTGGGACACATATCTGACTCAAGAATGCAATAGAGCCTGGGACACATATCTGACTCAAGAATGCAATAGAGCCTGGGACACATATCTGACTCAAGAATAGCAACAATCAACATAGATCCTGTCTGATATACTCTAAATAAGCCTGGGCACTTATTCTTTTCTTCTTTCGCTCGCTTGAAATGTGTCTATAACTACAGTGTTGTCTCTTGTATATATTTAATTGTCTTTTTTAGTTCACTCAGCGGTCCATAGAGTTTATCTTCCACTGTTTTTTCTCTAGGCCAACAGGTTTGCCTAGATATGTTGTAATTTGGGCAGTCTTGGAGTATTTGCTCCGCTGTCTGCGGCGCCAATCCACATGTGCTGATTCACCAATCTTTGAGCACTTATTAAATTGGATGAAGTTCAGCAATGTTATTTTATTTTTTAAACAGGTAACAAATAACAGACATTAGTTTCAAACAAAAAAACTTTACAAATAACAAACACAATCTAATGTGTAAGAAAACATCAATGGTGAAAACATGACAGCAAACATCACATGCCCTGCTGACCTTCAAGAAATCCAGGCTGATTTGTGGCCGTCCACTGGTTCGGATCTCAAAGTCATGCGGGGACATGATGGCCAGCACCTGGTAGGGGATGAGACTGGACAGGCCAGTGATGACCGCAGCAACTCGATGGTTGCTGGTCAGCTCTTGCATGCGCAGCCGCTTGATGGCATCAATATACAACTGCCTGGTGTTCCAGCTGAAACCATGCAGATTATTTACTGTCATAATTCATGGTAGCAGCTCAGCAAGTCAAATGGTTTGGTCATTAAACAAGATTTCTAGAAGACAGCACCTCACAGAAAACAGAAAGAATAAGTCAATGCTCAGTGTGTTAGCTCAATGGTAAAGTGGTTCAACCTCACATCATCAGTAGTGGAGGCTGGTGTGCTCAATCTCTCTCTCTCTCTCTGTAGGTGTGTGTGTGTATACACACACACATAAAGAGATGAGGAGAGAGAGAGAGAGAGAGAGAGAGAGAGAGAGAGAGAGAGAGAGAGAGAGAGAGAGAGAGAGAGAGAGAGAGAGAGAGAGAATGTATATATGTATAAGTAAAGTTTTGTTAGTGAGTTTGCGACTGTGAGTGAGTATATGTGTATGCGAGGGAGTGTGTTTGTGTGTTATTGAGTGGGTGATAACTGTGAAAGTTGGTGTACATGATTAAGAATGTATGCAGGTATGTATGTACATCTGTGTTTATGCATATGTGTGTATGTGTGTCTGCCTGCCTGTCTCATAACATAGTAATATGCATTGTTTATTTCCACAACATTCATTTGGCAATATTATTTTCCTATGCGAATGACAAATGCACAATAGATAATTGATGTACAAAAGAAGGGATTGGAAGGGTCAAATGTAAGCGGGCCTGCTTGCCCAATTTGTGACCCTTTGAAAATAAAGTTTGTTTATACAGTGGTACAATCTCAAATCACCAGTAGTGGAGGACAGTGTTAGAAAACTGACAAAGTGATGACAAGACATTTACCCACACTGACCTAAGTATGATGACAAGACAGTTAACCACATTGACCTAAGTATGATAACAAGACAGTTAACCACACTGACCTAAGTATGATGACAAGACAGTTAACCACACTGACCTAAGTATGGTGACAAGACAGTTAACCAAACTGACCTAAGTATGATGACAAGACAGTTAACCACACTGACGTAAGTATGATGACAAGACAGTTAACCAAACTGACCTAAGTATGATGACAAGACAGTTACCCACATTGACCTAAGTATGATGACAAGACAGTTAACCACATTGACCTAAGTATGATGACAAGACAGTTAACCACATTGACCTAAGTATGATGACAAGACAGTTAACCACATTGACTTAAGTATGATGAAAAGACAGTTAACCACATTGACCTAAGTATGATGACAAGACAGTTAACCACATTGACCTAAGTATGTTGACAAGACAGTTAACTACACTGAGCTAAGTATGATGACAAGACAGTTAACCACATTGACCTAAGTATGATGACAAGACAGTTAACATCACTGACCTAAGTATGATGACAAGACAGTTAAACCACACTGACATAAGTATGATAAGACAAGACAGTTAACCACATTGACCTAATTATGATGACAAGACAGTTAACCACACTGACCTAAGTATGATGACAAGACAGTTAACCACACTGACCTAAGTATGATGACAAGACAGTTAACCACACTGACCTAAGTACGATGACAAGACAGTTAACCAAACTGACCTAAGTATGATGACAAGACAGTTAACCACACTGACCTAAGTATGATGACAAGACAGTTAACCACACTGACCTAAGTATGATGACAAGACAGTTAACCAAACTGACCTAAGTATGAACACAGGGAGGTAGGGTGACTGACCTGACCAGCGTGTTTCTGCCACCAGGGATGATCTCCACATCCATGCCAGTTAGAGTGCTGTACACAAACCTGGCCTCTGTGTCCCCGCAGACGTTCTCCAGCTCCCACTCCGACTCTGCCTGTTTGTACATCGGACACAACATACATTCACAAACTGTAGCTTTCCTCAACAACTACCATGAATGAATCACCAGACAACGAGAAGTATAATCGGTAAGCTTTATATATAACTCATCTGTTTCCTTGTTATGGACTCGACACATGGTGTGGTTGATCCCATTTCAATCATCAACAAAGACACGAACATGTCACTTAATTAAACACTCTTGGCAAGGATTATCCAACATATATCATTTTTCCCTGGACTGCGTTGTTAGGTTCATGAGTGCAAGAGGCTCCTAGGGGTTACCACTGGGGCTACATAGTTTGTGATCTGTTCAAAGCTTTTGACAGAATGTCTTGTCTTACTCAACTAAACATGTCTTACCCAACTAAACATGTCTTACCCAACTAAACATGTCTTACCCAACTAAACATGTCTTACCCAACTAAACATCTGCCTTACCCAACTAAATGTCTGTCATACCCAGCTGAAAGTCTGTCTTACCCAACTGAATGTCTGTCTTACCCAAGTAATTGTCTGTTTTACCCAACTGAACATCTGTCTTACCCAAGTAAATGTCTGTCTTACCCAACTGAACGTCTGTCTTACCCAACTAAATATGTCATACCCAGCTGAATGTCTGTCATACCCAGCTGGAAGTCTTACCCAACCGAATATGTCTTACCCAACTGAATGTCTGTCTTACCCAAATGAATATCTGTCTTACCCAAATGAATGTCTGTCTTACACAACTGAATGTCTGTCTTACCCAACTAAATTATCTGTCTTACCTAACTAAACATCTGTCTTACCTAACTAAACATCTTGTCTTACCCAACTAAATGTCTGTCTTACCCAACTGAATGTTTGTCTTACCCAATCAAATGTCTGTCTAACCCAACCAGATTTCTGTCTACATCTGTACCCCTAGAGGGATGTTTACGTTGTCTTCACTCAGTAAAACAAGCTCAATTAACAGACATCATCATCAGCTAGTGCCACCCCCACCACAACACTTCTGGGGCAGTAATCTGACTAGATGGTCTAGGCGAACAGCATAGCCCAAATATACAACCATGGCAGGCAGGCAAAGTTATTCTACTCCTACTGTACTCAGTACTGACAAAACTATATACCAGCCAAATATACAACCATGACAGGCAGAGAGTTATTCTACTCCTACTGTACTCAGTACTGACAAAACTACATACCAATCAAATATACAATCATGACAGGCAGACAGGGTTATTCTACTCCTACTGTACTCAGTACTGACAAAACTACATACCAATCAAATATACAACCATGACAGGCAGACAGAGTTATTCTACTCCTACTGTACTCAGTACTGACAAAACTACATACCAATGAAATATACAACCATGACAGGCAGACAGGGTTATTCTACTCCTACTGTACTCAGTACTGACAAAACTACATACCAATCAAATATACAACCATGACAGGCAGACAGGGTTATTCTACTCCTACTGTACTCAGTACTGACAAAACTACATACCAGCCAAATATACAACCATGACAGGCAGACAGAGTTATTCTACGTCTACTGTACTCAGTACTGACAAAACTACATACCAGCCAAATATACAACCATGACAGGCAGACAGAGTTATTCTATCCTACTGTACTCAGTACTGACAAAACTATATACCAACCAAATATACAACCATGACAGGCAGACAGGGTTATTCTATCCTACTGTACTCAGTACTGACAAAACTACATACCAGCCAAATATACAACCATGACAGGCAGACAGAGTTATTCTACGTCTACTGTACTCAGTACTGACAAAACTACATACCAGCCAAATATACAACCATGACAGGCAGACAGAGTTATTCTACTCCTACTGTACTCAGTACTGACAAAACTACATACCAGCCAAATATACAACCATGACAGGCAGACAGGGTTATTCTATCCTACTGTACTCAGTACTGACAAAACTACATACCAACCAAATATACAACCATGACAGGCAGACAGAGTTATTCTACTCCTACTGTACTCAGTACTGACAAAACTACATACCAATCAAATATACAACCATGACAGGCAGACAGAGTTATTCTACTCCTACTGTACTCAGTACTGACAAAACTACATACCAATCAAATATACAACCATGACAGGCAGACAGAGTTATTCTACTCCTACTGTACTCAGTACTGACAAAACTACATACCAGCCAAATATACAACCATGACAGGCAGACAGAGTTATTCTACTCCTACTGTACTCAGTACTGACAAAACTACATACCAGCCAAATATACAACCATGACAGGCAGACAGGGTTATTCTACTCCTACTGTACTCAGTACTGACAAAACTACATACCAGCCAAATATACAACCATGACAGGCAGACAGGGTTATTCTATCCTACTGTACTCAGTACTGACAAAACTACATACCAGCCAAATATACAACCATGACAGGCAGACAGGGTTATTCTACGTCTACTGTACTCAGTACTGACAAAACTACATACCAGCCAAATATACAACCAAGACAGGCAGACAGGGTTATTCTACTCCTACTGTACTCAGTACTGACAAAACTACATACCAGCCAAATATACAACCATGACAGGCAGACAGGGTTATTCTATGTCTACTGTACTCAGTACTGACAAAACTACATACCAGCCAAATATACAACCATGACAGGCAGACAGGGTTATTCTACTCCTACTGTACTCAGTACTGACAAAACTACATACCAGCCAAATATACAACCATGACAGGCAGACAGGGTTATTCTATGTCTACTGTACTCAGTACTGACAAAACTACATACCAGCCAAATATACAACCATGACAGGCAGACAGGGTTATTCTACTCCTACTGTACTCAGTACTGACAAAACTACATACCAGCCAAATATACAACCATGACAGGCAGACAGAGTTAATCTACGTCTACTGTACTCAGTACTGACAAAACTACATACCAATCAAATATACAACCATGACAGGCAGACAGAGTTATTCTACTCCTACTGTACTCAGTACTGACAAAACTACATACCAATCAAATATACAACCATGACAGGCAGACAGGGTTATTCTACTCCTACTGTACTCAGTACTGACAAAACTAAATACCAGCCAAATATACAACCATGACAGGCAGACAGAGTTATTCTACTCCTACTGTACTCAGTACTGACAAAACTACATACCAATCAAATATACAACCATGACAGGCAGACAGGGTTATTCTACTCCTACTGTACTCAGTACTGACAAAACTACATACCAGCCAAATATACAACCATGACAGGCAGACAGGGTTATTCTACTCCTACTGTACTCAGTACTGACAAAACTACATACCAGCCAAATATACAACCATGACAGGCAGACAGGGTTATTCTACTCCTACTGTACTCAGTACTGACAAAACTACATACCAGCCAAATATACAACCATGACAGGCAGACAGAGTTATTCTACGTTTACTGTACTCAGTACTGACAAAACTACATACCAGCCAAATATACAACCATGACAGGCAGACAGAGTTATTCTATCCTACTGTACTCAGTACTGACAAAACTATATACCAACCAAATATACAACCATGACAGGCAGACAGGGTTATTCTATCCTACTGTACTCAGCACTGACAAAACTACATACCAGCCAAATATACAACCATGACAGGCAGACAGAGTTATTCTACGTCTACTGTACTCAGTACTGACAAAACTACATACCAGCCAAATATACAACCATGACAGGCAGACAGAGTTATTCTACTCCTACTGTACTCAGTACTGACAAAACTACATACCAGCCAAATATACAACCATGACAGGCAGACAGGGTTATTCTATCCTACTGTACTCAGTACTGACAAAACTACATACCAGCCAAATATACAACCATGACAGGCAGACAGAGTTATTCTACTCCTACTGTACTCAGTACTGACAAAACTACATACCAATCAAATATACAAACATGACAGGCAGACAGAGTTATTCTACTCCTACTGTACTCAGTACTGACAAAACTACATACCAATCAAATATACAACCATGACAGGCAGACAGAGTTATTCTACTCCTACTGTACTCAGTATTGACAAAACTACATACCAGCCAAATATACAACCATGACAGGCAGACAGAGTTATTCTACTCCTACTGTACTCAGTACTGACAAAACTACATACCAGCCAAATATACAACCATGACAGGCATACAGGGTTATTCTACTCCTACTGTACTCAGTACTGACAAAACTACATACCAGCCAAATATACAACCATGACAGGCAGACAGGGTTATTCTATCCTACTGTACTCAGTACTGACAAAACTACATACCAGTCAAATATACAACCATGACAGGCAGACAGGGTTATTCTATCCTACTGTACTCAGTACTGACAAAACTACATACCAGCCAAATATACAACCATGACAGGCAGACAGAGTTATTCTATCCTACTGTACTCAGTACTGACAAAACTACATACCAGCCAAATATACAACCATGACAGGCAGACAGGGTTATTCTACTCCTACTGTACTCAGTACTGACAAAACTACATACCAGCCAAATATACAACCATGACAGGCAGACAGGGTTATTCTACTCCTACTGTACTCAGTACTGACAAAACTATATACCAGCCAAATATACAACCATGACAGGCAGACAGAGTTATTCTACTCCTACTGTACTCAGTACTGACAAAACTACATACCAGCCAAATATACAACCATGACAGGCAGACAGAGTTATTCTATCCTACTGTACTCAGTACTGACAAAACTACATACCAACCAAATATACAACCATGACAGGCAGACAGAGTTATTCTACTCCTACTGTACTCAGTACTGACAAAACTATATACCAGCCAAATATACAACCATGACAGGCAGACAGAGTTATTCTACTCCTACTGTACTCAGTACTGACAAAACTACATACCAGCCAAATATACAACCGTGAGAGGCAGACAGAGTTATTCTATCCTACTGTACTCAGTACTGACAAAACTACATACCAACCAAATATACAACCATGACAGGTAGACAGAGTTATTCTACTCCTACTGTACTCAGTACTGACAAAACTATATACCAGCCAAATATACAACCATGACAGGCAGACAGGGTTATTCTACTCCTACTGTACTCAGTACTGACAAAACTACATACCAGCCAAATATACAACCATGACAGGCAGACAGGGTTATTCTATCCTACTGTACTCAGTACTGACAAAACTACATACCAGCCAAATATACAACCATGACAGGCAGACAGGGTTATTCTACTCCTACTGTACTCAGTACTGACAAAACTACATACCAGCCAAATATACAACCATGACAGGCAGACAGGGTTATTCTACGTCTACTGTACTCAGTACTGACAAAACTACATACCAGCCAAATATACAACCATGACAGGCAGACAGGGTTATTCTACTCCTACTGTACTCAGTACTGACAAAACTACATACCAGCCAAATATACAACCATGACAGGCAGACAGAGTTATTCTACGTCTACTGTACTCAGTACTGACAAAACTACATACCAGCCAAATATAC
This sequence comes from Cepaea hortensis, assembly GCA_963921405.1. NCBI lineage: Eukaryota > Metazoa > Mollusca > Gastropoda > Stylommatophora > Helicidae > Cepaea > Cepaea hortensis. Next base: position 427,394,641 of record OY992876.1, read on the forward strand.
AACCATGACAGGCAGACAGAGTTATTCTATCCTACTGTACTCAGTACTGACAAAACTACATACCAGCCAAATATACAACCATGACAGGCAGACAGGGTTATTCTATCCTACTGTACTCAGTACTGACAAAACTACATACCAGCCAAATATACAACCATGACAGGCAGACAGAGTTATTCTACTCCTACTGTACTCAGTACTGACAAAACTACATACCAATCAAATATACAACCATGACAGGCAGACAGAGTTATTCTACTCCTACTGTACTCAGTACTGACAGTACTACATACCAATCAAATATACAACCATGACAGGCAGACAGAGTTATTCTACTCCTACTGTACTCAGTACTGACAAAACTACATACCAATCAAATATACAACCATGACAGGCAGACAGAGTTATTCTACTCCTACTGTACTCAGTACTGACAAAACTACATACCAGCCAAATATACAACCATGACAGGCATACAGGGTTATTCTACTCCTACTGTACTCAGTACTGACAAAACTACATACCAGCCAAATATACAACCATGACAGGCAGACAGGGTTATTCTATCCTACTGTACTCAGTACTGACAAAACTACATACCAGTCAAATATACAACCATGACAGGCAGACAGGGTTATTCTATCCTACTGTACTCAGTACTGACAAAACTACATACCAGCCAAATATACAACCATGACAGGCAGACAGAGTTATTCTATCCTACTGTACTCAGTACTGACAAAACTACATACCAGCCAAATATACAACCATGACAGGCAGACAGGGTTATTCTACTCCTACTGTACTCAGTACTGACAAAACTACATACCAGCCAAATATACAACCATGACAGGCAGACAGGGTTATTCTACTCCTACTGTACTCAGTACTGACAAAACTATATACCAGCCAAATATACAACCATGACAGGCAGACAGAGTTATTCTACTCCTACTGTACTCAGTACTGACAAAACTACATACAAGCCAAATATACAACCATGACAGGCAGACAGAGTTATTCTATCCTACTGTACTCAGTACTGACAAAACTACATACCAACCAAATATACAACCATGACAGGCAGACAGAGTTATTCTACTCCTACTGTACTCAGTACTGACAAAACTATATACCAGCCAAATATACAACCATGACAGGCAGACAGAGTTATTCTACTCCTACTGTACTCAGTACTGACAAAACTACATACCAGCCAAATATACAACCGTGAGAGGCAGACAGAGTTATTCTATCCTACTGTACTCAGTACTGACAAAACTACATACCAACCAAATATACAACCATGACAGGTAGACAGAGTTATTCTACTCCTACTGTACTCAGTACTGACAAAACTATATACCAGCCAAATATACAACCATGACAGGCAGACAGGGTTATTCTACTCCTACTGTACTCAGTACTGACAAAACTACATACCAGCCAAATATACAACCATGACAGGCAGACAGGGTTATTCTACGTCTACTGTACTCAGTACTGACAAAACTACATACCAGCCAAATATACAACCGTGACAGGCAGACAGGGTTATTCTACTCCTACTGTACTCAGTACTGACAAAACTACATACCAGCCAAATATACAACCATGACAGGCAGACAGGGTTATTCTACGTCTACTGTACTCAGTACTGACAAAACTACATACCAGCCAAATATACAACCATGACAGGCAGACAGGGTTATTCTACTCCTACTGTACTCAGTACTGACAAAACTACATACCAGCCAAATATACAACCATGACAGGCAGACAGGGTTATTCTACGTCTACTGTACTCAGTACTGACAAAACTACATACCAGCCAAATATACAACCGTGACAGGCAGACAGGGTTATTCTACTCCTACTGTACTCAGTACTGACAAAACTACATACCAGCCAAATATACAACCATGACAGGCAGACAGAGTTATTCTATCCTACTGTACTCAGTACTGACAAAACTACATACCAGCCAAATATACAACCATGACAGGCAGACAGGGTTATTCTACTCCTACTGTACTCAGTACTGACAAAACTACATACCAGCCAAATATACAACCATGACAGGCAGACAGAGTTATTCTACGTCTACTGTACTCAGTACTGACAAAACTACATACCAGCCAAATATACAACCATGACAGGCAGACAGAGTTATTCTATCCTACTGTACTCAGTACTGACAAAACTACATACCAGCCAAATATACAACCATGACAGGCAGACAGAGTTATTCTATCCTACTGTACTCAGTACTGACAAAACTACATACCAATCAAATATACAACCATGACAGGCAGACAGAGTTATTCTACGTCTACTGTACTCAGTACTGACAAAACTACATACCAATCAAATATACAACCATGACAGGCAGACAGAGTTATTCTACTCCTACTGTACTCAGTACTGACAGTACTACATACCAATCAAATATACAACCATGACAGGCAGACAGGGTTATTCTACTCCTACTGTACTCAGTACTGACAAAACTACATACCAATCAAATATACAACCACGACAGGCAGACAGAGTTATTCTACTCCTACTGTACTCAGTACTGACAAAACTACATACCAGCCAAATATACAACCATGACAGGCAGACAGAGTTATTCTACTCCTACTGTACTCAGTACTGACAAAACTACATACCAATCAAATATACAACCATGACAGGCAGACAGGGTTATTCTACTCCTACTGTACTCAGTACTGACAAAACTACATACCAGCCAAATATACAACCATGACAGGCAGACAGGGTTATTCTACTCCTACTGTACTCAGTACTGACAAAACTACATACCAATCAAATATAACAACCATGACAGGCAGACAGGGTTATTCTACTCCTATTGTACTCAGTACTGACAAAACTACATACCAGCCAAATATACAACCATGACAGGCAGACAGAGTTATTCTACGTCTACTGTACTCAGTACTGACAAAACTACATACCAGCCAAATATACAACCATGACAGGCAGACAGAGTTATTCTATCCTACTGTACTCAGTACTGACAAAACTACATACCAACCAAATATACAACCATGACAGGCAGACAGGGTTATTCTATCCTACTGTACTCAGTACTGACAAAACTACATACCAGCCAAATATACAACCATGACAGGCAGACAGAGTTATTCTACGTCTACTGTACTCAGTACTGACAAAACTACATACCAGCCAAATATACAACCATGACAGGCAGACAGAGTTATTCTACTCCTACTGTACTCAGTACTGACAAAACTACATACCAGCCAAATATACAACCATGACAGGCAGACAGGGTTATTCTATCCTACTGTACTCAGTACTGACAAAACTACAAACCAGCCAAATATACAACCATGACAGGCAGACAGAGTTATTCTACTCCTACTGTACTCAGTACTGACAAAACTACATACCAATCAAATATACAACCATGACAGGCAGACAGAGTTATTCTACTCCTACTGTACTCAGTACTGACAAAACTACATACCAATCAAATATACAACCATGACAGGCAGACAGAGTTATTCTACTCCTACTGTACTCAGAACTGACAAAACTACATACCAGCCAAATATACAACCATGACAGGCAGTCAGGGTTATTCTATCCTACTGTACTCAGTACTGACAAAACTACATACCAGCCAAATATACAACCATGACAGGCAGACAGAGTTATTCTACTCCTACTGTACTCAGTACTGACAAAACTACATACCAATCAAATATACAACCATGACAGGCAGACAGGGTTATTCTACTCCTCCTGTACTCAGTACTGACAAAACTACATACCAGCCAAATATACAACCATGACAGGCAGACAGGGTTATTCTATCCTACTGTACTCAGTACTGACAAAACTACATACCAGCCAAATATACAACCATGACAGGCAGAGTTATTCTACTCCTACTGTACTCAGTACTGACAAAACTACATACCAATCAAATATACAACCATGACAGGCAGACAGAGTTATTCTACTCCTACTGTACTCAGTATTGACAAAACTACATACCAGCCAAATATACAACCATGACAGGCAGACAGAGTTATTCTACTCCTACTGTACTCAGTACTGACAAAACTACATACCAGCCAAATATACAACCATGACAGGCATACAGGGTTATTCTACTCCTACTGTACTCAGTACTGACAAAACTACATACCAGCCAAATATACAACCATGACAGGCAGACAGGGTTATTCTATCCTACTGTACTCAGTACTGACAAAACTACATACCAGTCAAATATACAACCATGACAGGCAGACAGGGTTATTCTATCCTACTGTACTCAGTACTGACAAAACTACATACCAGCCAAATATACAACCATGACAGGCAGACAGAGTTATTCTATCCTACTGTACTCAGTACTGACAAAACAACATACCAGCCAAATATACAACCATGACAGGCAGACAGGGTTATTCTACTCCTACTGTACTCAGTACTGACAAAACTACATACCAGCCAAATATACAACCATGACAGGCAGACAGGGTTATTCTACTCCTACTGTACTCAGTACTGACAAAACTATATACCAGCCAAATATACAACCATGACAGGCAGACAGAGTTATTCTACTCCTACTGTACTCAGTACTGACAAAACTACATACCAGCCAAATATACAACCATGACAGGCAGACAGAGTTATTCTATCCTACTGTACTCAGTACTGACAAAACTACATACCAACCAAATATACAACCATGACAGGCAGACAGAGTTATTCTACTCCTACTGTACTCAGTACTGACAAAACTATATACCAGCCAAATATACAACCATGACAGGCAGACAGAGTTATTCTACTCCTACTGTACTCAGTACTGACAAAACTACATACCAGCCAAATATACAACCGTGAGAGGCAGACAGAGTTATTCTATCCTACTGTACTCAGTACTGACAAAACTACATACCAACCAAATATACAACCATGACAGGTAGACAGAGTTATTCTACTCCTACTGTACTCAGTACTGACAAAACTATATACCAGCCAAATATACAACCATGACAGGCAGACAGGGTTATTCTACTCCTACTGTACTCAGTACTGACAAAACTACATACCAGCCAAATATACAACCATGACAGGCAGACAGGGTTATTCTATCCTACTGTACTCAGTACTGACAAAACTATATACCAGCCAAATATACAACCATGACAGGCAGACAGGGTTATTCTACTCCTACTGTACTCAGTACTGACAAAACTACATACCAGCCAAATATACAACCATGACAGGCAGACAGGGTTATTCTATCCTACTGTACTCAGTACTGACAAAACTACATACCAGCCAAATATACAACCATGACAGGCAGACAGGGTTATTCTATCCTACTGTACTCAGTACTGACAAAACTACATACCAGCCAAATATACAACCATGACAGGCAGACAGAGTTATTCTATCCTACTGTACTCAGTACTGACAAAACTACATACCAATCAAATATACAACCATGACAGGCAGACAGAGTTATTCTACGTCTACTGTACTCAGTACTGACAAAACTACATACCAATCAAATATACAACCATGACAGGCAGACAGAGTTATTCTACTCCTACTGTACTCAGTACTGACAGTACTACATACCAATCAAATATACAACCATGACAGGCAGACAGGGTTATTCTACTCCTACTGTACTCAGTACTGACAAAACTACATACCAATCAAATATACAACCACGACAGGCAGACAGAGTTATTCTACTCCTACTGTACTCAGTACTGACAAAACTACATACCAGCCAAATATACAACCATGACAGGCAGACAGAGTTATTCTACTCCTACTGTACTCAGTACTGACAAAACTACATACCAATCAAATATACAACCATGACAGGCAGACAGGGTTATTCTACTCCTACTGTACTCAGTACTGACAAAACTACATACCAGCCAAATATACAACCATGACAGGCAGACAGGGTTATTCTACTCCTACTGTACTCAGTACTGACAAAACTACATACCAATCAAATATAACAACCATGACAGGCAGACAGGGTTATTCTACTCCTATTGTACTCAGTACTGACAAAACTACATACCAGCCAAATATACAACCATGACAGGCAGACAGAGTTATTCTACGTCTACTGTACTCAGTACTGACAAAACTACATACCAGCCAAATATACAACCATGACAGGCAGACAGAGTTATTCTATCCTACTGTACTCAGTACTGACAAAACTACATACCAACCAAATATACAACCATGACAGGCAGACAGGGTTATTCTATCCTACTGTACTCAGTACTGACAAAACTACATACCAGCCAAATATACAACCATGACTGGCAGACAGAGTTATTCTACGTCTACTGTACTCAGTACTGACAAAACTACATACCAGCCAAATATACAACCATGACAGGCAGACAGAGTTATTCTACTCCTACTGTACTCAGTACTGACAAAACTACATACCAGCCAAATATACAACCATGACAGGCAGACAGGGTTATTCTATCCTACTGTACTCAGTACTGACAAAACTACAAACCAGCCAAATATACAACCATGACAGGCAGACAGAGTTATTCTACTCCTACTGTACTCAGTACTGACAAAACTACATACCAATCAAATATACAACCATGACAGGCAGACAGAGTTATTCTACTCCTACTGTACTCAGTACTGACAAAACTACATACCAATCAAATATACAACCATGACAGGCAGACAGAGTTATTCTACTCCTACTGTACTCAGAACTGACAAAACTACATACCAGCCAAATATACAACCATGACAGGCAGTCAGGGTTATTCTATCCTACTGTACTCAGTACTGACAAAACTACATACCAGCCAAATATACAACCATGACAGGCAGACAGAGTTATTCTACTCCTACTGTACTCAGTACTGACAAAACTACATACCAATCAAATATACAACCATGACAGGCAGACAGGGTTATTCTACTCCTCCTGTACTCAGTACTGACAAAACTACATACCAGCCAAATATACAACCATGACAGGCAGACAGGGTTATTCTATCCTACTGTACTCAGTACTGACAAAACTACATACCAGCCAAATATACAACCATGACAGGCAGAGTTATTCTACTCCTACTGTACTCAGTACTGACAAAACTACATACCAATCAAATATACAACCATGACAGGCAGACAGAGTTATTCTACTCCTACTGTACTCAGTATTGACAAAACTACATACCAGCCAAATATACAACCATGACAGGCAGACAGAGTTATTCTACTCCTACTGTACTCAGTACTGACAAAACTACATACCAGCCAAATATACAACCATGACAGGCATACAGGGTTATTCTACTCCTACTGTACTCAGTACTGACAAAACTACATACCAGCCAAATATACAACCATGACAGGCAGACAGGGTTATTCTATCCTACTGTACTCAGTACTGACAAAACTACATACCAGTCAAATATACAACCATGACAGGCAGACAGGGTTATTCTATCCTACTGTACTCAGTACTGACAAAACTACATACCAGCCAAATATACAACCATGACAGGCAGACAGAGTTATTCTATCCTACTGTACTCAGTACTGACAAAACAACATACCAGCCAAATATACAACCATGACAGGCAGACAGGGTTATTCTACTCCTACTGTACTCAGTACTGACAAAACTACATACCAGCCAAATATACAACCATGACAGGCAGACAGGGTTATTCTACTCCTACTGTACTCAGTACTGACAAAACTATATACCAGCCAAATATACAACCATGACAGGCAGACAGAGTTATTCTACTCCTACTGTACTCAGTACTGACAAAACTACATACCAGCCAAATATACAACCATGACAGGCAGACAGAGTTATTCTATCCTACTGTACTCAGTACTGACAAAACTACATACCAACCAAATATACAACCATGACAGGCAGACAGAGTTATTCTACTCCTACTGTACTCAGTACTGACAAAACTATATACCAGCCAAATATACAACCATGACAGGCAGACAGAGTTATTCTACTCCTACTGTACTCAGTACTGACAAAACTACATACCAGCCAAATATACAACCGTGAGAGGCAGACAGAGTTATTCTATCCTACTGTACTCAGTACTGACAAAACTACATACCAACCAAATATACAACCATGACAGGTAGACAGAGTTATTCTACTCCTACTGTACTCAGTACTGACAAAACTATATACCAGCCAAATATACAACCATGACAGGCAGACAGGGTTATTCTACTCCTACTGTACTCAGTACTGACAAAACTACATACCAGCCAAATATACAACCATGACAGGCAGACAGGGTTATTCTATCCTACTGTACTCAGTACTGACAAAACTACATACCAGCCAAATATACAACCATGACAGGCAGACAGGGTTATTCTACTCCTACTGTACTCAGTACTGACAAAACTACATACCAGCCAAATATACAACCATGACAGGCAGACAGGGTTATTCTACGTCTACTGTACTCAGTACTGACAAAACTACATACCAGCCAAATATACAACCATGACAGGCAGACAGGGTTATTCTACTCCTACTGTACTCAGTACTGACAAAACTACATACCAGCCAAATATACAACCATGACAGGCAGACAGAGTTATTCTACGTCTACTGTACTCAGTACTGACAAAACTACATACCAGCCAAATATACAACCATGACAGGCAGACAGAGTTATTCTATCCTACTGTACTCAGTACTGACAAAACTACATACCAGCCAAATATACAACCATGACAGGCAGACAGGGTTATTCTATCCTACTGTACTCAGTACTGACAAAACTACATACCAGCCAAATATACAACCATGACAGGCAGACAGAGTTATTCTACTCCTACTGTACTCAGTACTGACAAAACTACATACCAATCAAATATACAACCATGACAGGCAGACAGAGTTATTCTACTCCTACTGTACTCAGTACTGACAGTACTACATACCAATCAAATATACAACCATGACAGGCAGACAGAGTTATTCTACTCCTACTGTACTCAGTACTGACAAAACTACATACCAATCAAATATACAACCATGACAGGCAGACAGAGTTATTCTACTCCTACTGTACTCAGTACTGACAAAACTACATACCAGCCAAATATACAACCATGACAGGCATACAGGGTTATTCTACTCCTACTGTACTCAGTACTGACAAAACTACATACCAGCCAAATATACAACCATGACAGGCAGACAGGGTTATTCTATCCTACTGTACTCAGTACTGACAAAACTACATACCAGTCAAATATACAACCATGACAGGCAGACAGGGTTATTCTATCCTACTGTACTCAGTACTGACAAAACTACATACCAGCCAAATATACAACCATGACAGGCAGACAGAGTTATTCTATCCTACTGTACTCAGTACTGACAAAACTACATACCAGCCAAATATACAACCATGACAGGCAGACAGGGTTATTCTACTCCTACTGTACTCAGTACTGACAAAACTACATACCAGCCAAATATACAACCATGACAGGCAGACAGGGTTATTCTACTCCTACTGTACTCAGTACTGACAAAACTATATACCAGCCAAATATACAACCATGACAGGCAGACAGAGTTATTCTACTCCTACTGTACTCAGTACTGACAAAACTACATACAAGCCAAATATACAACCATGACAGGCAGACAGAGTTATTCTATCCTACTGTACTCAGTACTGACAAAACTACATACCAACCAAATATACAACCATGACAGGCAGACAGAGTTATTCTACTCCTACTGTACTCAGTACTGACAAAACTATATACCAGCCAAATATACAACCATGACAGGCAGACAGAGTTATTCTACTCCTACTGTACTCAGTACTGACAAAACTACATACCAGCCAAATATACAACCGTGAGAGGCAGACAGAGTTATTCTATCCTACTGTACTCAGTACTGACAAAACTACATACCAACCAAATATACAACCATGACAGGTAGACAGAGTTATTCTACTCCTACTGTACTCAGTACTGACAAAACTATATACCAGCCAAATATACAACCATGACAGGCAGACAGGGTTATTCTACTCCTACTGTACTCAGTACTGACAAAACTACATACCAGCCAAATATACAACCATGACAGGCAGACAGGGTTATTCTACGTCTACTGTACTCAGTACTGACAAAACTACATACCAGCCAAATATACAACCGTGACAGGCAGACAGGGTTATTCTACTCCTACTGTACTCAGTACTGACAAAACTACATACCAGCCAAATATACAACCATGACAGGCAGACAGGGTTATTCTACGTCTACTGTACTCAGTACTGACAAAACTACATACCAGCCAAATATACAACCATGACAGGCAGACAGGGTTATTCTACTCCTACTGTACTCAGTACTGACAAAACTACATACCAGCCAAATATACAACCATGACAGGCAGACAGGGTTATTCTACGTCTACTGTACTCAGTACTGACAAAACTACATACCAGCCAAATATACAACCGTGACAGGCAGACAGGGTTATTCTACTCCTACTGTACTCAGTACTGACAAAACTACATACCAGCCAAATATACAACCATGACAGGCAGACAGAGTTATTCTATCCTACTGTACTCAGTACTGACAAAACTACATACCAGCCAAATATACAACCATGACAGGCAGACAGGGTTATTCTACTCCTACTGTACTCAGTACTGACAAAACTACATACCAGCCAAATATACAACCATGACAGGCAGACAGAGTTATTCTACGTCTACTGTACTCAGTACTGACAAAACTACATACCAGCCAAATATACAACCATGACAGGCAGACAGAGTTATTCTATCCTACTGTACTCAGTACTGACAAAACTACATACCAGCCAAATATACAACCATGACAGGCAGACAGAGTTATTCTATCCTACTGTACTCAGTACTGACAAAACTACATACCAATCAAATATACAACCATGACAGGCAGACAGAGTTATTCTACGTCTACTGTACTCAGTACTGACAAAACTACATACCAATCAAATATACAACCATGACAGGCAGACAGAGTTATTCTACTCCTACTGTACTCAGTACTGACAGTACTACATACCAATCAAATATACAACCATGACAGGCAGACAGGGTTATTCTACTCCTACTGTACTCAGTACTGACAAAACTACATACCAATCAAATATACAACCACGACAGGCAGACAGAGTTATTCTACTCCTACTGTACTCAGTACTGACAAAACTACATACCAGCCAAATATACAACCATGACAGGCAGACAGAGTTATTCTACTCCTACTGTACTCAGTACTGACAAAACTACATACCAATCAAATATACAACCATGACAGGCAGACAGGGTTATTCTACTCCTACTGTACTCAGTACTGACAAAACTACATACCAGCCAAATATACAACCATGACAGGCAGACAGGGTTATTCTACTCCTACTGTACTCAGTACTGACAAAACTACATACCAATCAAATATAACAACCATGACAGGCAGACAGGGTTATTCTACTCCTATTGTACTCAGTACTGACAAAACTACATACCAGCCAAATATACAACCATGACAGGCAGACAGAGTTATTCTACGTCTACTGTACTCAGTACTGACAAAACTACATACCAGCCAAATATACAACCATGACAGGCAGACAGAGTTATTCTATCCTACTGTACTCAGTACTGACAAAACTACATACCAACCAAATATACAACCATGACAGGCAGACAGGGTTATTCTATCCTACTGTACTCAGTACTGACAAAACTACATACCAGCCAAATATACAACCATGACAGGCAGACAGAGTTATTCTACGTCTACTGTACTCAGTACTGACAAAACTACATACCAGCCAAATATACAACCATGACAGGCAGACAGAGTTATTCTACTCCTACTGTACTCAGTACTGACAAAACTACATACCAGCCAAATATACAACCATGACAGGCAGACAGGGTTATTCTATCCTACTGTACTCAGTACTGACAAAACTACAAACCAGCCAAATATACAACCATGACAGGCAGACAGAGTTATTCTACTCCTACTGTACTCAGTACTGACAAAACTACATACCAATCAAATATACAACCATGACAGGCAGACAGAGTTATTCTACTCCTACTGTACTCAGTACTGACAAAACTACATACCAATCAAATATACAACCATGACAGGCAGACAGAGTTATTCTACTCCTACTGTACTCAGAACTGACAAAACTACATACCAGCCAAATATACAACCATGACAGGCAGTCAGGGTTATTCTATCCTACTGTACTCAGTACTGACAAAACTACATACCAGCCAAATATACAACCATGACAGGCAGACAGAGTTATTCTACTCCTACTGTACTCAGTACTGACAAAACTACATACCAATCAAATATACAACCATGACAGGCAGACAGGGTTATTCTACTCCTCCTGTACTCAGTACTGACAAAACTACATACCAGCCAAATATACAACCATGACAGGCAGACAGGGTTATTCTATCCTACTGTACTCAGTACTGACAAAACTACATACCAGCCAAATATACAACCATGACAGGCAGAGTTATTCTACTCCTACTGTACTCAGTACTGACAAAACTACATACCAATCAAATATACAACCATGACAGGCAGACAGAGTTATTCTACTCCTACTGTACTCAGTATTGACAAAACTACATACCAGCCAAATATACAACCATGACAGGCAGACAGAGTTATTCTACTCCTACTGTACTCAGTACTGACAAAACTACATACCAGCCAAATATACAACCATGACAGGCATACAGGGTTATTCTACTCCTACTGTACTCAGTACTGACAAAACTACATACCAGCCAAATATACAACCATGACAGGCAGACAGGGTTATTCTATCCTACTGTACTCAGTACTGACAAAACTACATACCAGTCAAATATACAACCATGACAGGCAGACAGGGTTATTCTATCCTACTGTACTCAGTACTGACAAAACTACATACCAGCCAAATATACAACCATGACAGGCAGACAGAGTTATTCTATCCTACTGTACTCAGTACTGACAAAACTACATACCAGCCAAATATACAACCATGACAGGCAGACAGGGTTATTCTACTCCTACTGTACTCAGTACTGACAAAACTACATACCAGCCAAATATACAACCATGACAGGCAGACAGGGTTATTCTACTCCTACTGTACTCAGTACTGACAAAACTATATACCAGCCAAATATACAACCATGACAGGCAGACAGAGTTATTCTACTCCTACTGTACTCAGTACTGACAAAACTACATACCAGCCAAATATACAACCATGACAGGCAGACAGAGTTATTCTATCCTACTGTACTCAGTACTGACAAAACTACATACCAACCAAATATACAACCATGACAGGCAGACAGAGTTATTCTACTCCTACTGTACTCAGTACTGACAAAACTATATACCAGCCAAATATACAACCATGACAGGCAGACAGAGTTATTCTACTCCTACTGTACTCAGTACTGACAAAACTACATACCAGCCAAATATACAACCGTGAGAGGCAGACAGAGTTATTCTATCCTACTGTACTCAGTACTGACAAAACTACATACCAACCAAATATACAACCATGACAGGTAGACAGAGTTATTCTACTCCTACTGTACTCAGTACTGACAAAACTATATACCAGCCAAATATACAACCATGACAGGCAGACAGGGTTATTCTACTCCTACTGTACTCAGTACTGACAAAACTACATACCAGCCAAATATACAACCATGACAGGCAGACAGGGTTATTCTATCCTACTGTACTCAGTACTGACAAAACTACATACCAGCCAAATATACAACCATGACAGGCAGACAGGGTTATTCTACTCCTACTGTACTCAGTACTGACAAAACTACATACCAGCCAAATATACAACCATGACAGGCAGACAGGGTTATTCTACGTCTACTGTACTCAGTACTGACAAAACTACATACCAGCCAAATATACAACCATGACAGGCAGACAGGGTTATTCTACTCCTACTGTACTCAGTACTGACAAAACTACATACCAGCCAAATATACAACCATGACAGGCAGACAGAGTTATTCTACGTCTACTGTACTCAGTACTGACAAAACTACATACCAGCCAAATATACAACCATGACAGGCAGACAGAGTTATTCTATCCTACTGTACTCAGTACTGACAAAACTACATACCAGCCAAATATACAACCATGACAGGCAGACAGGGTTATTCTATCCTACTGTACTCAGTACTGACAAAACTACATACCAGCCAAATATACAACCATGACAGGCAGACAGAGTTATTCTACTCCTACTGTACTCAGTACTGACAAAACTACATACCAATCAAATATACAACCATGACAGGCAGACAGAGTTATTCTACTCCTACTGTACTCAGTACTGACAGTACTACATACCAATCAAATATACAACCATGACAGGCAGACAGAGTTATTCTACTCCTACTGTACTCAGTACTGACAAAACTACATACCAATCAAATATACAACCATGACAGGCAGACAGAGTTATTCTACTCCTACTGTACTCAGTACTGACAAAACTACATACCAGCCAAATATACAACCATGACAGGCATACAGGGTTATTCTACTCCTACTGTACTCAGTACTGACAAAACTACATACCAGCCAAATATACAACCATGACAGGCAGACAGGGTTATTCTATCCTACTGTACTCAGTACTGACAAAACTACATACCAGTCAAATATACAACCATGACAGGCAGACAGGGTTATTCTATCCTACTGTACTCAGTACTGACAAAACTACATACCAGCCAAATATACAACCATGACAGGCAGACAGAGTTATTCTATCCTACTGTACTCAGTACTGACAAAACTACATACCAGCCAAATATACAACCATGACAGGCAGACAGGGTTATTCTACTCCTACTGTACTCAGTACTGACAAAACTACATACCAGCCAAATATACAACCATGACAGGCAGACAGGGTTATTCTACTCCTACTGTACTCAGTACTGACAAAACTATATACCAGCCAAATATACAACCATGACAGGCAGACAGAGTTATTCTACTCCTACTGTACTCAGTACTGACAAAACTACATACAAGCCAAATATACAACCATGACAGGCAGACAGAGTTATTCTATCCTACTGTACTCAGTACTGACAAAACTACATACCAACCAAATATACAACCATGACAGGCAGACAGAGTTATTCTACTCCTACTGTACTCAGTACTGACAAAACTATATACCAGCCAAATATACAACCATGACAGGCAGACAGAGTTATTCTACTCCTACTGTACTCAGTACTGACAAAACTACATACCAGCCAAATATACAACCGTGAGAGGCAGACAGAGTTATTCTATCCTACTGTACTCAGTACTGACAAAACTACATACCAACCAAATATACAACCATGACAGGTAGACAGAGTTATTCTACTCCTACTGTACTCAGTACTGACAAAACTATATACCAGCCAAATATACAACCATGACAGGCAGACAGGGTTATTCTACTCCTACTGTACTCAGTACTGACAAAACTACATACCAGCCAAATATACAACCATGACAGGCAGACAGGGTTATTCTACGTCTACTGTACTCAGTACTGACAAAACTACATACCAGCCAAATATACAACCGTGACAGGCAGACAGGGTTATTCTACTCCTACTGTACTCAGTACTGACAAAACTACATACCAGCCAAATATACAACCATGACAGGCAGACAGGGTTATTCTACGTCTACTGTACTCAGTACTGACAAAACTACATACCAGCCAAATATACAACCATGACAGGCAGACAGGGTTATTCTACTCCTACTGTACTCAGTACTGACAAAACTACATACCAGCCAAATATACAACCATGACAGGCAGACAGGGTTATTCTACGTCTACTGTACTCAGTACTGACAAAACTACATACCAGCCAAATATACAACCGTGACAGGCAGACAGGGTTATTCTACTCCTACTGTACTCAGTACTGACAAAACTACATACCAGCCAAATATACAACCATGACAGGCAGACAGAGTTATTCTATCCTACTGTACTCAGTACTGACAAAACTACATACCAGCCAAATATACAACCATGACAGGCAGACAGGGTTATTCTACTCCTACTGTACTCAGTACTGACAAAACTACATACCAGCCAAATATACAACCATGACAGGCAGACAGAGTTATTCTACGTCTACTGTACTCAGTACTGACAAAACTACATACCAGCCAAATATACAACCATGACAGGCAGACAGAGTTATTCTATCCTACTGTACTCAGTACTGACAAAACTACATACCAGCCAAATATACAACCATGACAGGCAGACAGAGTTATTCTATCCTACTGTACTCAGTACTGACAAAACTACATACCAATCAAATATACAACCATGACAGGCAGACAGAGTTATTCTACGTCTACTGTACTCAGTACTGACAAAACTACATACCAATCAAATATACAACCATGACAGGCAGACAGAGTTATTCTACTCCTACTGTACTCAGTACTGACAGTACTACATACCAATCAAATATACAACCATGACAGGCAGACAGGGTTATTCTACTCCTACTGTACTCAGTACTGACAAAACTACATACCAATCAAATATACAACCACGACAGGCAGACAGAGTTATTCTACTCCTACTGTACTCAGTACTGACAAAACTACATACCAGCCAAATATACAACCATGACAGGCAGACAGAGTTATTCTACTCCTACTGTACTCAGTACTGACAAAACTACATACCAATCAAATATACAACCATGACAGGCAGACAGGGTTATTCTACTCCTACTGTACTCAGTACTGACAAAACTACATACCAGCCAAATATACAACCATGACAGGCAGACAGGGTTATTCTACTCCTACTGTACTCAGTACTGACAAAACTACATACCAATCAAATATAACAACCATGACAGGCAGACAGGGTTATTCTACTCCTATTGTACTCAGTACTGACAAAACTACATACCAGCCAAATATACAACCATGACAGGCAGACAGAGTTATTCTACGTCTACTGTACTCAGTACTGACAAAACTACATACCAGCCAAATATACAACCATGACAGGCAGACAGAGTTATTCTATCCTACTGTACTCAGTACTGACAAAACTACATACCAACCAAATATACAACCATGACAGGCAGACAGGGTTATTCTATCCTACTGTACTCAGTACTGACAAAACTACATACCAGCCAAATATACAACCATGACAGGCAGACAGAGTTATTCTACGTCTACTGTACTCAGTACTGACAAAACTACATACCAGCCAAATATACAACCATGACAGGCAGACAGAGTTATTCTACTCCTACTGTACTCAGTACTGACAAAACTACATACCAGCCAAATATACAACCATGACAGGCAGACAGGGTTATTCTATCCTACTGTACTCAGTACTGACAAAACTACAAACCAGCCAAATATACAACCATGACAGGCAGACAGAGTTATTCTACTCCTACTGTACTCAGTACTGACAAAACTACATACCAATCAAATATACAACCATGACAGGCAGACAGAGTTATTCTACTCCTACTGTACTCAGTACTGACAAAACTACATACCAATCAAATATACAACCATGACAGGCAGACAGAGTTATTCTACTCCTACTGTACTCAGAACTGACAAAACTACATACCAGCCAAATATACAACCATGACAGGCAGTCAGGGTTATTCTATCCTACTGTACTCAGTACTGACAAAACTACATACCAGCCAAATATACAACCATGACAGGCAGACAGAGTTATTCTACTCCTACTGTACTCAGTACTGACAAAACTACATACCAATCAAATATACAACCATGACAGGCAGACAGGGTTATTCTACTCCTCCTGTACTCAGTACTGACAAAACTACATACCAGCCAAATATACAACCATGACAGGCAGACAGGGTTATTCTATCCTACTGTACTCAGTACTGACAAAACTACATACCAGCCAAATATACAACCATGACAGGCAGAGTTATTCTACTCCTACTGTACTCAGTACTGACAAAACTACATACCAGCCAAATATACAACCATGACAGGCAGACAGGGTTATTCTATCCTACTGTACTCAGTACTGACAAAACTACATACCAGCCAAATATACAACCATGACAGGCAGACAGAGTTATTCTACTCCTACTGTACTCAGTACTGACAAAACTACATACCAATCAAATATACAACCATGACAGGCAGACAGAGTTATTCTACTCCTACTGTACTCAGTACTGACAAAACTACATACCAATCAAATATACAACCATGACAGGCAGACAGAGTTATTCTACTCCTACTGTACTCAGTACTGACAAAACTACAAACCAGCCAAATATACAACCATGACAGGCAGACAGAGTTATTCTACTCCTACTGTACTCAGTACTGACAAAACTACATACCAGCCAAATATACAACCATGACAGGCAGACAGGGTTATTCTACTCCTACTGTACTCAGTACTGACAAAACTACATACCAGCCAAATATACAACCATGACAGGCAGACAGGGTTATTCTATCCTACTGTACTCAGTACTGACAAAACTAAATACCAGCCAAATATACAACCATGACAGGCAGACAGAGTTATTCTACTCCTACTGTACTCAGTACTGACAAAACTACATACCAATCAAATATACAACCATGACAGGCAGACAGGGTTATTCTACTCCTACTGTACTGACAAAACTACATACCAACCAAAGATGACAGGTAACATTAAAGAAATTGAAAACATCAGAATCTGGAATATCTGATCCCCACAATCAACACAACAATGGGGACAGTTCTAAACAAGTCACATGTAGACTGGTCAGAACAATGACAACATCATCAAGGACCTCCAGCACATCATCAGCAAACAGGTGACAGTACATGTGTGGAAGACATGCAGCTCTGTGTGGCAACATCTGGATGTCAGTCATGGACAATTCCACAGTGGCTACAGAATACCCGGAGCTGTAGAGCTACAATGCAACAGACAAGTTCTCAAAACATCGTGGGCTGAGAAGAAGAAGCTAACTACTGGTATTCTCCCAGATCTGGACATTGAAGAAACCTGGGTCACAAAGAGCATCATGTATCATGACTTTGACCATGTCACACGTCACAATGGCTGGGAAAGAACAGCATCATGTCTCATGAATATGACCATGTTACATGTCACAGTGGCTGGGAGAGAACAGCATCATGTCTCATGACTTTGACCATGTTACATGTCACAGTGGCTGGGAGAGAACAGCATCATGTCTCATGACTTTGACCATGTTACACATGACAGTGGCTGGGAGAGAACAGCAGCATGTCTCATGACTATGACCATGTTACACGTCACAGTGAGTGGGAGAGAACAGCATCATGTCTCATGACTTTGACCATGTTACACATGACAGTGGCTGGGAGAGAACAGCAGCATGTCTCATGACTATGACCATGTTACACGTCACAGTGAGTGGGAGAGAACAGCATCATGTCTCATGACTTTGACCATGTTACACGTCAGTGGCTGGAAGAGAACAGCATCATGTCTCATGACTTTGACCATGTTACACATGACAGTGGCTGGGAGAGAACAGCATCATGTCTCATGACTTTGACCATGTTACACATCACAGTGGCTGGGAGAGAACAGCATCATGTCTCATGACTTTGACCATGTTACATGTCACAGTGGCTGGGAGAGAACAGCATGTCTCATGACTTTGACCATGTTACATGTCACAGTGGCTGGGAGAGAACAGCATGTCTCATGACTTTGACCATGTTACATGTCACAGTGGCTGGAAGAGAACAGCATGTCTCATGACTTTGACCATGTTACACATCACAGTGGCTGGGAGAGAATAGCATCATGTCTCATGACTTTGACCATGTTACACATCACAGTGGCTGGGAGAGAACAGCAGCATGTCTCATGACTTTGACCATGTTACATGTCACAGTGAGTGGGAGAGAACAGCATCATGTCTCATGACTTTGACCATGTTACACGTCACAGTGGCTGGGAGAGAACAGCATCAAGTCTCATGACTTTTGACCATGTTACACGTCACAGTGGCTGGGAGAGAACAGCATCATGTCTCATGACTTTGACCATGTTACAAATCACAGTGGCTGGGAGAGAACAGCATCATGTCTCATGACTTTGACCATATTACACGTCACAGTGGCTGGGAGAGAACAGCATCATGTCTCATGACTTTGACCATGTTACACGTCACAGTGGCTGGGAAAGAACAGTGATGGAAGACATGGTTCCTGGGAGGCCTGGTTCTTGGGAGAAGTGGCAGGGGTCTACCAGCATGAAGATGGATAAACTATACCGCAAACACTCTGGGCATGAGAGTCCATGATGCGTGAGAAATGACCAGAGAGAGAGGCTTTTCGGTGGAGAATTCTTTTCTGCACACCATAATGAGAGCGACATTTGGCAAGGACCTGCAATAAAGATGGACACAGGAGATGACAGACCTCGGGCATGAGGACACACGTGGCAAGAGAGATGACCAGAGCTAGAGAAGCATTTCAGTGGGCTATGCCATGGACCTGCTACACAGAGCTGTACTTTGTATCATTACCATCTTAATCTTCTTGATGTATTCTATGTCATTACCATCTCAACCTTCTTGATCTACTCTGTATCATTACCATCTCAATCTTCTTGATCTACTCTGTATCATTACCATCTCAATCTTCTTGATCTACTCTGTATTATTACCATCTCAATCTTCTTGATGTATTTGTAGGTGACTGCGTCTGCCTGCTGTAGGTCCACCAAGGGGTCCAGGGTCAACCCCACCAGCAGCTTCCAGACTGTAGACAGCAGGTCAAGTCCCAGCGGGATATCTGCCCGAATGGTGATGCCCAGCAACTGAAATGTCACAATATTCACATTATAATGAGATAATGAGTTAGAAAAGTTAAGAATAGAGTTATTGCATGTTACATATTACCATTTTAACATATGGCTGTGAATCCTGGACAATTAGTAAACAGACGGGGAAAAAAATTGCTTGAAGCTTTTGAGATGTGTTTTATATATGAATGCTGAAAATTAATTGCACAGCCAAAATAAGCAATCTAGACGTTTTGAGAAAAGCTGAGTCGTAAAGACAACTTATCACAAACATCAGAAAGAAGCAGCCATCATTTATTGCAACATCCCATGATGAATTAAATATGATAGTCTTCTTGTCATATGCTCGTCCATCTACTGTTACACAACCAGTCATTCTTTGAAACATTATTCTTGATATAGCAAATTGACCATTAAAACACCTTCATGGAATATCCATCAACTGGATGTATGTCATGAGGAAACTTCTTAATTGGCACTTTCTTTTCCCCAAGGGTATTTTGTGTATGTGGCTATATGAATTCCTCTATCATCAATGATTACTACCACTGTAAAGTGTATGACATTAAGTCACTAATACATCGTGATAATCAAACCTGGTCATAGCAAACAAACAACCGCTGGTTTTCCAACGAGTAAATATGACCTCCATTTTTGAGGAATTTGTCTATGTTGAATTTCTAAATATCATTATCAATTAATGTCATGAGTGGCTGTCAGCTATATCATTCAGTGATGATGCATCTCTATATGCCTAAACTAGCATTTATATGACTTGACATGTTCAGGCAGCGCTCAATACCTGTTCAGATTTCTGCGATGTAATTTACTCAGGCAGTGTCATGTTGTTGTCTCAGCACTACAGAGCTCAACGTATGAAGTCAACCAAATTACTGATGTCGTCACTGCTTTGTTTGGGGCTCAACTATCTACCAGCAAGAGTTATTTTTCCGTTGTGTAGTAACTTTAACTATGTAGTATATGCTGTTTGATGTATATTAATGACATTGGTTTTGTTCCCCGTCTCCATGCATCTACTGTGTTCGTCAGGAAAGAGGCACTGGAACCTCTTACCCCCGGGTAGATTGAGCCCGTTAGCTATTACAGCGGCCAATCTAGGAGATCGAAAACTCCGATTATAAACCCCTAAGTTTAAGGTGGGCCGACAACCCGAGGGCTGAAGGGCCATGAGTAAGCTGGTCGTGAACGTGGAACGTCTGGTATGCGGGCGGGGCGGCGCCAGGCGTATGGACTCCTAAGGGACATCCCCTGCCCCTTCCCTAGTAGGCAGGCTCTACTAGGGTGACCGATTATATCCTGCCATCATATCTAACCAACTATGAATAATATAAAGAATTATCGCCGAAGCAACGGAGTACATGCTTTGTGCTTGATACCTTTGACAGAAGCAGAGAAGAAGAGGAAGGGGAGAGGGGGGAAGGAAAAGGAAGAAGAGGGCTGGAGCCAGAAGGGGTAGAAGGAAAACGAATCGTTTGGGACTCAAAAATGTATGGGTTGGGTATTGGAATTGCCGCAGTGCGAAGCAACGAGGACCAATACTGGAGAAACTGGTCTACGATTTCAATGTCCTGATGTTACAAGAACTGAATACAAACTCTTTTAAGTGCCCTGGCTACACATGTTACATCAACCCAACTGGGCAGGGAAGACATGGACAGGCTCTGGTGGTCAAGGACGGTTCACAGCATTCAATACTGGATATGAGTGTGTGGGGTCAGGAGAGTAAAGAGGTGCAGGGAATGCGGATACAAATCGGCCGATACAGCTGGAACCTGATAAATGTATATGTAAGTGGGGAATCTTGCATAAGCAGAGAGAGTTGGGACTGGTTGAAGTGGACACTTCAGATACCAGGTATCTGATATGTTGTGACTTCAACGCCCGCGCCAAAGAATGGGACAGGTTGGGAGAGAACAGACAGGGTATTGCTCTTGCTGAGGCCTTGCTTGAGACGGATGTTGTCTGTCAAAATGACGGTACACCCACTAGGCTAGCAATGAGACCGGGGGACCCTGACATGGCCATCGACCTGGCACTTGTATCCCAAGAGGCGGCATTAGATATAAAATGGAGCATCCTTGGAGACCATGGAAGTGACCATCTCCCCTGTTCTGTGCTGATACCTAAGTCCAGCACAGTTAGGGCTATAAGAGCTCGCAGGGCATTCAGTTATGATCATGACCACTCTTCGCTCTTGGGGCACCTAAGATCAGAGGGAAGATCTAAACCAACAAAAAGACTCTTTACCCAACCACCATGGTGGACACCAGAGGTCGAGAATTCATGGAGGGAATAGAGGGTGGCCATAAGGAATTGGCAGAGGGTGCGGAGAGCAACCAATTCAGTGGACACAGAATTGCAAGAGGCTGAAAGGTATAAAAAAGTAAAGATGCAGGACTTCAAACTCCTGGCAGCAGAGGCAAAGAGGATTAAGTGGGAACAGTTTATCAATGAAGTCGGTGGGGATGTGACATTGGGAAAATTCTGGAGGCTGCACCGGCAGATGAAGAGACAGGTGATGCCTGGTACACATGGCACCGTTTATGATGATAACAACCGACCTATGACAACTGACAAGGACAAAGGTGAGGCTTTACTTGCGCGATTTTTAAAACAGACGGATCAGCAAGATAGGGCTATTAGAGATAATGTCAGAGAAGCCTTGTCACGGGTCACTAGGAAGGAGGACAGTGAGATTAAAGTGGAGGACATTAGACGGGTACTGAAACGGGCTAAAGACACAGCGCCAGGTCCAGATTGGGTGAGATACTCCCATATGAGGAACATAAATGATGGGGACTTGGAGGAGATGGCTCTTTGTTTCAACCTAAGCATCAATATGGCGGAAATACCCCACGATTGGCTGCATAGTTACCTGGTCCCACTTCCAAAGCCAGGTAAGGACCACTCCAGACTTAATGGATACCGAATCATAACCCTACAAAAGACGTATAGCAAATTCCTCGAAAAGATAGTAGCACGCAGGTTCCAGCAACATTTGGAAAGTCGGAATCTGCTTCCCCAAGGACTCGGGAGTTACCGGCCTGGAAAGGACACTTGGGCCAATGCTGCAACTTTTGCATCTGATGTCTACGAGGGCTTCCAGGATAAACAGGAGACAGTGGCAGTAGCTCTTGACCTGGAGGATGAGTATAACCGGTTTAGGTACGATCAGTTAATACACACACTGTTGGACATGGAGGTCTGCCCTTGCCTTGTTAGATGGGTTGCGGCAGTCCTTTATGAGCGTAAGGTTGCACTGCGCATGGGTACCTGGACTTCTGACCCCTGTACTTTTACACCTGGGTTGCCGCAGGGATCTGATTTGTCCCCGGTGCTCTTTAATGTCTACACCAGCAAAATCGCAGCTATTGAGACACCAGGTGTGGGTAGAATCTTGACATTTGCAGATGATGTGCTGGTGTACAGACAGGGCAGAGACAGGGCCAGTTTGGCAAAAGACGTACAGGTGGCGGTAGACAAGGTGACGGAGTGGTGCAGGGAAGCAGGGGCCATTTTAAACCCAGACAAGGCATCGGTTGTGTGGTACTCCCTGGATAACCGGATCGTCAAGGCAGACGTATCACCTTTGACAGGTGTTTGTCTTTTAAGGATCATGTGGAGGATTTGGAGGTGAAGGCTGGTAGGAGACTTAATGCATTGAGGGCTATGGCAGCAACCGGGGTAGATCAGAGGATGCTGTACTGGCTCTTTCAGCAGTTAATAATTTCTGTCAATGAGTATGGTTTGGGGCTGCTGACAGTATCAAAAAGCCAGCTTGAAAGGTTGGAGCGCATACAGAATGCTGCCGTGCGGTTAATACTGGGGTGCACAAAGGACACACCAATTATCTGCATGAGGCATATCCTGGCGCTACCTATAATGACAGATAGGCATAGGGCCTTCAGGCCAAATGGTACCTGAGAGTTGCCGCAGACAGGGATCACCAGCTGCATGCGGCAATGGATATGGTAAAGGGTCATAGACTAAGACGAGGCAGGTCCTGGATGGCATGACAGACTGGCACAATGTAATAATAACACTAGGTCGTGAGTGCAGAGAATGGGTAGCGGGCCGCCCTGAGTTTGAAGTGCAACAGCTGATCTAGAACAACACACATCACGGTGACATAGTCATCTACACCGAAGGGTCAGTGGTGAGAAACAGACGTAGTGACTGGGGCTTTATTGCAAAGGCTAATGGGCTAGTCTTGAAAAAGGAGAGCCTGGCATATGAGACTACAAGCTCCAGAATGAGAATGGAGGTGCAGGCAGTAACAGCGGCATTCTGGTGGCTAGAGGAGACTACTGCAACACATGTTGTGTTCATTACGGATTCAAAGAATATGCTTAGCAAGGTGGAGAAAGGAATGTTTCGTGTGGAATGGCTCTCGTCGCTTCAGAGGTCACAGATTGTGAGAATTGTATGGATATTTTACCCTGGCCATGCAGGTGTATGGGGGAATGAACCACCTCTTGGTGGTATCTTGCCTATGGACAAGGGGGAGGTGGTCGTGCGCTTGTGGGAACAGGTGGAGAAGGCGGAGGAACAGATTGAAAACCCATATGTGGAAAGAATGAGATTGCGGGGGATCGGCAGGGGTCCTGGAAGAATCTCAAAACTGAGAGGGAAGACCAGGAGAACATTTAATCAGATAGCAGTGGGAACGATTAGTAGTATGACTCTTCGCTGGCTGTTGAACGAGGGGACTGAGCACGTATGGGAATGTCCTGAGTGCAGTGATGTCGGTTCTTGACTCAACTCAACTCAACTCAAGCCATCATTTTGTGGCCACATTATGAGAAAACAAAAACTGGAACATGTGACAACTGGAAAGATTTCTGGAAAGAGAGATAGAAGAAAACAACGTGAGAAAATTCTTGATAGTCTTGTGTCATGGCACGGAAGGGAGTCAACACAAAAACCAATGTGTGTCATCGGAGATCGCAACTTGTGGAAAGGCATGATCGCCCACGCCAGCCGGCAAGGCACTGGATGATGAACGGGTCAATGAGACATTAGAAATGTATGCACTGTTAAAATGTTCTTTATACTGATCAAAGATAGCAAATATTTCCCATGAGCTTACTTTGAACTCAAGCATAGTCCATAACATGCAACCTACCAGGAGTGAGTGCATAGGACTGATTCTTGTGTGTGGATTAGCTATCCCTTTTAGCAGTGTCCCTCGCCATCAGGCATGTTCTCTTGCACACAGCACTATACTACACAGCACATCAAACACAATCAACGCTCAACTGAAAGCTTACCTGGCCAATGAAAAGCAGCAAGTTTTCTTCTGAATATGTCATCTTGCCTGGCTTCAGGAGTAGTCTACCCTTGTTGATGCCCATGGCGGAGCTGGGGCAGGGCAGGAGGAGGCCGAGCGTAGAAGACTGGAGTTCCTTGGCCACCTGCCACAGGTAGTGTCGGAACGATCCACCTGAAGGACAAGATGAGAATCAGGCACTAAGGCAGATGTTGCTCTCAGAGTTAGTTAGTTAGTCGACAGATCATCCTCATTGCACATCGAACCATTCAGTCCATAACTGCTTGGATCCCCTCCTCAGTAAATCCAGCAGCGTGTAGCAGCTAATGACACCAGTTCGGTTTATTAATCTTCTTTGGCTTCCTGTGTAGTGTTCTTGTTTGGCCACCCCTCTTTTAACTTGCTGTTCTCGCAGCCTGACCATGATTGTAGATTCACAGTCATCACTTGGTTCTTGAGAATGTCTTACTTCTTGAAGAGCATTCAGTATATCAGCCTGGTCCATGGCTCATCTGCCCTCCACAGTGGCCTTAGCTGTAAGCCCGTCAGCCTGCTCTTTTCCTTGTACACCAGCATGCCCTGGCACGAAAATGAAACTAATCTTGCCAGCCGAGGCCGCTCCAGAGACAACAACCACTGTCTTTGGACCCTCTATCTTCCTGAGTATATTAATTGAGTCACTAAGGAAGCATGCCAGAGTGAAGGTCGGTGTCTCGAGCCATGTTAGTGCTTTACTTACTGCCATGACGTCCAGTCAGACTACCTGTAGTCAAGGCAAAAGCACCAGAATCTTCCTTCACAATTCTTCCTCCAGCTTGAGTCGTAAAAGCCCATGAACTTCTCATGCATCGAACAACCGACCCATCTGTATAAATGACAGTATCACCCTCGCAGAGTGCAACTGGTTACAAGATGGATACACCTGTGTCCTGGCACAGCTGGCTTGACAAGTTTCTGGATGTGGCCGAGGACAAGTTGTGCACAGCCAGCAACTTAAGGCAGGTATTCCCTCTGCTCCCAGCATAGTGGACAGTGCCTAGCCCGCACGGATATCATCATCACCATGTGCCATGGCAATGAGTTGAGCAATGATGGGTTATTATCTCACACAATAACTAGTCTCTGACCAGGCCTGTGTTCCAGCCATGATCATGCCACATGATCAAGCCATCCAAGCAATAATCTTTGTCTCACTCTTCCTCTTTTCCCATAAATCCCATCAGCTGTCACTCAGTTTTCACGTTTACTTCTCCCCATGACTTGCTCAAACAATCTTGACCATCTACATCTCATTTCTCTAACTAAATTATGGTTTTCATTTCCTTCTTAAAGGACTGATTCCTTCATTCCTCTGCCTTGCATTTTCTTCAGTCCATGTGTTATGTGTAAACAACAGTGTGGGGTCTTTATACCACTCTAAAACTTTCTCTCAGCACAGCTGACGAGATTTTTATTAGCAACTCAGTTTTCCATCTGGTAACTGGCAGCCTCTCAGAACAGGTCTAATGAACAGGACCTCAGTGTGAAGACCCATCCATCTTGAGCTGGCAATCACAAAGAATAGGTTCTAACTGATGACTGCCCTGGAAACATGTCAAACATTGGAGAAGCAAGCAACACCAGAAACAGGGTACTAGGGCCATCTCAAGACAAGTCCAGGGAAACATGAGATTCAGAACAATTAGTTCCAGATTACAGCAGAAGATGGTCAAGGCTTGGCTGTGATTGGCCACTGCCATGGCAGACATTCAGAAAACTAAAAAAGAAACTACAGGGAATCGAAAGGGTAGATGAAGATGATGATAGTGAATCTGAAGTTTAGATGAAGAAGATGATAGTGAATTAAAAGATTAAATGAAGATGATGATAGTGAACTTAAAGCTTAGATAAAGATGGTGATAGTGAATTAAAAGCCTAGATGAAGATAATTACAGTGAATTTAAAGTGTAGATAAAGATGGTGAGATGATGAGAGTAATAAAAAAGTTGCCAACTCACTGGTACCGTGCACCTCCTCTCCCGTCATGCGGACATTGAAGGAGTATGTGGGGTCGCCGCCGCTGGCCAGCCGGACACACAGCTTCCTGGAGCTGATGGTGGACAGCTGGCGGTAGGATTGGCACAGGATGCTGGCCTGGCAGTCTCTCTCTCCTGGGGCATAGACATATACTAGCGTCAGTTTCTGTCTCACTCGTGTCTGTAATATGTTTCTCTGACACGGATATAACAGACACAAATAGTTTCTCACAGACAGACAATTGGAGGATAAGATCACTTTCTCACAGACAAGAATATGGAGGATAAAATCAGTTGTCTCACAGACAGGGACATGGAGGATAAAATAAGTTTTCTTACAGAGAGAGATATGGAGGGTAATAATTCTCAGTGACAAGGATAAAGGAAATATGGTAACGTTTCAATAAAGATAATTTGCATTTGCCATGTCTGGAGCAGACACTTCATATCATTACTCTCATATCCCCCTGTCATCTCATAATGGAAGGAAGTTGGTGTTTATATTTGTACTTGTTGCCCAGGTGCTCAAGGCTTCTGTGTAGTCTTTCTCTGTCTTCTTCCTTTGTTCTTGTAACCCCATATGTTCCTGTTTCATGCACATTTCCCTGTCTTCCTTTGTTCCTGTGACCCCACATGTTCCTGTTCCATGGACATTTCCCTGTCTTCCTTTGTTCCTGTAACCCCACATGTTCCTGTTTCATGCACATTTCTCTGTCTTCCTTTGTTTCTGTTTCATGCACATTTCCCTGTCTTCCATTGTTCCTGTAACCCCACATGTTCCTGTTCCATGCACATTTCTCTGTCCCATCTCTTGTGTTGATGTGCCCTATACACTGCATGTCTCCTCCTACTGGTCATGATGAATGGTCTGACCACACCTACAGTTGTCCATCCTCCACCAGGTGTTTTTCTGGGCAGTCTCCATGGCGAAGTGATTAAGCAACCTGCCTTATGTTCTGATGATTAAGGTTCGATTTGGGATTCTATCATTCTGGTCGCCGGGTGCAATTTTCTTGGAGACTCCTTGAGGGGTCGTTACTGGAGCTGGGGAACTTGTGTTTTGTGCAACACTTTCAGCAGGTCGCCCTGCAGAAAGACACCAAGCTATGTGGAATAAAACCTGGTACAATCACATCTTTACTGCCTCCAGTTTCTTCATCATGTCACTTACTCACTGCCCAGCTTTCACACCCACACAGAACAGACCACACATTCCACTAAGTGGATGTGTATACTTGTGGTGGTTTTCCTGTTTTTCATTACGTTCCCCTTTCCAGAAAGAGTCCTCTGATATAAAGGTTCTTGTCATGACCTCTGTGTCACAGCTCACTTGGCTGTCACTGGACAGTGTACTGACAGAATCACCCATGTGATTTCCACATCTTTACAATGTAGACACAATGCTGGCATTTCTGCTTTCCTGAAAACTTTGTTCATTTAGTTTTGATAAGAATAGACAACTCACTAGTACTGGGATGTGAAGAGTAGACAATTCACTAGTACTGGGATGTGAAGAGTAGACAACTCGCTAGTACTGGGATGTGAAGAGTAGACAACTCACTAGTACTGGGATGTGAAGAGTAGACAACTCACTAGTACTGGGATGTGAAGAGTAGACAATTCACTAGTACTGGGATGTGAAGAGTAGACAATTCACTAGTACTGGGATGTGAAGAGTAGACAATTCACTAGTACTGGGATGTGAAGAGTAGACAATTCACTAGTACTGGGATGTGAAGAGTAGACAACTCGCTAGTACTGGGATGTGAAGAGTAGACAATTCACTAGTACTGGGATGTGAAGAGTAGACAATTCACTAGTACTGGGATGTGAAGAGTAGACAATTCACTAGTACTGGGATGTGAAGAGTAGAAAATTCACTAGTACTGGGATGTGAAGAGTAGACAATTCACTAGTACTGGGATGTGAAGAATAGACAACTCACTAGTACTGGGATGTGAAGAGTAGACAATTCACTAGTACTGGGATGTGAAGAGTAGACAACTCACTGGTACTGGGATGTGAAGAGTAGACAACTCACTAGTACTGGGATGTGAAGAGTAGACAATTCACTAGTACTGGGATGTGAAGAGTAGACAATTCACTAGTACTGGGATGTGAAGAGTAGAAAATTCCAGAGCACTGGACTGTCAAGAGTAGACAACTCAGCAGCGCTGTGCTGCCAAGAGAAGACAACTCAGCACCACTGTACTGCCAAGAGGAGACAACTCAGCAGCACTGGGATCAAAAACAACGATGCTACAAGAAGACCCACCTGTGCCAATGGTCTCTAGTGGGTTCAGTGTGATCTCTGGAGCAGCCTGGTCAGGTTTCCGTTTGGCCGAGGCATTTAGAATTCTGTTTAAAAAGTTCACCTGTAAAAATGAACAAACATGAACTAGTCGTTTCTGACCATGCATTCATTGTGAACCAACCTTCCTTTCCCCCAATTCTGCTAATAGTTTATCCAGTATGAGAAAGCATTATAGTGAGATTACTAGTGCACTGACTTTCTGACCCAGTGGTTCCAGGTTTAAATTCCATCTCGAAGCAGCATTTATTTGTGACAACATGGCTAGAAGTCTGATCCCATCTCTTGAAATAGTTGCCAGAAGGTCAGTGGAAGATTGGAAGCTACGGCAGTCAGCATGATACTGTCTACATCAGCCATGAGTGATGTTTGGTCAAGAGCCCATGAGTCCATCATGAAATCCTCAATATGTCATGATGGTACATAACAGGATCATCTCCCCAATAGAAAGAAGATCAAAACGAACACACACAAAACGCAGAAGAAGCAAGTTGATTAAACGAGGTCAATTTTTTTCTTTTCCCCGTAAATACTGAACTGAACCAATAAGAGACCCTCATAAAAACATATGTTTAACTTTAGTGTGTCTTTCCCAGTTCCAGTTCTCCCAGTGTGTGTCCTATCCAGCGTCAGCAACTTTTCTTCATCTCTTGGTTCACTGGGATTTGTTTAGTTCTTTCTGTGAGTTCTAACTTGGTGATTTTGTCATACCATTTTATTCCATCTATTCTCTGTAGGCACCAATTAGTGAATGTTTGTTGCTTATTTGTAATTCTTGTAGTTGTTCTTCATGTTTCTGACTGATACAGAAGTGCCGATTTAACACTGGGGATACAGACTGGTGTTAAGTAAATTTTCTTTGACAAATATCCTAGTACTATGAAAAAATGGCTAATAAAAGTAAAGCAGAATGAACAACAATACGAAAGAGACAGAAGAATATGTTGTATTTCATGGAAACAAAAACAGTCAAATACAGAGGTTCTAGAAAAACTGGGAATGTAAAGAGTTGATGAAAGAAATAAAACAGAGGCAATTTAAATATTTTGGCCACGTTAAAGGACATAACACTCTCATAAAAACCATACTGGAGGGCAAGGTTGAAGGCCAGCAAGCAAGATGTAGACAATGATACAAGTGGGAAGATAATATCAAGAGATGAACAAACATGAATCTGACAGAATGTACAATCAGGGCGAGAGACAGTGTTGGAGATCCATTGCAGCCAACCTTCATTGTGGAGATAGCACCTGATTGATTGGTACGAAAGAGACAAACAACGTTCTTTGGTCACATAATGAGAAGAGAGGCAATGGAAAACATGACAACTAGAAAGATCAATAATGCTAGATGGGCTGAGGCAGTGCCATGGAGGAATATCATCAGCAGAGTTGATCGGGAATGTCAGGGACCAACATCTATGGAGAGACATGAATGCTAACTGCCAGCGCACATGATGAAGACAAACAGCTTACCTTGCTGTCCTAAAACATGACAGCTCTGAGCTGAGCTAGAACGAATGCTGTGCTGCGACTGTACACATGATATGACAAACAGTTTACCTTGATATCGTAAAACATGACAGCTCGGAGCTGGGCTAGAACAAATGCTGAGCTGTGACTGTACACATGATGATGATGACAGACAGCGTACCTTGCTGTCGTAAAACATGACAGCACGGAGCTGGGCTAGCACGAATGCTGTGCTGCGCCTGTACACATAATAATGACAAACAGCTTACCTTGCTATCGTAAAACATGACAGCTCGGAGCTGGGCTAGAACAAATGCTGTGCTGCGACTGTACACACTGGCAGGCCGGAGGTCCACCAGCGGCAGGAACATGGTCTCCAGCAGGTTGTTGAGTTCTTGCAGAAATGCAAACCTCAAACGGATGCTCTCTATGGGGATTCCTTCAAGAGAACATACAGATATTAGATCTACAAGGCGAAGGTAGTCCCACAAGGTGAAGGTAGTCCCACAAGGCAAAGGTAGTCCCACATGACAAAGGTAATCCCACAAGTCAAAGGTAGTCCCACAAGGCGAAGGTAGTCCCACAGCACAAGGTGAAAGTAGTCCCACAAGGAAAAGGTAATCGCACAAGGTGAAAGTAGTCCCACAAGGCAAAGGTAGTCCCACAAGGCAAAGGTAGTCCCACAAGGCAAAGGTAGTCCCACAAGGTGAAAGTAGTCCCACAAGGTGAAGGTATTCCCACAAGGTGAAGGTAGTCCCACAAGGTGAAAGTAGTCCCACAAGGTGAAAGTAGTCCCACAAGACAAAGGTCGTCCCACTAGGCGAAGGTAGTCCCACAAGGTGAAGGTAGTCCCACATTGATGAAGTTTGGATGTTGAGCTGGCTTGAGCTGCTGTCTCATGATGGCTCCTGCCTGCCACGCATGGCATGAAGTGTAGGTCTGAGTGCATATTCTCTGGTTTTCTTGAGGAGCTCAATATTTTCACCACATCTCACTGCAGCTAATGGTTACTGAGGAGAAGAAGAAGACAGAGGAGGAGGAAGAAGAAGAAGACAGAGGAAGAGGAAGAAGAAGATGACGGAGGTGGAAGTGAAGAAGGAGGAAGAAGAAGAAGATAGAGGAGGAAACAGAAGAAGAAGAGTGTGGAAGAGGAGAAAGAAGAAGATATTAATAGTACTATCTATGATGTTTCCTCATTTCTAATTCTCTTTCATCTGGTGATGCCAGCAATCCTCCTGAAAAATGTCATCTGACATAGGATTTTTTCCTCATCTCAAATCAGGACAGCATACATATCTGGGACCGGTCACACAGTTGTAATATCGAGCCAGTTGGCAGAGCAAATGATGATGATGAACCCACACCCAATGGGCAGTGTGCTCACGTTTACTTCCCAGAACATTTCCTGCTACCCACTTTTGGCTGAGTCAACCTTGTAGCCCAGGTCAACTGAGAAAAACCCCTGCCTTGCTGGGGATTCGGACATATGCCCACGGGCCATCAGGTAAGCATTACCTTGATCTTGTGAAGGAGGAGAGGAAGGAGGAGGAGCAGCAGCTGAAGAAAAAGAGGGAGAGGGAGAAGCAGCAGCAGCAGAAGACGAAGATGAAAAAGATGAAAAAGATTACGATGAGATGAGGAAGAAGTAGAAGCAGCAGCAGCAGAAACAATAGTGGAGGAGGGGGTATGGTAAGTGAGCTTGGGAATCAACACTCCCTGGCATTACTTACTTTCTCTCTCTCTTTCTTACTCTCTCTCTCTCTCACACACATGAACACACACATGCACGCACGCACGCATGCACGCTCTCTCTCTCTCTCTCTCTCTCTCAAACCATCAACAAATAGAAAATCGTGTGACAAATCACAAGACTAACCTTGCAGGCAAGAATATTTCTCATTGGTCAAATGAGCTTCAGTCAGTCGTACTTCGTGTGGGTGGAGACGTGCTGATGAGATAGCCAACTGACAGCAAACTTCATTGATGTAGGAGACCAGGGCAGCGTCCGTCTCAATCGTCCACTCTGACATCATCTGAGTGGCAGCTGTCAGGTCTGGACAGGAACATCTGTAGCAGGCATAGGGAGATTACAAAAAATGACAACAATTGTAAACACCGCACAAATGATCATCTGTTGAGACTGTAATCAGCTAAATGCTAGCATAACTGTAATTATAAGAATTATATTTGCGAAGTTGCTACCAAGTTATATTCAATAGGTATATTTGGTAAGTTGCTAAATTGAGCTATATTCAATAGATTATCATAGAGAAGTTGCAAATTTGAGATATATTCAACAGATAATATTTGTGAAGTTGAAAATCTGAACTACATTCAATAGATCATATTTGGAAAGTTGCTAAACTCAGCTATATTCAATAAATCATATTTGGGAAGTTTGCAAAACTGAGCTATATTCAAGAGATCATATTTGGGAAGTTGCAAAACTGAGCTATATTCAACAGATCATATTTGACAATGAAACCGGGTCAACTTACTCACACCAAGAGAAACGTTTAAACAGCTTTTATATGCAGTGTCTGCGAACATTACTTGGTAATAAGTGGCAAGACAAAATTACAAATACTGAAGTATTGGAAAGATCAGGTTGTGTGACGGTGTGTTCCATGCTCAGTCTTTGTAAACTTAGATGGATAGGACACGTTAGGAGGATGGATGATGGTAGAATACCAAAGGACATCTTTTTTAGTGAATTACAGATGGGTAAGAGATCTCAGGGTTGGCCTCTACTACGATATAAAGATGTGTGTAAGCGGGACATGATCAATACAGGCACTGATAATGCACATTGGGAGCAAGTCGCTGGCTGAACGTGTTGCATGGAGGGCAATTATGAGAAATGGAATAAAGACAACGGAGAAAATGATTGCAGATAAAGCACACACAGAGTGTGAGAGACGTAAGATGGTGCATGATGGGTGAAATGGCCATGTTTTCACATGCATGCACTGTGGACGAACATTTACAGCATGAATTGGCCTTATCAGCCACATTTCGCCATAGCCATGGGTTGTAGTTATTAAGCCTTTTTGAAGCGCAATGTACCAAACTATCATCTGTCAAGATGGAAAGGCACCGATGACAATATTTGGAAAGTTGCTAAACTGAGCTATATTCAATAGATCATATTTAGGAGTTGCTAAACTGAGCTAGACTGCAAAAATTGCATTTTCAAAGTTGCTATGCTGAACTAACTTTGGATGTCTGCTAATAGTTGGATTTTTCATGTGATTTGTCTATGGTATGAAGTGGCCATCAACCCTTTTTAGTTGCCTTTTATGACCCGTACAGGAAGTTACAGTGTTCACTATTCATTGCTTCTCCTTTGGAGTCCAAGAAACATCGGCAGTCCAAAAGACATTGGCAGTCCAAAAGACATGAGTCCAAAAGACATTGGCAGTCCAAAAGACACGATCCCAAAAGACGTTGGCAGTCCAAAAGACACGAGTCCAAAAGACATTGGCAGTCCAAAAGACACGAGTCCAAAAGACATTGGCAGTCCAAAAGACATTGGCAGTCCAAAAGACATGAGTCCAAAAGATATTGGCAGTCCAAAAGACAATAGCAGTCCAAGAGACACTGGCAGTCCAAAAGACAATAGCAGTTCAAGAGACACTGGCAGTCCAAAAGATAACAGCAGTCCAAAAGACCCAGGCTGTCCAACAGACATGAACAGTCCAACAGACATTGGCAGTCCAAAAGACATTAGCTGTCCAAAAGACCCAGGCAGTCCAACAGACAAACAGGGATTCTAAAAGATGAATAGGTAGTAGAAGACAAAAATAACCACAGGGAGAAATGCACCAGGGACAGTGATGAGAAATACTGAACAGATATATAAGGGACTAAAACACAGTACGAGTTGTTTGAGGGTGTATGTGCTCCTGGGTGACGCAAGGAGAGGAGGAGGACAAGGAGGAGAAGACATACATAAGTCTGTTAGATTGCACTGACCTCTCCAGATGAAGGTCCAGCCCACAAGCAAACAGTCCCTTCCACAGAGCTCGAAGGTCCTGTTTGATGAGGTCCTGACAGTACTGCATAAAGCTGTTCAAGGTCAGCAGCCGGCCCTCACACTTTGTGGCACTCTGTACACACAGATACAATCTTCTTAAACACACAAGCCACACACAATATGTCACACTTTGTGGCACTCTTTACACACAGATACAATCTTCTTAAACACATAAGCCACACACAATATGTCACACTTTGTGGCACTCTGTACACACAGATACAACCTTCTTAAACACACAAGCCACACACATTATGTCACACTTTGTGGCAATTTGTAAACACAGATACAATCTTCTTAAACACATAAGCCACACACAATATGTCACACTTTGTGGCACTCTGTACACACAGATGCAATCTTCTTAAACACACAATCCACAAACAATATGTTGCACGGTTTAATGCCTGGCATATTTTGCTGCATCTCATTAGGTGCATACTGCAGAGTTATTTATTATATGAAGTGAATAAATGAATAATACTTTAGCTGAAACAATCAAAACACGTAGTTACAGGTATTGTTTGAATGTGGAACATCTGTAATCTCCACGGTAATTTCAAATTTAACACAAACACTTTCTGTTTGCATCAAACAGGCTAGAATCACCTAATTGCTAACATCTCACTATATTTGAGCAATGGTTTATTGTTCATCAAGTATAGTATACAAAACACTTTTTCTTCATTCACGTTATGGCCATAGTTCATTAGGTGTTGAGAAATCGACGAGGAGGACCTTTTAATCCTACAGGGATTCATGAAGACTGATTAACTCTCCTTTCCACCCACATTGGTATATATCAGCTACTTGATTTGCTAATTGTCTTTCCATTCTAACTATGCAAGTCACTTGGCACCCACACTGGAATTGATAAATGCAGTTTGATTTGGTGTACAGACACAATGTTTCTTTTACAGATGGGGTAGGTATTATCATCATCATCATCAACATGTGCCATGCTGATAAGCGTGGGTGGCATGTTTTGCCATCTCACTCGATCACCAGAGTTGTGGATCAGCTCTGTTCTTGTCTCAACCATGCTATATGACCACGCCATCCAGGCATTTACTTCTCTGACTTCCCCTTGTTCTCTTCCCCTCGATCTTGCCAGTTGTCACCAGGTTCTCTAATTTATATCTTCTCAAAACGTGACCAAAATATTGTGACTGTCTACAACAATTTATCTAATCAATTTACGGTTTTCATTTGTTTCTTGTAGTACTTAGTCATTGGTTTTTCTGTCTGTCCATGATATTCTTTGCATTTTCCTCAGAAACCACATCTCCACAGCCATCAGATGTCTTTCAGCCTGTATGCTCATTGTCCTCGCTTCACATCCATAGAAAAGTACAGGTTCTATGTAGCACCTCACCACTTTTTTTTCTCATTGCAAATGACATCTTTTTATTGGTCAGTATGCTTTTCATCTTGCAAAAGGCTACCTTTGCCATGGCGATTCTTGTTCTAATCTCTTGAAGGCATCTCCCATCAGATGTTATGACTGTTCCAAAATAATTGTACTGATTCACTTGTTTAAGAATATTCCCATTTACTTGTGTGTGTGTGTGTATATATATATATATATATATATATATATATATATATATATATATATATATATATATATATATATATATATATATATATATTAAATATCCTTTACAGGACATCGCTGTCAACATCAACATCTTTCAGCTGATTGTTGATTTCTTGGCAAGATTACGCTCAGTAGTTTGCCACTGCTTTCTGAGTGACCGGCTCACTTACCCCGTAAGTTACTAACGTGGCTATATCCGCTACCGATTCTCATGCAGTTACGTTCCTTACGTGGATATACAGGATTACGGAGAAAGAACTTGTATATTACATTGTGGTATTTCCTTCTTCCTGGTGATGATCATAATCTGTGTCTTCTTATAATTTAATTCTAACCCCAGTTGTGTGCAACAACCACATCTACTAAATTCTGCAGATCCTGCTCATTGTCTGCAATCAAGACTGTATCACCTGCATATCTAATGTTATTGGCGTTTCATCCTCCAATGATGATTCCTTTCATATCTTCTATATTTCTGAAAATATTTTCACTGTACAAGTAAAATAGATCTTGAGACATTACACATCCCTGTTGCACACCTCTCTTACTTAATAGGCTGATATTGACCTACTTCATTATTTATCTGTATGGTAGCTTGTTGTTTCCAATATATGTTTTTCACAAGTCTAAGGTCTTTTCCATCAATGTGTAGATCTGCAAGCATCTCTATAATGTTGACGTCTTACTTTATCGAAAGCCTTTTATCTACTGGAACAACAATAATGGTTACAAGATCACCATCTCATCTTGTTCCTCTTGTACCTGGCGATGTCCAGGTGAAGCATAAGCAGTGGGGTTGATAGGCTTCATATATCCATATTCCCATGGATTCCATTATTCCCTCTGTCCAACGTTTACATGGACATAATGGTTACATACAAACATGAAATAATGTTTTACATACAAGTTTTGCTCACAAAGTATAAGAACTTTTGAAGGGAAAATACACAAAAATAAAATATATATTTTCTAAAATTCGTCATACAAAATGGCATAATAAATTTCTCTAAAATACTTCACACACACACTAAAAACAAAGAATAAATGTTTGTAAAATGTTTTATTAAACAACTGTCACTGTCATCTACTGCCTATAGAACCTTGCAGTGTAGGGCAGGGGGGACTTGTGCCTGAGGAATTCAGGCCGCTTGGCTAGTGCAGTCGCCACGAACTGTGCAGGTTATGATTTTTTTTTTGCCCCCCAACAGATAAAAAATTCACACCTTACCAAGGATTCGAACCCGGGTCTCCCTAACGAGAACTCGCATTCTTCACCACATGGAACAACTAATTTTTTTTTATATTATTTTTCTTTAAAAAGAATAAACTGCTCTAAATAGTTCAATTTAAACACAAGATTTAGAATATACTTTTCACAAAACAGTATCAACTTCTTTAGAATGTGTTACCAAAACAAGGAATCAGACTTTGGAGGCCATGATCACAAGCATACAACACATGAATACCTTGGATTCCTTCACAGAGATGTCTGCGGTGGCTCCTTCCTTCTCCTTGGGAGACTTCTCAGAGTGCTCACTGTTTTCCTTAGGTGTTGCCGTCTGCTTCTCTTTGTCCGTGGACTGGGATCTGCAGGAACAGAGAACACAACCACTCACCACCAGGCTAGCCAGCACTCACCGATGGCTACATTAGAGGAGAGAGAAAGATGGAGAGAGAGAGATGGAGAGAGAGAGAGATGGAGAGAGAGAGAGAGAGAGAGAGAGAGAGAGAGAGAGAGAGAGAGAGAGAGAGAGAGAGAGAGAGAGAGAGAGAGAGAGAGTATGTATGTATGTATGTATGTATGTATGTATGTATGTATGTATGAGTCGCATAGACAGCTTATCTCAAACATCAGAAAGAGGCAGTCAACTTTATTTTGGCCGCGTTATGAGCAGACAAAAACTGGAACATATTGTGACAACCGGAAAGATTTGCAGAAGGAGAAATAGAGGAATACAGCATGAGAAGATTCTTGACAGTCTTGTGTCATGGCATGGAAGGGAGTCCCATACCAGTCTGCAACGCACTGGATGATGATGATGTATGTAAGTATAAGTAAACGTTTGTTAGTGAGTTTGTGACTGAGTGAGTATATCTGTATGCGAGGGAGTGAGTGTGTATTTGTGTGTTATTGAGTGAGTGCATAACTGTGAGAGTTTGTGTAAATGATTAAATATGTATGCAGATATGTATGTATGTGTTTATACAAGTGCATGTGTGTCTGTCTGCTTGCCTGTCTCATAACATAGCAATATGCATTGTTTGTGGTAGCATCTTTCATTTAACAATGATTTTTTCCCCCTATGTCAATGTAACATGCACATTTAATGAACGGAAGATGAGTGATTGGAAAGTCTGAATGTAAGACTGGCCTGTGTACCCAAGTTGTGATCCTTTGAAAATAAAGTTTGTTCATTCGTTCAATATCTCATAGCAGACATTGTGGTGAAAGGTTTCAGATATCACACACACAGGAGACTTCCGGTCCAACATGACGGATAGGTGGTTGAGCTGTTAAGGTCTCTGGAGTGTTTTTGCTTCTGGCTAAGGCTAGCTTACACATTTCCTCATGTTGGACTTGTAGTACAATGTTCTGTCACCCAGCTACTGAATTAAGTGCATGGATCGACACTGTGAGCTAACACAAAGGATATCATTATGCAATGATAACACCAATTCTCTTTCTCATTGGCGTGTCTTTCTCAAGTAAGCAGTCAGGCAATAGGTGATAATCCGGTAGACTAGTCAGTCAACAGATTCATCCTCACTGCAGTGGAACAATTAGTCCAAGAGTCTTGGTGACGAAGTGGTCAAGCCGTCTGACTCGGGTTCCGAAGATGGCGGGTTTGATTCCGGGCCACGTAGTTCAGGTCACGAGTGCATTTGTTTGGAGACTCATGAGGGTCATCGCAGGAGCTACGGAGTTCATGCTTTGTGTGCCGCTTTCCACGCTGTGGAAAGAGATTGAGCCATATGGAATAAAAACCTGGTGCATTGAAGTCGACCCTGTCGACTTTAACCAACTTTAACTCTTTCGCTACCAAACAAAAATTGGGTCCTGACCAAACAGAAATTCATGGCAGAAAATTGGAAGTAGGAGTGTGTTACAATAATGCTTTTAAAATGGTTAAAATGGTAGCAGATCTATTGTATTACATATCAAATTAAAGAGGATTGCACAAGGAACATGACAGTGTTAATAATTAATTGATAGGTTACAAATATTATGACAATAATGAGAGGTTTAATAATAACAACTGAAATTAAAGAGGTAAATATTATTTTAAAAACTGCACTTATAAGGTGTTTTCTACACTCCTATACTGCTAATCATGTTTAATTTACTGAATAATCAAACAAACACCACTTGTCTTCAAGAATATAAACAGTATTGCTCATTAAAATCACCCAAAAGGAAGTTCTGGTGCATATTCTGAACCATGATCTTTTTCACAAAAAATGGAAAAAAAATAATGGTAGAAAACTGTAAGTAGGGGAGTGTCACAATAATGTTATGAAAATGGTTAAAATTGTAGCAGAAATGTTGTATTATATATCAAAATAAAGGGGATTGCACAAGGAATATGCAAGTAATGGAATTATTGCTATAGGTTGTAAATATAATAAAAATAATAATATAATTTGTCAAATAAATTGACAAAAAGAGGTAAAAATGATGAAAACATTGCACTTATAAGGTGTTTTCTACACTCCTATACTGCTAATCATGTTTAATTTACTGAATAATCAAACAAACACCACTTGTCTTCAACAGTATAAACAGTATTGCTCATTAAAATTACCTAAAAGGAAGTTTTGGTCTTTTTCACACAAAATGAAAAAAATAATGGCAGAAAACTGTAAGTAGGGGAGAGTCACAATACTGTTATGAAAATGGTTTAAATTGGAGCAGAAATGTTGTATTATATATCAAAATAAAGGGCATTGCACCAGGAATTTGTTGGTATTGATCTCATATATAATCATAATATATATTATATAATATAAAATAATTTTTTAAATAATTTGGAAAAAAAAAGGTAAAAATGATGAAAACATTGCACTTACCAAGGGGCGTTGTTATCCTGATCACTGGTAAATCACTGCTAATCCTGTTGAATTTACTGAACAAACACCACTTTTCTAAAATATGAACACAATTGCTCCGAAAAGAAATTTCAGGAATAATCTGAGCTGTTTCGCGATGTGTACTTTCAAGTAAACTTTGCTTGAAATCCTTCAGTGACAGTTTTTTTTTTTTTTTTTTTGCACCTGCTGTGAAACATGGTGTGATAAATAGATTCAAATCGATTCCTGGGAAACAGTGGCATACCAAGGAGTATATAAATGTGCACTTGTACACGTAGTCTTTGATAGATGGTGTTGGATCAAGTCCCATAGCAATAATGACAGACGTAAACTTTAGCCATTCGTGCTTCGTGAGTGGGGTCCAGGATAACAGACTAGAATATTTTCTTTTAGGAGTGTTCTGCATCAATATCTTTTTCTTATATTTGTTTACATTTTTAATTAAACAATCCACTATGTCATCATCAAAAAACACTTTGAGAAAATCCATAGGTGTTTGCAGTTGATAAAGTTTAGAGTTGACGTGAGATCTTCGAGGACGAAACTCAAACTTCGGTTTTGTTTCCCCTTCTGAACATCTTGCCATGTCGATGATGATGGGTAGGTGCATCACGCTCTACAGAAGCTTGTAAATTCAAGTTTTTTTCTCCAGTTTTATTCTTATTTTGTACTGTTTGCTTTCCTTTGCGCTGAGAATTAATTGTGATATCCTGACATTCATTGTCAGACAGACATTCATTATCAGACACCAAAGCTGATGATGAAGTTCCACTAGTATCTTTATCACCACGTGCTAAAACTTTAGATTCACATATAAAACTGCTGTCTTAATCACTAATATCGGAATCACTATTGTTTAACCCTTTACAGGGCAGACGCTTGTCCGTTTTGTAGCCCTGAACAGGCAAGATTTTTTCAGGTTCTGTAAAATTTTGGGTTGCGTTAGTAAAAACATCACAAATAAGGTGTTTGTCAACCGATTTTAGTTAAATAAACAACACAATGAAGGGAAAAGCATGCAGAATATGTTACTCACGTGATTGTTGCCGGTAATCCATATATGAACACAAATATTTACGAAATACGGCATGTTGTTTGTGATTTTCCGTCACCTATACAGCAATTTACAAACACATTTTCAGAATCATAATCACTTTCTTTAAAGTCTGACTCACGACTGCTAATGCAAAGTAACGCTTTGCACTGATATCTAGCTCCGATTAATAATCAACTTCGTGCCCTTTAATGTCATTTAAATTGAACAGAGCGAAATCTCGGCTATCACTTGAAGAATCGCAAAAATCCATTTTGAAAAACAGCGTAAAAATCCCGAAAACTATCAAAAAAAGTCCGTTCAAATTCATTGTAGCGCGTTTACAAATGGCTGCCACGTTGTCAAGCTATCGGCGAAAGTGAAAGTAGCCGTCAGAAGTGTCGGAAAGCCGAGAGATCGCATTTTTACAATGCATAATAGTATTGGGGGCAATCGGCCGCTACGCTCGTTTTAAGCGATCGGCCGGTAATGGTCGCTATGCCCTGTAAAGGGTTAAAACAGTTTCAAACAATAATCTAGCTTGATCTGAAGTCATTCTACGTGGACGCATACTGGTTGGCGTTTCCATTGTGAAAAACT
The DNA here is from genome assembly GCA_963921405.1 of Cepaea hortensis. Lineage (NCBI taxonomy): Eukaryota > Metazoa > Mollusca > Gastropoda > Stylommatophora > Helicidae > Cepaea > Cepaea hortensis. The sequence continues at coordinate 427,438,160 of OY992876.1, forward strand.
AAAACAAACAACTTTAACACTGAAAATACACAAAAATCCAATGTTAACAAATGTTTGACGACACAACCATGATGTAGCTCTCTTCCGGTTGTGTGACTTTTCAGTTTACTGTAACTTAAATTTCCGAAATGGAGCAGAAATGTATCAAATAAACCACTGATCATTCTGTGTCGATAGAAATATTAATTGCCATCACAGTCCGTCCAATGGGGCACGAGATCGGCCCGTGGTAGCGAAAGAGTTAATTAGTCCAAGAGTGACCAGACCCCCTCCTGGACAGCTTCATGAGCCTGCAGAAACTGAAGTCCAGTCAGTTAAACACCATTTTACACACCTTAGCACATGACGTGGTCAGTATTGTACTAGTAGCCTTTACTTCCCAAGAAGTACACCAACACAACAGACGCTGGGGACCAACACAACAGATGCTGGGGACCAACACAACAGAAGCCATTCTTGTACATCAACACAACAGAAGCCATTCTTGTACACCAACACAACAGAAGCTGTACATTAACACAACAGAGCCATCCTTGTACAACAACAGCAGAATCTGCCAACTCACTTCTCATCCTGACCCTTGTCTTCTGCACTGAGAGCTTGCTTCTCTTTCTGGGACTTGGACACAGGTTTTCTCATTGTCTTGCCCTTCCCACTCTTGTCTGTGGAGGACGGTGAGCTGAAATACAATGTATTAAATCAGGTGCCTGAAAAACTACCACATGGGGGGTTAATAATTTGACATCCGAAGAACTATCATCACTAAGTTGGGGAGAGTTAATAACCTGATATCTGAAGAACTATCATCACTAAACAAGAGGGGTATTAATCATTTGATATGTAAAGATATGTCTGGGTTGGGTTGACTGGTCAAGTTATCCATCCAGCTGTGACAACTCTTACATGTCCACTCTCATCACAGATCCCCTGGGTTGACTGGTCAAGTTGTGCATCCAGCTGTGACAACTCTTACATGTCCACTGGGCAACATAGATTCCCTGGGTTGACTGGTCACGATATCCATCCAGCTGTGACAGCTCTTACATGACTACTGGCAACATAGATTCCCTGGGTTGACTGGTCACGATATCCATCCAGCTGTGACAGCTCTTACATGTCCATTGTCAGCACAGATTGACAAGACCCCAATGATAAAACCACAATGGCATAACATTAAGAAGACCACAATGACAAGACCATAATGACATAACACAATGACAAGACCACAATGACAAGATCACAATGACAAGACTCCAATGACATGGCCACAATGACATATCACAATGGCAAGGCAACAATGACATATCACAATGAAATTACCACATGACTATCACAATGGAATGGCCACAATGACATATCAAAATGACATATCACAATGACATCACAATGACAAGATCACAATGACATGGCCACAATGACAAGACCACAATGACAAGACCATAATGACAAGACCACAATGACAAGACCACAATGACATACCACAATGACACAACCACAATTACCTATCACAATGACATATCCCAATGACAAGACCACAATAATGACCACAATGAAATCAAAATGACATATCACAATGACAAGACCACAATATGACATGTCAAAATGACAAGATCACAATGACATGATCACAATGACATATCACAAGAACAAGACCACAATGACATGGCCGCAATGACATATTACAAGGACAAGACCACAATGACAACACAATGACAAGACCACAATAACAAGACCATAATGAAATTACCACAATGACAAGACCACAATGACATGGCCACAATGATATATCACAATGACAAATCACAATGACAAGACCATAATGAAATTACCACAATGACAAGACCACAATGACATGGTCACAATGACATACAACAAGGAAAAGACCGCAATGACATATCACAGTGACATGGCCACAATGACATATCACAAGACCACAATGACATATCACAATAACAAGACCACAATGACATGGTCACAATGACAAGACTACAATGACATATCACAATGACAAGACTACAATGACATGGCCACAATGACATATCACAATGATAAGACCACAATGGCATGGCCACAATGACATATCACAATGACAAGACCACAATGACATGGTCAAATGACATAGCCACAATGACATATCACAAGGACAAAACCACAATGACATCACAATGACAAGACCACAATGACATATCACAATGACATGGCCACAAGGACAAGACCACAATGACATATCACAATGACATGGTCAAAATGAGATGAACACCGGCAAGACCACCTGAACACCATAAACACAAATGAACACATCCACGTAAACTTACGTGTCCTTGTCTCGAGACTTCTGAATGCCATACTGTCTCAAGACCGCAGTTACTGCTTCTGCTAATGGTTTCTTAGCTGGCCGGACCGCATTAAAGAATGGGCCCAGAAGGTTTTCGCTGGCAGGGTTCAGAACCTGGTCCTTACACAAGCAAATGTCCCCAGAGTCCTGTTGCTGATCCACAAAGTAGCAGCTGTAAAAGATCTCGGTCAGGGCCTGGCTTGCTGCGGGTCCCAGTGTCTGAGCTCCGATCTTGCCCGAGATCTTGTACTGGAGGTAGCTCTCCAGGGCACTGTTGGCATCAGGTTCTGTCAGGAGCACCGGACTGACAGTCTGTACATTAAGGTTCTCGTCTGGTGCTTCCATGTTTGTGTCGGCATCCTCTCCAAGATTCAGGTTCAGCCATTTTGATTTCAAGAAAGCTTTACGGACAATGTCTATTTTAGTTTTGGACGGGAGGCATATCACAGCATAGCCCTCAATGAGCTGGGATTTCTTGTTGAAGTCAAGTGTTGGGGTTGTCGGACTAGTCGGTTGCAGTCTAGAGGATTCGGATTTACTCTCGTTGGCTGAAGCAGGAGCAGCTCCTAAGTCAGTGGATGATGCCACTGGTACAAGCTGTGGAGTCGCTCGTTTGGAGTCTATGAAGTCATTTGGGGTAGGGACAAAGATTTCGTCTCTATCCAGCCCCCCAAAACTGTTGCAAACCTTGCGAATAGACTTTCTAACCGTGGACAGTTCTAGGTATGTGGGTATGCCAGTAATGACCAGCAGACGAGAATGAGATGTTGGGGGTGATAAAGCCATGGCCGCAGCCTTGACTGCTTCACCGACTTGCTCTTGGCAGTGTGGTTCTTTGAGCGCCAGGTAGCGCAGGAGTTTTGCAGTTGACACAGCCAGTGGAAACCAGGCCATATCATCCACTTTGATGGAAGTTGTGGAGGATGCGTTAGAAATGGTGCATATGCTGGAGTTGCTGGATGCCTTGATGGGCTGGACAGAGATGACTCCCACAGATATGGCAGTTTGTGTGTCCAGCGACTGAGACAAGTGAACTGTGCTGGAACTAGCGGATACATCTGACTCTGTGCCATCTGTTGCACCTCGTTGGTCCAGGCTTGATCTTCTTGTAGAGGCTGCAGTTCTCTCCTTCTTCGGTTTAAGTTTCTTCTTCTTGCCTGAAGATGATGACCCAGGGGTGAGAACACAACTGGTTCCCGCTGCTGTGTCTTCAACAGAAGCATCTGCAGACTCCTTACAAATGGAAATCTCACAAGGTATGACTTCAGATATGGCCAGACAGACCTCCATTAGGGCCAGAAGATATGTGGACCACCGACTTGTGTCTGTCACCCCAAGGCCTATCCCATGTCCGGCAGTTGTTGTCATTTCAGGCATGTTCTTAGCCTCGAGATCATAGAGCTTCTTGAGCTCCCGAGGCAGGGCGGTCAGCATGCCCTGAGTTGGACTCAGCCTGGTGCTGAGCTTGGTCAACAAACTGCTGCCCTGACAGCCCTCACTGTATCGCAGGATCCTCACCGTCTGAGCCAGCAGGTGGAAGAGGTACTCCTTCACCAGTGCTGGAACGTCTGTTTTCCACAGGAAGCCACACAAGAACTCAATGATGTGTAGGAACACCGGTGGCGTGACGTGGATGTTGTCTAAGCTCCATAAGCTCTCATTAGTTTCAGCAACTTCTGCATTCATTGGTGATGAAGCACAAGAAGAACCACCGGACACACTGAGGGCAATGCCTTCTCTTTGTCCACAAGTCTTCTCGGTCTTGCTGCCACAGGCATTCATGCCACAGCCAAAACTCTCCGTAACCAGAGTCTCCACATAGGCAACAGCCAGCAGGAACTGTGGAGGCAGAGCATGGAGTGTCACGGTGACACCTGGAGCTGGGGACACGCCCAGCTTCACGAAGACACAGTCTCCAGGGATCAAGGCTGGAGCAAACTGACCACTGCTGCAGTTCTGGGTGTGGACATCTCGGGGATAGCAGACAACGACCTGCTTGGTCACCTGGCCACATTTCTTGATACGTTTGCCGGTGTAGGTGCTGATGCGTGCCCAGGGGGCTCTGTAGGGGGGGTTCCTGCAGCAAACAACATAAACATATGACATACTGGCCATAGGGATACAAGTGAGGACAGAAAAGAACAGAACGTACAAGACCTGTAGCAAACAACATAAACATATCAAATACTGGCCATAGGGATACAAGTGAGAACAAAACAGCACAGAACGTACAAGACCTGTAGCAAGGAAATGTGTGGCTATGTGTTGTAGGCCTGAGTGCATGCAGGAATAGGTGGGCAGTCTGACCTTCTGTATTGAACAATGGGAGCTGGCTTCAAACCCTTGTCCGAATGCGCTCATGCTAAAGTCAGCACTACGCTGAATGTGAGGAGCACCTACAACATAACGCCATGTGTCATACACATTTTTACAAGTGAAATATATGTCATAAGACAGGGAAGACAGCACAAGAACCAAGACCGGTGTTAGTGATAAGATATGACAGATGAGGACATGACAAATGAGATGAGATGTGTGATTCATGAGACAAGATATATGAGACATGGCAGATGAGACAACAGAAGTGACAAAACTGATGAGACAACAGATGAGACAATTGATACAAGACAGAAGAGACAATGGATGAAAGAAATGATACAAGAAAGATGAGACAAAGCATAAAATAGGAGAGATAATAGATGAGTCAAGACAGATGAGAAATCCTAGACTCAACAAAGCTACATTAGACAAAGTCAATACAACCCCAGACTAGACAAGACACATGAGAAACCTAGAATAGACAAGACAAGCGAGTCACCCCAGACCAAACAACAACAGATAAGGCAACATAGGTTACAAAAGACAGATAAGACTACCTTGACTACATTAGACAGATGAGGTATGACAGACTAGACAAGACAACCTAGTCTAGACAAAATAGATGAGACAATCTAGTCTAGTCGAGGCAGATGAGACAACCTATTCTAGACAAGACAGATAAGACAACCTTGACTAAACAAGACAGATGACACATGTTAGAAGACAAGACACATGAGGCAATCTAGAATAGACAAGACAGACAAGACACTCCAGAGAAGACAAGACAGCAGAGGCTAAACCTGTCTAGAATACTTACTCCTTGCTGCTGGCGTCAGAGCTCCGGACACAGGAGACCAATATGCAAGCCGCACCGGGAAAGTGGACGTCTGTGCTAACCTTGGTCTCGTTCACTGAGTACGTCACGTAAGGGAACATCTCTGGGGCAGTCTGCGGTACACAAGTGAATACAAGTCTACAGATAGATCAGTGTTGGGCAGCACTCACCAAACCAGACACCCCACATTGTGCCAACGGCTTCAAGTGCAGAAGCGCAATTGAGAGGGACCAAGCCTTATCCTGGTGTGAGGAAATTCAACCTTAAGACTAAATGTCATGACAGGGCAGACCAGGCCCTAAGCATTAGTTGGCAATGGTCTAGGATTGAAGCCCCAACAAGCAGACAGTTAGAGCATTGCTATGCTGATCCGACAGCTTCTGCAGCTTGTCTTGTTCAAGATGTATTGGTATTACCTTTCCTCTGGAGTAAACTAGCAGGCCGGGAGAGGGATCATGCTGCAACACATGGTCTCTACAATCAAGCCCAACCTTTTTGCTATGGAGAAGTTATTATGTCTCTTTGAAGCACAATGTAACTATTGACTGTCAAAAAGGCCAGCTGACAGTAACAGCAGTAGTTTGTATAGTATTTCTCATCCCAGGAAGATAACCCGGCTAACAAATGCCTGAAGAAGTCAGATGAGTCAGCCGAAAGGTTCAGATATCGCAGCTCTGCTGTAAACAGGTACAACGCAATTACGTATAAAACAACATTCCAGATGAACGCAGAAAAAGAAGTATTTCTCATGTGTTTGCAAGATGGAAAACATACTAGCCAATAAACAAAGCTGTCACCTGTAGTGAGAAAAGAGTATTGAAATGCTATATGGTGTATTTTTAATGACTGCACAGTGTTTGAAAATATTGCCGGTCCAAGTTTTGTATTCACCCTCTGTAAAGTTCATGCAACATAATAGGTGGATACAAAACTTGGACTGGCAATATTTTCAAACACTGCACAGTCATTAAAAATTCACCCTGTATAAATGCCTGCTTTCCAATCCATGGGTTGTAGTTATTATGAGTTTTTTTGTTTTTTTTTTTAAGCACAGTGTAACAAACTATTGTCTGTCAAAACAGTCAGGTGCCAGCAGATCAATGTCTGCATCTTCATCAGAATTTCCACACTACAAACTATCTATAGCATGCCGGCAATAACCTCCACAACACAGGCTTTCACAGACATTGCTAGCAATCCCAGTTATAATGACATGATAATATCCATTATCTAGCAATACCCAGTTATAATAATGACATGATAATATCATGTTCTAGCAATACCCAGTTATAATAATGACATGATAATATCATGTTCTAGCAATACCCAGTTATAATGACATAATAATGTCCATGTTCTATCAATACCCAGTTATAATAACATGATAATATACATGTTCTAGCAATACCCAGTTATAATAATAACATGATAATGTCCATGTTCTAGCAATACCCAGTTACAATGACATGACAATATCATGTTCTAGCAATACCCAGTTATAATGACATGACAATGTCCATGTTCAAGCAATACCCAGTTATAATGACATGATAATGTCCATGTTCAAGCAATACCCAGTTATAATAATGCCATGATAATTGATGTGTCTGTCTGTATGTCCCTATGTGTCCAGCAGTGAGAGGAAGCACCCCTGATCATTCTACCACCACCTGTCCTCTACTAGAGACATTGTGGTTGTAATCTGTCATTCACCCTGTCATCTTCAGCACTCCTAACACCCTCCTAGGAGTACTAGCAGCAGTGCAACCAAATCTGCCACAGCAGTGTTGCTACAGCTGTCAAACACGAGCCAGCACAAGATGACAAACGAAGCAAAAGAATCACACAAACCTGAAGACACATGCAAAGCTGGTTGGTCAGCTCAATGAGGTAGTCCTCGCCTTGGTTGGATGCCCTGGCGATGGCCACAGCCAGCTCCCTCTTGAGGCGCAGGCTGTTGCGGTAGACAAGTGTGGTCAGGGAGACCAAGGGTTCTAGGGACAGCTGGGACAGCAGCGAGGTCTGCAGGGGCGACACGGCTTCCAGGGTGCCGGTAGTGAAGGGGGCTGCCAACAGGTGCTCCGACAACAGCTGGATGTTCTCTAGGTCCAGCTCCTGCAGAAGGAATATGTGTAATATAATATACATATAATAAGTGCTTCAACATTGACGAGGATAGGCCTTAGGTTCATACCAGAATACGATCAGCGTTGCCAGTAGTGGGTTGTGCTCAATATTTAAATCTCAAATCCCGAAACAACCAAATAAATCGAATATGTGTATGTCTTAAGTTACAAGCCACAGTTGTCATGGGTGTGTGTGTAATTCTTGGGTACAGAACATTCCAGTATCTTGTTACAGCAAAAACAGAACATTTTAGTAGCTAGTTACAGTACCAAGAGAACATTCTAGTACCTAGTTACAGCACAAACAGAACATTTTAGTATCTAGTTATAGCACAAACAGAACATTATAGTATCTAGTATAGCACAAACAGAACATTCCATTATCTAGTTATAACACAAACAGAACATTATAGTATCTAGTTATAACACCAACAGAACATTCTAGAATCTAGTTAAAGCACCAACAGAACATTATAGTATCTAGTTATAGCACAAACAGAACATTATAGAATCTAGTTATAGCGCAAATAAAACATTCTAGTAATATCCCGTGTGTCATTATGTTGATCCGTCAACTAAACTAAACAGAACATTCTAGTATCTAGTTATAGCACAAACAGAACATTACAGTATCTAATCATAACACAAACAGAAAATTATAGTATCTAGTTATAACACAAACAGAACATTCTAGTATCTAGTTATAGCACCAACAGAACGTTCTAGTATCTAGTTATAGCAAAAACAGAACCTTATTGTATCTAGTTATCGCACAAACAGAACATTCTAGTATATAAATATAACACAAACAGAACTATATAGTATCTAGTTCTAGATAGCACCAATAGAACATTCTAGTAATATCCTGCATGTTGTTATGTTGACCCATCATCTAAACAGAATATTCTAGTATCTAGTTATAGCACAAACAGAACATTATAATAGCTAGTTATAGCATCAACAGAACATTCTAGTATCTACTTATAGCTGAAACAACATTCCAGTATCTAGTTACAGCACAAACAGAACATTCTTGTATCTAGTTATAACACAAACAGAACATTCTAGTATCCAGTTATTATAAAAAACAGAACATTCTTGTATCTAGTTATAGCACCAACAGAACATTCTAGCATCTAGTTATAGCATCAACAGAACATTATAGTATCTAGTTATAGCACCAACAGAACATTCTAGTATCTAGTTATAGCATCAACAGAGCATTCTAAGTATCTAATTATAGCACCAATAGAACATTCTAGTATCTAGTTATAGCACCAACAGAACATTATAGTATCTAGTTATAGCACAAACAAAACATTATAGTATCTAGTTATAGCACAAACAAAACATTCTAGTATCTAGTTATAGCACAATCAGAACATTCTAGTATCTAGTTATAACACAAACAGAACATTCTAGTATCCAGTTATTATAAAAAACAGAACATTCTTGTATCTAGTTATAGCACCAACAGAACATTCTAGCATCTAGTTATAGCATCAACAGAACATTATAGTATCTAGTTATAGCACCAACAGAACATTCTAGTATCTAGTTATAGCATCAACAGAGCATTCTAGTATCTAATTATAGCACCAATAGAACATTCTAGTATCTAGTTATAGCACCAACAGAACATTATAGTATCTAGTTATAGCACAAACAAAACATTATAGTATCTAGTTATAGCACAAACAAAACATTCTAGTATCTAGTTATAGCACAAACAGAACATTCCATTATCTATTTATACAACACAAACAGAAAATTATAGTATCTAGTTATAACACAAACAGAAAATTATAGTATCTAGTTATAACACAAACAGAACATTCTAGTATCTAGTTATAGCACCACCAGAACTTCTAGTATCTAGTTATAGCACTAACAGAACATTCTAGTATCTAGTTATAGCAATAACAGAACATTCCATTATCTAGTTACAACACAATCAGAACATTCTAGTATCTAGTTATAACACAAACAGAACATTCTAGTATCTAGTTATAACACAAACAGAACATTCTAGTAGGTGTTGAAAGCACAATGATTGCGGACATTCTCATGTTATCTCCATCAGTGATCATGTCTGCTACTGCCACAAATGATCACGCAATGATTGTGGACACTTATATTATCTCTGCCAGTGATGGCCATATATGATCCTAAGTCTTAGTTGAGTGGTTTCTCCAGCTTCTTCTTCATCTTCTTTCATCTGCAGTGTTGTCTCTTTCATGAACTTCACTGTGGTTTCTCCAGCAACTTTTCACTTCGGATGCATCTCATCTGTCCCCAACAGAACCACGGGAGCAAAGATGTCTGCTCTGCCATGGATATGTTCAGCTGATGTTTGAAGGTAATTAGGAGTAAGCGGGGAGGGAGGGAGAGAGGAGAAGACAGAGGAACTACCTGAAAGGGAGAGAGGAGAAGACAGAGGAAATACCTGGAAGGGAGAGAGGAGAAGACAGAAGAACTACCTGGAAGGGAGAGAGGAGAAGACAGAGGAACTACCTGGAAGGAGTTGGGAGTTACAGGATGTCAAAATCAACACCAGCTAGTGTTAGCTGTATTAGTTTGCCATTGCTTTCTGAATGACTGACGGTCACCCCTTTGTGAAAATCAACACAAAGCGACATGCTTCCAAATTGCTGATAGTGGACCTGGTGTGTAGGGATTGTGAAGCTGCATTCACCACCCCGATGCCACCAAGCTTGGCAGGAAAGAGGAGGAAATCAGAAGAGAGATAAGGAAGGAAGGAAGGAAGGAAGGAAGGAAGGAAGGAAGGAAGGAAGGAAGGAAGGAAGGAAGGAAGGAAGGAAGGAAGGAAGGAAGGAAGGAAGGAAGGAAGGAAGGAAGGAAGGAAGGAAGGAAGGAAGGAAGGCTCTGTATTTACCTGTAAAGTTGCAGCACAGGCAGCCATGCCGGAGCCGAGACTGGCGGAGCATGAGGTCATCTCCAGGGCCGGAGAGTTGCAGTGATCCATCAGACGCAGGAAGGCGGTCCTCAAGTACATGCGGGCTAGTGACGATTCACTGGACAGCAGCTCCCTACCAAGGGGTTCAGATAAACAGAGATGTCCCAGAAATAGTGACCAGGGAACATATGAATGACAACAGACAGGATATCAAAGAAATTTATGTATGACAATAGACAAGATATCAAGGGAACTTATGTATGACAACACACTGGATACTATGGGGAACACATGTGTGACAACAGACAGGATATCACAGGGAACATATGTATGACAACAGACAATATTACAGGGAACATATGTGTGACAACAGTGTATCACAGGAACTTATGTATGACAACAGACAGGATACAACAGGGAACACATGTGTGAAGGCAGACAATATCACAGGGAACACATGTGTTAGGGCAGACAATATTACAGGGAACATGTGTAAGGGCAGACAATATCACAGGGGACATGAGGGCAGACAATATCACAGGGAACATATGTGTGAGGGAAGACAATACCACAGGGAACACATGTGAGAAGGCAGACAATATCACATGGAACACATGTGTGAGAGCAGACAATATCACAGGGGACATATGTATAAGGCATACAATATCATGGAAACATGTGTGAGGGCAGACAATATCACAGGGGACATATGTTTAAGGGCAGACAATATCACAGGGAACATATGTATGAGGGCTGACAATATCACAGGGAACACATGTGTGAGGGCAGACAATATCACAGGGAACACATGTGTGAGGGCAGACAATAACAAATAAACATATCCATTACAGTAAACAAAATATCCAAAATAATAATGAAAATATCACCAAAAATATTCTCAAAAATCACAAAAATACATATTACATCACAAAGGCCACACCCATAACAATAAGCAGGATACCACACATGCTATACAACATATTTACACACACACACACACACAAACAGCACAGACAATGGTTTTGTCTATCAAATCTAATTATGAGCTACCAAACCATAGATAAACATTAGCTAGTCCATGGAAATATGTCACAGTGTGTGTAGAGTTCAGCTGTTCCGTTGAATAACTAAACCACTTGAGTTAAGAAACAGACACAGAGAAGATAAACTTTCATTGAAAGATAAACTTTCAGTGAAAGATAAATTTTCAGTGAATGACTAAACCAGTTGCATCAAGAAACAGACACGGAGAAGATGAACTTTCAGTGAATGACTAGACCAGTTGAATCGAGAAACACACACAGAGAAAAACTGTTTCAATGAATGACTAAACCTGTTGTGTTAAGAAACACACACAAAGAAAAACTTTCAGTGAATGACTAAACCAGTTGCATCAAGAAACAGACACAGAGAAGATGAACTTTCAGTGAATGACTAGACCAGTTGAATCGAGAAACACACACAGAGAAAAACTGTTTCGATGAATGACTAAACCTGTTTTGTTAAGAAACACAATCAATCAATCAATCATATGCCATGCCGGAAAGCCTGGGCGGTCATGACTCGCCATTTCATTCGATCACCAGAGTCGTGGATCAGCTCAGTGTTGCTGTCTCGTCCATGCCATGTGGCCAAGTCATCCAGGTATTTTCCTCTCGGCCTTCCTCTTGGTCTGTTCCCCTCGATCTTGCCAGTTGTCAATAAGTTCTCCAATCCATTTCTTCTCATAACATGTCCAACAAATTTTGACTGTCTTCGTCTAATTTCTCTAATCAGTTTACGATTTTCATTTGTCTCCAGTAGCACTTGGTCATTGGTTTTTCTATCTGTCCATGGTACTCTTTGCATTTTCCTCAGAAACCACATTTCTGTAGCCATTGAAATGTTTTTCAGCTTGACTGCACATTGTCCAAGTTTCACATCTATGTACCCCCTCAACACTCTTTTTCTTGTTTCAATTCACATCTTTTTATTGGTCGGAATGTTTTTCATCTTGCTAAAGGCTACTTTCGCCATGGCGATTCTTGTTCTAATCTCTTCAAGGCATCTCCCATCAGATGTTATGACTGTTCCAAGATAATTTATCGATTCACTTGTTGAAGAATATTCCCATTTACTTAAGAAACACACACAGAGAAAAATGTCAATGAATAACTAAACCAGTAGAGTGAAGAAACACACACAGAAGATCAACTGTTTCAGTGAATGACTAAACCAGTTGAGACTGTACATGCAGAACAAACCTAGCAGAGTTGAGAAGCTCACCTGTGGATGTAGATGTTGGATGTATCCATGGTCTGACCCCCAGTGATGGAGGACTTCCTCAAGCCCTGAGCTGGCTTCTCCAACATGACCAAGGGATACCAGAACCTGACCAGCACCCCTTCACTTCTCAGGTAGGTCTCCACTTGAACTAGTTCATTGGCCTGTGGGAGTAGTACGGGCCAGGATTTATTTTACTGAATACATAAACTGTCAAATACAAATGTTATAGAAGAAGTCTTTATGTCTGCTTTCTTATTCTGCATGTCCACTATCTTCTTCTTCTTATAGTCAGTGCTGTGTCATTGGTGATCATGTTTGTCCACAGCTTTCTGTCTCGTGTATTGCCAATCTTCTTATAGTCCATGCCGCATGGCTTGGTTATCATGTCTGTCCACAAGCTTCTGTCTCGTGTACTGCCAATCTTCTTATAGTCCATGCTGTATGATGTTGATGATCAAGTCTGTCCACAGCCTTCTGTCTCGTGTACTGCCAATCTTCTTATAGTCCATGCCGTATGACATTGGTGATCATGTCTATCCACAGCCTTCTGTCTCATGTACTGCCAATCTTCTTGCTTGCTTGTGTTCGTTGACTTGAGCTCCAACGCGAAGTCCTGTATGTCGGATGAAGGCATCCTGTTGTCCAACATCAGTGTGATGTCATACAGGACCTGAGGTTTGCGTGAGTATCCGTTGTCCCATGTCTGGCTTATTGGTGTGCAGACTGGTGGTTCCTCGCCGTACAGGCAGACACTCTCCGACTTTGGAGGAATCGGCGATCCTATTGACTTCAGCCAGGACCCCGAAGGGACCTGTTGCCCAGGACGCTCGACGAGGGCGCGTCCATAGGTCTTGGCCAGTATATAACCCGGCCCTGGTGCCTTGGAAACACCTCTGCGTCCCGCCAATCTTCTTAAAGTCCATTCTGTGTGGTTTTGGTGATCATGTCTGTTCACAGCCTTCTGTCTTGTGTACTGCCAGTCTTCTCATAATCCATGATATGTAGTGTTGGTGATCATGTCTGGGCAGATTAGGCCCTAAGCCTTGGTTGGTAATTGGTCTAGGATGGAAGCTCCAACAGGCGGACTGTTAGAGCATTGCTTTGTTGATCCAACAGCTTTTGCAGCTTGTCTTGTTCCAGAAGTATTGGTGTTACCTTTCCCCTGTAGTAAACTAGACAAGCCGAGAACGAACGAACGAACGAATAATCTTTACTTTCAAAGGGTTAAGAATTGGGCATGCAGGCCTGTCTGATATTCTGCCCTTCTTCTCTAATTCCTCTCATACATTATTTCATTCAACATCACTTATGAAGCTAATCTTAGACAACAACAAAACAATATGCATTAATACGCATGAAAAATAATCAATAGTGCATGACTCACTGAGGCAATGTTTACCATGGGCATGATAAATACTTAAGGAAGGTGTAACGTGCCATACATATGGGAATTCTATTAACTAGTTGTCATTTGAGATAATTTACCATTATTATTTTTAGGGGGGCATGTAGTCTGTACTGAGGTAGTGTTCAAGCAGGTTGTGACTGTATGTATAATGATTGGTGGTGTCTTTGATTTCTTGTGGAAGATTGTTCCATAATTGAGTGGCAGATTATGCTAAGCTTGTTTTATATGTCTATCCTAGGTTTAGGGACATGAAGTATATTTAGCCGTTCGCTATGTCTTGCGTTATATTTGAACAATGGCCAAAGGTAGCTTGGAGCATTTTGAAATAGGATTTTGTGAATTAGTTTAGCCTTATTAAAAAGTAGGCATTTGTGGAGTGGCAATAACTGAAGACATTCATGTAGGTTAGAATTGGCTGTAAGCTTATCAGTTATAGGAAGGAAGGAAGGAAGAATTAAACGCACTGCTCTTTTCTGGAGTGAATAAAGGCATTTTGTTATTGATTTGGAGCATCCATCCCAGATTGTGGAGCAATTATCAATATGTGTTTGTATGTGGGAAGTATAGAATATTTTTCTTGTGTTTTCATCGAGGAAACTTTTTTATTTTGGCAAGTTGGTATACTTTTTTGGCTAGAGAGGCGACAGAGGGATCATGCTGCATGGGCAACACATGGTCTCTAAATTCAGCCCAGGCTTTGTGTTACGGAGAGGTATAACTCCATTTTACAAATTGTCAAGGTGCCAGTCAATTAAGTGTAACAAATCACAGTTAGGGGAACGTTTATTATACTAGTTGTCATTTGAGATAATTATTATTATTATTGTTTGTTTTTTCTTTTTTAAGAAGGCATTGAAGTCTGTACTGAGATAGTGTTCAAATAAGTTACGACTGTATGTATAAGGATTGGTGGTGTCTTGATTTCTTGTGGAAGATTGTTCCACAGCTAATCTTGATTTGTATAAGTCACCTAGGTTTAGGGATATGAAGAGCAACAGGAAGGCAGATAGACAAATAAATGAATGGCTTTGCCACAAAGCTGATCCATAACTGGTGACCGTGAGCTGGCGAACCATAACTGAACACGCTTAACATGGTACATGAAGATGATAATGATGTAGTTTTCTACAAACCCACTAGCTATGAGATGGGTGAGCAGCAACAAGGATGAGGATGTGATACAGAAGAGGTCTTACATTGTCCACATCCAAGAATGATGATGTAACACAGAAGAGGTCTTACACTGTCCACATCCAAGGATAGAGATGTAACACAGAAGAGGTCTTACATTGTCCACATCCAAGGATGGAGATGTGATACAGAAGAGGTCTTACACTGTCCATATCAAAGGATGGAGATTTAATACAGAACAGGTCTTACATTGTCCACATCCAGCACCGTTCCGGTCAGACTGAATGTCTTCAGCATTGTGCGGACAGCAAACTTGGGCAACTGGGTGGCAGCGTAGGTACTGATCCCGCTGGGTGTGCGGATGATCACTGTCGTGCCTTTCTTGACCCGGTCGATGGTGAATTTGGCCAGGTCTTCTTTGATGTCGTCAATTGTCGGGAGATGTAGATCACGTGGTATGCCACCATTCTCTTCATACAGAAATTCCACTGTCTGTCTTGCAATGTCTGTCATACCTAGCCAAAAAAGAAGGGGAAAATAATATGTTTGGTTACTAAAGCAAATGGCAAACAAAACACAATGTCTGGTTATTGAAACAACTGGGAAACAACACAATGTCTGATTGCTGAAACAACTGGGAAACAACACAATAATGAGATGTAAGATGGTGCATGATGGTGGAAATGACCATGTATTCACTTGCACCCATTGTGGATGAACATTTACAGTGCAAATTGGTCTGATCAGTCACATTGTCTACTACCATGAGTTGTAGTTATTATCATGCCTTTTTTTTGAAGCACAATGTAACAAACTATCATCTGGCAAGATGGCAAGGTGCCAAGGTGATATGAATTGTTGTGTTAGCTCTAGTGTTGTTAGTTACACTGATGAGCATGGGAAAGAATGGAACAGTGGAGCTGGAAAGTCATGATCTTCAGAAAATTATATACATATAAACTGTCTCATGCAAGAAGCACACTTTTGTCAGCCACAACCATGATGACCAATGACAACCATGATGACCACTGACAACCCATGATGACTACAGACAATCCTTGATAACCATGATGACCGCTGACAACCCTTGTCAACCATGATGACCACTGACAACTATGATGACCACTGACAACCATGACAACCACTGATAACCCTTGACAACCATGATGACCACATGGCAACCACTGACAACCCTTGACAACCATGATGACTACTGACAACCATGATGACCACTGACAACCATGATGACCACTGACAACCACTGACAACCATGATGACCACTGACAACCATGATGACCACTGACAACCATGATGACCACTGACAACCATGATGACCACTTAACAACCATGATGACCACTGACAACCATAATGACCACTGACAACCATGACCACTGACAACCATGACCACTGACAACCATGATGACCACTGACAACCCTTGACAACCATGATGACCACATGACAACCCTTGACAACCATGATGACTACTGACAACCATGATGACCACTGACAACCATGAAGACCACTGACAACCATGATGACCACTGACAACCATGATGACCACTGACAACCATGATGACCACTGACAACCATGATGACCACAGACAACCCTTGACAACCATGATGACCACTGACAACCATGATTACCACTGACAACCATGATGACCACTGACAACCATGATGACCACATGGCAACCCATGACAACCATGATGACCACTGACAACCATAAAGACCACTGACAACCATGATGACCACTGACAACCATGATGACCACTGACAACCATGATGACCACTGACAACCATGATGACCACTAACAACCATGATGACCACTGACAACCATGATGATCACTGACAACCATGATGACCACTGACAACCATGATGACCACTGACAACCATGATGACCACTGACAACCATGACCACCACTGACAACTCCTGAAAACCAGCCTACCTAACTGTAAGGCTCCTCTGATCTGCTCCAGACCATCTTTCCGTTCTGCTTCATTCCGGAACCTTCTCCTGATCACAGGAAACACTTTCTGCTCCCAGGCCTTCACAAGCAGGGCATAATGATCCTCATTGGCCGACTCATCCACGACTGTCTCATCATCGGAGTCTTCATCATTGAGACGGACAAACATACTGTCAGGACCGGTCACCACAAAGTTGTCATAGCAGGGCAAGAGCTTGTAACTCAAGCTGGCGTCTGTGTTGTATTCTGTGGATAATGGGAGGTAACAGTAACATAGGGCAAGAGCTTGTAACTCAAGCTGGCGTCTGTGTTGTATTCTGTGGATAATGACAGGTAACAGTAACATAGGGCAAGAGCTTGTAACTCAAGCTGTCTGTGTTGTATTCTGTGGAAATGGCAGGTAACAGTAACATAGCAATTAATGTTGAGTTATTGGACTTTTGTGTTTTGTTTGCCAAGGCAGTGTCTTCATGTTGGTACTAATGTGAGTGTCTAGAGTTCTGTGCTCTCTCTCTCTCTCTCTTCTATCTATCTCTACTCTCTTCTATTTCTCTCCTCTGTCCAGCTCTCTCTACCCTCACTTTACTCTCTCTCACAGAGAGATGGCCAGATATAATCAGATTAGACTGATACCATTAGTACTGGGACTTTTTGCTGGCTGATGAAGATGAGAATACTGTGCATATGAGAATGTCCTGGCTGCTGTGATGTCGTTTTTGACTTAACTACACATCACAGCATGCTGTGAATTTTTCTTACCCTAGCCCTAACAAACAAAAGGATAGACAAAAGGAGATGAAGAAGACATTCCTGTGATCGAGAATGGAAAAGACAACATTTCAAAATTAGCGACACTCAAAAAGATCACATTTATAGCTGACACTGGGAGGCCGACTTTAGCCAGATTTTAGCCCTGGATGAGTTCAGACAGACAATTTAGACTGGTCCAGACTGTAACAGAGAGGCAGTCATTAGCCAGATTTTAGCCCCGGATGAGTTCAGAAAGACAATTTGGACTCTCCAGACTGTAATAGAGAGGTCAGCACGGCCATGAAGTTAAATATGTCTATGCTAAAATTTCTGGTGAGTTGGCAGCAGGGTTGTGGGTTATTGGGACTTGAACAATTACTTCTTGTTCAGAAAGCAATGAAAAACTACTGAATGTCAAACTGCTTAGCAAATCAGGTGTGTTAGTTAAGGTTGATAAGGAACTACGCTGATAATGGATTCCACGCCCGCCTTCTGTTAACAGAGGAAAAGACTGACCACTTATTCCACCGTGCTCTCAGGCCTACAACATGTCTTGTTACATAAATATACCATAGCAGGAAACTGCTTTGGAATGGAAGACATTTTTTTGTAACCAACCACGGTTTGAGCGCAACATCCTGAAAAAACATGCAACATTTTTATTTTAAAACATTTTTTAAGCCAGTAACAGGCAACTCCACAGAAAAGTTGAAATTACCTACCTTTGAGAACAGACAACTCCACAGAATAGTTGAAATTAACTACCTTTGAAAACAGTCAACTCCATAGAAAAGTTGAGATCACCTACCTTTGAGAACAGACAACTGCAGAGAAAAGTTGAAATCACCTACCTTTGAGAACAAATTCCATAGAAAAGTTGAGATTACCTACCTCTGAGAAACTCCACAGAAAAGTTGAGATTACCTACCTTTGAGAACAGGCAACTCCATGTACAAGTTGAAATCACCTACCTTTGAGAACAGGTGGGGGTTCAGCAACTTTGCAGGGAGCTTTGGGTGGGGTCCTGCTGTCCCTGGCTGACTCGGACTGAGACGAGACTGGGGCAGGATCAGCACTGTCACTCTCACTGTCTGACGCAGCATGGAAGGGCAGGTGACCGAATGACTCTCGAATGTCCCGCAAGACATCGTTGACAGCCTCTGCTGCATCTCTGTGCTGCTGGCCTTCAGCGTAGGCGAATGGTCGAGTGCCAAAGTTGGCCTTCACCCGGCAGTTCTGTACGAGGCAAGCAAATCATTCTCTTAACACCATTAGAAAACTTTGTGTCATGTATGTACCATGTTCAGTCACAATAACAGAACTCAATGTCAGCCTTGATCTTAGCAAGTTCTGATCTTCAACAGGTTTTCACTCTCACTCATTCACTCTCAGTCTCTTTCACTTGTTCACTTACTCTTTCTCACTTGTTCACTCACTCCCTCTGTCTAACCCTATCTCATTCATTCACTCTGTCACTTTCTAGCTCTCACTTATGTCCAGGAAGCAAATATTCAGGAGTACCCAGAGGCATATCCAGAGTAATCGTAGCACCTTGAGACATGTCCACAGTGTCAGTATTAAGGAGAGTGGAGCACCTACAGACGTGTCCTGAGTGCAATGAGTCACACTCAAATGATCAGATTTATGAAGGATCACTTTCACAGCCCACAGCCACCTCCATAAATGCTTGTCTCCTTTCACAGCCCACAGCCACCTCCATGAGTGCTTGTCTCCTCCCACAGATCATACAAGGAGAATTTCTGCACTGTGCACATCTCCGGTGGACAACCAACATGTGTAAACCGTAGCCATACAAGCTGTCAAGATTGATTTCTGCAATAGGTTTTCTGACCTGTAAATTTAGCAAGTGTAGCAGCCTATTCTGCATGCTATGTTAGATTTCTCAAACTGCTGAGCTACTTTTTAATGTCTGCATGAGTGCACATATGTCTCTCACATTTTCACCCTTATCTGAGAAGACTAGAGGTCTGATCCTTGCCACAGCATCAGAGGGGTGTGTTAGTTATCTGTTGGGGTATCATCCTTGCACTCCGGACGTGTCCATAGGTGCTCAGATTGTCTACCCAATATATGCATCTGCATTCAGCAGCTAATTGTGTGAATTCTGTTAGTTGGTGTATTTGTATTTTATTATTTGTTTATTTTGGCATAATTATCTGTTTTCATCTGAACGAGGACATGTACATGTGGCATGAGATGTGAACCCCAGCCTTTCGAGGCAGCAGCTGATGTGCTATTGCTGCTCCAGTATGTGTCTCTGAAGAAAATCAATCAATCAATGATTAACACAACATACCTTTTTCTGTATGTGAACTACAGGGTACATGGCTCCGGATACGTTGTCCAGACATGCTCGTAGTCTCTGTCCATTGTAGGTGAAGTAAACTTGGCCTGTAACGAAAATATACACTGTATACAAAATGAAGAGTTCTCTTTCTCCTCCTCCTCCTCCTTCGAAGATTAATCCCCTCTCTTTAACTATCTCCTCTAGTTCTAACATTTTTGATTCCCTGTCAAGTTCTCATATTGCTGATCCCCTCTCAAAAACTTCCTCATCTAGTTTTCTCATTGCTGGGCCCCTCTCTTGAACTATCTCATCTAGTTCTCACACTGCTGATCACCTCTCTTGAACTATCTCATCTAGTTCTCACATTGCTGGGCCCCTCTCTTGGACTACCTCATCTAGTTCTCACATTGCTGATCACCTCTCTTGAACTATCTCATCTAGTTCTCACATTGCTGGGCCCCTCTCTTGGACTACCTCATCTAGTTCTCACACTGCTGATCACCTCTCTTGAACTACCTCATCTAGTACTCACACTGCTGATCACCTCTCTTGAACTACCTCATCTAGTTCTCACACTGCTGGGCCCCTCTCTTGGACTACCTCATCTAGTTCTCACACTGCTGGGCCCCTCTCTTGGACTACCTCATCTAGTTCTCACACTGCTGGGCCCCTCTCTTGGACTATCTATCTAGTACTCACACTGCTGGGCCCCTCTCTTGGACTATCTATCTAGTACTCACACTGCTGGGCCCCTCTCTTGGACTATCTATCTAGTACTCACACTGCTGGGCCCCTCTCTTGAACTACCTCATCTAGTTCTCACACTGCTGGGCCCCTCTCTTGGACTATCTATCTAGTACTCACACTGCTGATCACCTCTCTTGAACTACCTCATCTAGTACTCACACTGCTGGGCCCCTCTCTTGGACTATCTATCTAGTACTCACACTGCTGATCACCTCTCTTGAACTACCTCATCTAGTACTCACACTGCTGGGCCCCTCTCTTGGACTATCTATCTAGTACTCACACTGCTGATCACCTCTCTTGGACTACCTCATCTAGTTCTCTCATTGCTGATCACCTCTCTTCAACTAACTCATCTAGTTCTCACATTGCTGGGCCCCTCTCTTGAACTATCTCATCTAGTTCTCTCATTGCTGATCACCTCTCTTCAACTAACTCATCTAGTTCTCACACTGCTGGGCCCCTCTCTTGAACTATCTATCTAGTACTCACACTGCTGGGCCCCTCTCTTGGACTACCTCATCTAGTTCTCACACTGCTGGGCCCCTCTCTTGAACTATCTCATCTAGTTCTCACACTGCTGGGCCCCTCTCTTGGACTACCTCATCTAGTTCTCACACTGCTGGGCCCCTCTCTTGGACTACCTCATCTAGTTCTCACACTGCTGGGCCCCTCTCTTGGACTATCTATCTAGTACTCACACTGCTGGGCCCCTCTCTTGGACTATCTATCTAGTACTCACACTGCTGGGCCCCTCTCTTGGACTATCTATCTAGTACTCACACTGCTGGGCCCCTCTCTTGAACTACCTCATCTAGTTCTCACACTGCTGGGCCCCTCTCTTGGACTATCTATCTAGTACTCACACTGCTGATCACCTCTCTTGAACTACCTCATCTAGTACTCACACTGCTGGGCCCCTCTCTTGGACTATCTATCTAGTACTCACACTGCTGATCACCTCTCTTGAACTACCTCATCTAGTACTCACACTGCTGGGCCCCTCTCTTGGACTATCTATCTAGTACTCACACTGCTGATCACCTCTCTTGGACTACCTCATCTAGTTCTCTCATTGCTGATCACCTCTCTTCAACTAACTCATCTAGTTCTCACATTGCTGGGCCCCTCTCTTGAACTATCTCATCTAGTTCTCTCATTGCTGATCACCTCTCTTCAACTAACTCATCTAGTTCTCACACTGCTGGGCCCCTCTCTTGAACTATCTATCTAGTACTCACACTGCTGGGCCCCTCTCTTGGACTACCTCATCTAGTTCTCACACTGCTGGGCCCCTCTCTTGAACTATCTCATCTAGTTCTCACACTGCTGGGCCCCTCTCTTGAACTATCTATCTAGTACTCACACTGCTGGGCCCCTCTCTTGAACTACCTCATCTAGTTCTCACATTGCTCAATCATCAAGGTTGGCTACAATGGATCTCCAACACTGTCTGTCTGTCGTCCTGACTATATATTCTGTCATGCTGATGTTCGTCCATCTTTTGATGTTATCTTCCCACTTGTATCACTGTCTGCCCCTTGATATCTCTGTTGCTAACTTCCTTCTTGTCTTCTCTGTCATGTTCATTTCATGGTTTCCTTGCATTCCTTTTAAGAACATGTGGTGACACATTGGTTAGTTGCTCATCTGCCGGCCTGTGGTTAAAGATTTGAACCCGAACCAGAGCACATGTGTCAAACTGATCTAGGATCTCAGGTCATCACAGCCTAAACTGGTACCAATAAATGTCTTGGCTAGTAAAGGCAGCCAGTCTGAGACTGACCACATCAGCCAGTGAATGCCCAACATATGCTGCACAATGTAGTGCAGTGTTTCCCAACCTTTTTTGTACCATGCCCCACTTAAGCCTTTCTAAAATTCATATTGCCCCCCTCCCCCGCCCCATGCCCCCCCTCAACATATACATTATTTTTAATATTCAAAAATTGAAATGTTCACTAAAGAAACTTGAATGATAGGTTTTAGGAAGAAATCACTAGGTAATTATTGAGCAAACACAGTAAGTAAATTTTCAAAACATATAATGGAGAACTGAAATTCAAGTACAAAATAATTTTAATGAAAGATTTTTCTATATTATTTTAATTATTAGTAATTATTTATTATTTAAATTTAGTGAGATCCTTGCGCTTGATGCTTGCTGCAAAGAGATCTTATGTCAGGTTCCAATTTAGTTAACTTCAGTCTCAATCAAGTCTCCCCGTTTTGTTATATTCAGCCGATTTCTTCCATTTTCGAATTGCCCCCCTTAACAGTAAAATTGCTCCCCTTGTGGGGCGTGGGCCCCACGTTGGGAAACACTGATGTAGTGCCTAACATATTTCACTCCATCTCGTCAGGTACATAGTGAAAAGTTATATATCATATCATCATCATCATCAAGTGCCATGCCGACTGGCGTTGGCATTCATGAGTTTCCACAGATTTCAGTCTTTGGTTTGTTGGATCAACTCCGCTGTTGATATTCCTCCATGCCACCTTCGCAATCTATCCAGCATCATTTCTCTTGGTCTGCCTCTGCCTCTCTTCCTCTCGATCTTTCCAGTTGTCATGATGTTCTCCAATGCCTTTCTTCTCATCACAGAAAAAGATAGATATCAAATGAAATGAATAAATGTAGTATTTCAGCATGGTCGAATGGATAAGAACGTGTGTTCTTAAACATCCGGTGTGCTGATGCTGAGGTACAGGATTCAACCCCTACACCAGACAGCTGGACTAAAATGTTGACCTATCATCCTTGACTTGAGGACGTAAATTACAAGAACATCTGAAGTCGTGGAGTAGGTTTGTCTGATGGTGAGGGACACTGTTAATAAGGAAAGCTAATCCACACGCAAAATTCAGTCTAGCAATACGGGAAGTAGTGTGTATGAACTACGTTTGAGTTCAAAGCGAGCGGACGCGCACAGACAAAAATGAATAAATAAATTAAAATGTATACATAAATTAACACATTAGCTAAAACAATTAAAACACATAGTCATAGGTTTTGTTGTTCTTCTTCTTCTTCTGCGTTCATCCAGATTTTTTTTCCGGATGTGACTGCGTTGTGCCTGTTTACAGCACAGCTGCGTTCTTGCGCCATCAGGCCGACACATCCGACTTCTGCGGGCATTTGTTGACCGGGTTAACCTTCCCAGGTAGGTTTTGTTCAAATTTGGAGCATCCGTTATCTCTGTGGTAATTTCATATTTACAACTGACTTTTTCTGTCCGCACAAAACGCGCTCATAAAACAGAACAAATCCTGAAAGAAAAGACACGGAATACCTTTAGGTGTCTGGGCACTGTCTGTGGCATCCCCTGACTTCTCCCAGCCAATGCCGGCCACGTCGCCAGCGTTGAGGCTCACCTCCAGTCTCACACTACGCCACTGCAACAAGCTGGCGCCATTGTAGTGCACAGCCTTGCCAGTACTGAAAGTCAATGTTCAAACACAAGGTTATCACTGTGAACAAGGTCAGACAGCGTACTAAACCAAACAGTGTCTTCTGCATTCACAAACAGTCACTTCCCTACGAGAGCAACTAATGAGTTCATCAATTTGTTTGTTAAGTCTCAGATATGATGACACATCAGGTTGTTCACTCCAAGTATACATCAGTGTTAACATCTCATTCCCCCATACAGCTAGCCTTGGTCATAGCTGATGAACTTACTCTGGGGAGTCTCAGATTTGACAACACATTAGGTCATTTAGTCCAGACATCCGGTCGCGAACATGGAGGATAGGCATTGAAACGGTTAAGGCCTCTAGAGTGTTTATGCTCATGGCTACCGTTTGCATTCGCATTTTCCTCATGTTAGACTGGAAGTGTATGGTTCTGTCGCCCTGCTACTGAGTTCAGTGTGTGCATGACACTGTGAGCTGTGAATTTCATGTGAAATGCTTTTACATCTGCCCGAGGTTGTTTGGAGCGTGAACTGCATGTTCGGAGCAATGGCAGCTGGCTGTATCGCAGAATTGACTGGTTTTTGCCTTATGCAGAAATGTGTGGCTGCTGGTTTTCTAGTGACTGCTGCTTCCATCGACAATGAACTGTATTTTTCTAGAGGACTTTTGTGTTGGCATTATGGCGACGGCATTACGTACAGTGAAATGTTTTTACATCTGCCCGAGGTTGCTTGTGGAGGGAACTGCATGTTCGGAAAAAACATCTAGAACATTTAGTCCAAGTATGCATCTGCGTTTAACATCTCATTCCCCCATACACCTCTCCCAACGTCTTCCCCATATGTCTAGCCTTGGTCACAGCTGACACACTTACTCTGATGAGTCTCAGATCTGATAACTTGGCAGGTCATTCAGTCAAAGTTGGATGAAGAAAGACTTGCATGATGAATTGGATTATAGTGAGGAAGAGTTGCGCAATTCGTCGACCTCAGCCTCTCACCTGAGTCCATCTGAGTCCAGTGACAAGACAAGACGACTGGAGACGAATACATGTGCAGTGGATGACCAGGGCGCTCTACATGCCTTGCCGTGCTCATTACGTTCCACAACGCTTTACAGGTAAACGCCGTCTTGCCCCTTGAATCAACAATGATTTCTTCCATGCAGGCTGCCGAGTACCGTCTTCAAATGCTGGGTAGACATACTCTAGTTCTCCGATTGGTTTGACACCAAATCAGCTACCCACACCTGTTTTAGCCAGCCTGTCACAGCTGTTGCCCAGAGGGTTGTCGCTGTTGCATGCTGACAACTACTAGGAGCCACAGGCGTGAGCTGGATGTCAGGCTTGGACCAGTGGGGGATGGGCCCTGAAAAGAGCTGACAGTCATCCTTACCAAAGGTACTACCAATGCCTGACACCCTGTACCCCCTAAGTCCAAGTATACATCTGTGTTTAACATCTCATTCCCCCCAAATGTCTCCCCCATACGTCTAGCCTTGGTTACAGCTGACACACTTACTCTGGGGAGTCTCAGATCTAATGACACTGCAGGTCATTCAGTCCAAATACTGGACTCTGGGGAGTCTCCGTGGCTAAATTGTTACGCCGCACTTCACTATATTTATTTTTAAAAATCTCAAACAGCATGTATCATTTCATGCGTTGTATCAATACATGACTATAAAGTCATGAGCTGTACCACTTCATGAGCTGTATCAATTCCTGCCCTGTATCACTTAATGCGTTGTACCAACTAGATACCCAGCATTCTTCTATATCACATGTGTCAAACCCCAAGGCCCACGGGCCACATCAGGCCCGGCGTACATTCATATCATATCGTATAAATATATTCGGCCCGAGAGAGAATTTTAGGCAAAAATATTTTTAATGCCCATGATATAAAGTGCAAATCAAATTGCCTAATTAGCAGCCTTGCCGAATGAGAGGCTACCTGAGAGTGTTCTCGCTTCGATCAGAGTAAGTGAAAATAAAAACTGAGTAGTGACTGGATGTTCGTCGTTATAGTGATCTAGCAACGTTCAGTTGCTCGTTTAGGATTGGCGCATAAGAAATGAAAGTAGTGTAGTGTAGTACCCAGATATTACATCACCTTTTCCCATTATGGCTAACCTGATATCAATCAAGCGTCTGTCGGTAGAAGCACACTGTCGGTAGATGCACAATCTTTTTTAAATCAAAGCTAGCCTTTAAAATGACCAAGAGAAAAGTTGATTCTGAAAACAGAGCCTTTCAAAGCCACTGGGAGGCTGAATATATGTTTAATGATATTAGCGGTAAACCTGCGTGTTTAATTTGTGGAGATAATGTGGCTGTGATCAAAGAATATAATCTGAGACGGCACTATGAGACTAAACATCAAGACAAGTTAAAAAGCCTGAATGCAGAGCAGAAGCTACAGAAGGAGAAGAATTGAAGAGGCATCTAACATCATAGCAGACGTTTTTCACCAAAGCAAAATCACAAACTGAAGCTGCTATGAAAGCAAGTTTTATTGTGGCGGAGGAGATCGCAAAATCAGGCCGACCATTTACAAAAGGAGAGTTTCTGAAGCGCTGCATAATGAAAGTGTGTGATGTCTTGTGTTCAGCCAAAAAGCAGATATTTGCAAAGGTAAGCCTTAGCAGAAACACGGTTGTTGATCGGGTTCGTGAGATGGCCACTGATGTGAAAACACAGCTGATCGAAAAAGGCAAAGACTTTGTTGCATTCTCCCTTGCTGTCGATGAAAGTAATCACACGACTGACACTGCACAGCTCTTTTTTTTAAATTTATATTAATGTGTAAAGAAGGTTTAATTTTCGGCTTATTAAATGTTTATCCTGTTCGGCCCACAACTTTATATGTGATTTGAGTTTTAGCCCACTGTGCGATTGAGTTTGACACCCCTTGTTCTACATGAACCACACACCGCTAACTTACTTGAGAAACAGACAGGTCCCTACTGGGTTGGTCCAAGCTCCATCCTTCTTCTCAGCCGGCGGGGCAAAGCCAAAGGAAACAACAGCTCCACTCTCATCATGTGAGTCTCCGAATGATGCCACCTCCAGCTCCCAGTAGAACGACGGGGCCTGGCGCCAAATAAAAAGTTCAGTCATTTTTAGCAGAAAACACAAGTTCAAACAATGATGATGAGCATTTTGGTATAATGGAGGTCAGCCAAATGGATAAGAACACTCGTTCTTAAACATCCGGTGTGCTGATGCCAAATTAGTGGGTTCAGCCCCTACATTGGTCAGTTGGACTAAACTGTTGACTTCTAGTCCTTGACTTGAGGATGTAAATTATAAGGCAGAGTGGGTTTGCCTGATGGCTACGGACACTGGTAATAGAGAAAGCTAAAATAATTCCAGTGTACTACATGTATGGACTATGCTTGAATTCAAAGAGATCGGGACAAAAATATATGTTGTATTGAAAACCAAAATAATTACTCATATATGCTGAAACTTTGGCTATCAGGTGTTTAACCCTTTACAGGGCAGACGCTTGTCCGTTTTGTAGCCCTGAACGGGCAAGATTTTTTTCAGGTTCTGTAAAATTTTGGGTCGCGTTAGTAAAAACATCACAAATAAGGTGTTAGTCAACCAATTTTAGTTAAATAAACAACACAATGAAGGGAAAAGCATGCAGAATATGTTACTCACGTGATTGTTGCCGGTAATCCATATATGAACACAAATATTTACGAAATACGGCATGTCGTTTGTGATTTTCCGTCACCTATACGGCAATTTACAAACACATTTTCAGAATCATAATCACTTTCTTTAAAGTCCGACTCACGACTGCTAATGCAAAGTAACGCTTTGCACTGATATCTAGCTCCGATTAATAATCAACTTCATGCCCTTTAATGTCATTTAAATTGAACAGAGCGAAATCTCGGCTGTCACTTGAAGAATCGCCGAAATCCATTTTGAAAAACAGCGTAAACATCCCGAAAACTATCAAAAAAAAGTCCGTTCAAATTCATTGTAGCGCATTTACAAATGGCGGCCACGTTGTCAAGCTATCGGCGAAAGTGAAAGTAGCCGTCGGAAGTGTTGGAAAGCCGAGAGATCGGGTTTTTACAATGCATAATAGTATCGGGCGCAATCGGCCGGTAATGGCCGCTATGCCCTGTAAAGGGTTAATACCCCTGTTGTGCATACAGAAAGACTTTATGGTCAATCCACTATTACCATGGGGATATCATTGCTCCAAATTTGAACTGTATCAGTGACTGTGTGTGATGTAGTTTAGCTAAAATATGATTCCTCTATTCACAGTATAAGATATATAACTCTACATTATGTACATGGCGAGATGCAGGCAAATATGCCAGGCTATAAATTGTGCAACCTATTGTTTATAGCTTGTTTATACAGGGTATTTGTAAAGTCTCACTACACTTTGTATGCAGAACAATTTTGAAAAATTAAGTACATGACATCATCAAAAAATGTGCTAACATATGCATTAAATTAGTTACAATAGTCACTGCTATGGTCTAACGCTGGTTTAGGGACGCTGGAGCGTATCTAGTATTCATTATAACTTATTCAACAAATTTCTAACCATAATGCAATGAAGAGGTTGTTTATCTGGAAATCTTGCTATAAATCTGTTAACAACCATCTGTGTGTATCAACTGCCATGTCAAAACATTTGTTCAACCAAAACATTCTTTCTGTTGATAACACCATTCTGTTTTGAGTGCAAAGAATTACTCCAGCAGATGACAGTCATTTGCTGTATATTGCTTCACGCTGGACTGTGAAGCACATTTTTGATGACGTTATGTACTTCATTTTTCACAATTGTTCTGCATACAAAGTGTTGTGAGCCTTTACAAACACCCTGTATAATGAAACTGTTGACAATAGAGCAGTGTAGACGCTTCTTTCTTTGCAACAATCTTGATGTAAGTATCAAGTATGGTTGACTTTACATGGATGTTACAAGGCTGATGAGGATACTATCCTGTAAGGCACTAGGTAGATGAGAGGCAACAAACAGATGTGCATGTAACTACTGGGGCAGAAATGATGTGTCTGTAACTACTGGGGCAGAAATGATGTGTCTTTAATCTCTGGTGGCAGAAATGACGTGTCTGTAATCTCTGGAGCAGAAATTATGTGCCTGTAATCTCTGGGGCAGAAATGATGTGTCTGTAATCTATGGGGCAGAAATGATGTACCTGTAATGTCTGGGGTAGAAATGATGTGTCAGTAATTTCTGGGGCAGAAATGATGTGTCTGTAACTCTGAGTGGTTACTGCAGACACAACAGAATTAGATCAATACTGAGTGATTACTGCAGACACAACAGTGTTAGATCAATACTGAGTGATTACTGTAGACACAACAGAGTGAGATCAATACTGAGTGATTACTGTAGACACAACAGAGAGATCAATACTGAGTGATTACTGTAGACACAACAGAGTGAGATCAATACTGAGTGATTACTGTAGACACAACAGAGTGAGATCAATACTGAGTGATTACTGTAGACACAACAGAGTGAGATCAATACTGAGTGATTACTGTAGACACAACAGAGTTAGATCAATACTGAGTGATTACTGTAGACACAACAGAGTGAGATCAATACTGAGTGATTACTGTAGACACAACAGAGTGAGATCAATACTGAGTGATTACTGTAGACACAACAGAGTGAGATCAATACTGAGTGGTTACTGTAGACACAACAGAGTGAGATCAATACTGAGTGATTACTGTAGACACAACAGAGTGAGATCAATAATGAGATTATTTTTTGTGAAGCATTCTCACTTTGAACTCAGGCGTAGTCCATCACATGCTACTATTTCTAGTACACTGGACTGATTTTCGCGTGTGGGTTAGCTTTCCCTATTACTAGTGTCCCTCACCATCAGGCGAACCCACTCCGACTTCTGAGATGCTTGTAATTTACGTCCCCAAGTCAAGGACGAGAAGTCAACATTTTAATCCAACTGTGTAGGGGTTAAACCCGCTACCTTGGCATCAGCACACTGGATGCTAAAGAACAAGCGCTCTTATCCATTCAGCCATGCTGACCTGCTTACTGACAGACAATCTGCACAATGTCAACAAGAGATGTTAGCAGAGCTCTTCACCAACAACACTGACAAGCTTAATGAAGAGACGACAATCATGTACTATCTAACATAAAGACAAGATTTACCTCTTTTGGGATTGGTTGGTTGGCGTAGACCATGGTTCCCCTGGGCAGGCCAACGCCAGCACTTGGGTCACCCAGGAACATGACTGCTGTCATCCCATGAGAGAAGAGACACGCCCGTGTGGGTGGGAAGGGGCGGGCCACATCCCACACCATCTCTTTGGACTGGACACCGGAAACAGAAGAGAGAACAAGGCATTGAGTGCATGTGTTACTGTAAATGAGAACTGAGTTTGAAGTGAATACTATCACAGAATATTCCATAACAGTGTCAAATCCACTTTATCAATACCATAACTACCCAAGATGGATTTTTTTTTTTTTGGGGGGGGGGGGGGTGAATTTTACATACTTCATTATTTGTAAGTGGTAATACTGTAATTGCCGGTCTCTCTGGCTGAGGGGTTACAACACTTTCTCCGTAATCCCGTTTATCACGCAGAGTCTCGTAGAGGGAGAGAACTGGGAGCTGTTCGACCCCCGCTGGTGACTTGCGGGATACTGAGCCGGCCGCTCAGAAAGCAATGGCAAACTACTGAGCGTAATCTTGCCAAGAAATCAACAGACAGCTGAATGATGCTGCTGTTGACAGCGATGTCCTGTAAAGGATATGCACACACAAAAAAAATACTGTAATTCTTGGTAAATGATGCTGTAATCCTTGGTAAGTGATGATTTTGTAATTCTTGGTAAATTATTATGTAATTCTTGGTAAATGATTCTGTAATTCTTGGTAGGTGATGATTCTTTAATTCTGAGAAGTCAACATTTCAGTCCAAATGACTGGTGTGAAGGTTGAACCCGCTACCGTATCAGCACATCAGAAGTTTAAGAGCAAGCACTTTTATCCATTCGACCATGTTAACTTTCACTATTTTTGTTTTAATTTATAGTAAATGTTTCTGCAATTCTTGGTAACATGAAGATTCTACCATTCTTGGTAACATGAAGATTCTCCCATTCTTGGTAACAAGAAGATTCTGCAATTCTTGGTAACATGAAAATTCTACCATTCGTAACATGAAGATTCTAACATTCTTAGTAACATGAAGATTATGCCATTCTTGATAACATGAAGATTCTACCACTCTTGGTTATTGATGATTCTATCATTTTTTTTAAATAATTTGAGAGTCAAACGTTTTTAGTCTAATATTCTTGGCAACAAATGTCTACCAATAATTATCTCAATAATTATTCTTGGTAAAAAACAATTTGAATATAACAAAAAGCAATATTAATAATTGATCATCTTCTCTTCTTGTCTTTGAAATAACCAATCTATGTCTCTTATAAAAATTTTGCAGTCTGTGTAACCATACCATGTTTGCCTCACTTTGGCTGGTGCAAACCATGCAATTCCCTTGAACTCAACAGTCTTAAAAGACATGCCTGTTTGTCCTATCCACATGGACACCTGGAAGGTAAGGTTCAAGGCAAGAGAACAAGAAGTAGACTACAATACAAGTGGGAAGATAACATCAAGAAGTGGACGAAAAGCAGTCTGACAGAATGTACGGTGAAGGCAAGACACAGGCAGTGTTGGAGATCCATTGCAGACAATCTTCATTGTGATAGCACCTGATTGATTGATATGAATTATTTAAATAACCACAGCTATGTCTCCTACAATAGTCTGTGGTCTGTGTAATCACACCATGTTCTCTTCACTTAAAAAAGTCTTAAAAGTAGAGGATCGACTTCATTACACCAAGTTTTATCCTATATGGCTTGGACTCTTTCCGCAGGGCGGCCTGCTAAAAGCGTCACACAAAGCACAACTCCATAGATCTAGCAACGACCCCCGGGAGTCTCTGAGAAAAATGCAATTGTGAAATGAAAGACGTAGCCCAGAATCGAACCCACATCTTTTGGAGCGTGAGGCAGGTGGCTTGACCAGTTGGCCACGGAGACTTGACAAGCTCTCCTCACTACGGTTGGGGAAATACACGCTCCACTTCTGAAACCACCAGTCTTGAAAGACATGTGTCTGTCTGCCCTCTCCACACGGACACACATCTGTTTGTCTCCACATGGTCACACACCTATTTGTCTCTGACTCATTTCCGCCCAGGTTTCAGTCTCAAGATCATCAACTGATCTGTGTTAGCAATGAGCAATGTCATCATCATCATCATCTACCACTGATGCCGTCCAGCATTGGGGAAATTAATATCATCATCATCATCAAGTGCCGTGCCGGCTGGCGTAGGCGTTCATGGCTCTCCACAGATCTTGGTCTTTGGTGTTCTGGATCAACTCTGCTGATGATATTCCTCCATGCCACCGTCTCAGTCCGTCCAGCATCATTTCTCTTGGTCTGCCTCTGCCTCTCTTCCCCTCGATCTTTCCAGTTGTCACGATGTTCTCCAATGCCTCTCTTCTCATCACATGACCAAAGAAAGATGTTTGTCTCTTTCTTATTGTTGTATATAGTGTTCTAGTTTCATTAGCCTCTTTCAGGCAATCGTTGTTAGTTACTCTGGCAGTCCAAGGAATTCGCAACATTCGTCTTAAATACCACATCTCTGTTGCTTCTAAGTTCTTCCTAATTTGTTCATTTACATTCCAAGATTCGCTGCCATACAGCAAAACTGGTTCTATATAGCATTTTAGTATTCTCTTTCTTACATTCATTGATAGCGACTTATTGCATAAGATACTCTTCATTTTCTGAAATGCTGTCTTTGCCTGCCCTATTCTGCTCTTAATCTCTTTTGTACATCTTCCATCTGATGTTATAAGTGCCCCTAGGTATTTAAAATTATCCACTTGGTTGAGAATTTCCCCTTCTATTTCTATGTCACATTTTGGCGTCCCCATTTTCTTTGATATTACCATTGTTACTGTTTTCTTGATATTCAAGGACAGTCCTTTCTGTGCACTCTCTGTTACTACACTGTCCAACAGTTGTTGGAGGTCTGTTGCATTATCCGCTACCAATACTGTGTCATCTGCATAGCGTATATTGTTTATATTATATCCTCCGATTAGTATTCCTGGCTTCTCTTTGATCTCTCTCATTATTACTTCGCTATACAGGGAGAAGAGATCGGGTGACAAGACACACCCCTGTCGTACTCCTAGCTTTATCTGTTCGTAACTACCCTCTTTATTTCCTATTTTAATTGCTGCTACTTAGTTTCAGTATATATTCTTTATTATTCTTACATCTTTCCCATCAATGTTGATATCTTCCAACATTTTAATCAGCTCATCATGTTTTACTTTATCAAATGCCTTAGTATAATCTATGAAGCATAAATATATGTCTCTTTGTTTCTCTATTGATCTTTCTATTAGTGTTCGTAATATATATATTGCATTGTTTGTACCCTTTCCTTCCATAAAACCATACTGTTCTTCACTAATTTCCATTTTTATTTTCTTTCTTGTTCTTCTCATTATAATTCTGAGTAGAAGCTTAGTGACATGGTTTATGAGGTTAATTGTACGGAAATCTTCACAATCAATTGCTCCTGGTCTTTTTGGTATAGCTATAAATACAGATTTCAGCATATCACTGGGTAAATATCCACTACTGTAAATATCATTCAACATTTTGGTTAATATATCTACTCCAAATTCTCCCAACACTTCTAATTCTTCTATTGTGATTTCATCTGGCCCAGCTGTTTTTCCTTTCTTCATATGTTTCATAGCATCAGCGACTTCTTCTTTTAGAATAGGTGGGCCTTCTAAGTTACTTTCTTCTGTTAATTCTTCCCTTTCTCCATTATATAATTCTCTTATATACTCATTCCACCTCTTCATTATAGCACCTTCCTCCAATAAAGTTTGTCCTGTTTTTGATTTCAAACACCCTGTATTTATTCTTATTTTTCTTCCTGTGAGCTCGCTGATTTGTCTGTACATACTTTTTTGATCTTTAATGGAATTTAATTCAATTTTTCTGCATTGCTCATTTAACCAACTTTCTTTTGCCTTCACACATTTATCTCTTATTTCTTTATTTATCTTAGCATACTCTTGTTTGTCATTTTTATTCTGTTTCCTTTTGTCCATCAACCTTAAGATTTCTTCATTCATCCATTTTTTCTTAGCTTTTTGGCTTCTCTCCGGTAATATTTCTTTGCTAGTTTGATGAATGGAGTCCCTTAACATTTCCCATTGTTCATCTATACTCTGTATTTTAGCTATTGCATTGTACCTATTTTTCACAGTCACTCTGTATTGTTCCTGAATTTCTTTATCTACTTTCAGAACCTCTTTATTAAGTCTCAAGTTTTTAACCATTTTTTCCCCTCTCTTTAATCTTACTTTTATTTGTCCACATAGTGGTACATGAATTAATATGCTTCTGTTTTATCTTTGTGTGGTTCAGATTCTATTTAATAATTATAAGTTTAAAATTCTTTATTTCCATCAAGTCTTAGTCAGATATGACTGAGCAGGTGGATGAGAGTATATGGTACTATCAGCTTTCTATTAGCGCTGAATGTTGGGCGGTGCTCACCAAACCGATTTCTCTTCCCTCCCTCCCCCCCCCCCCCTCACACATTGTGCCAATGGCTTTGGGTACAAGGCAGGGTACAAGCCTTATCCTGGCAATAGGAAATGCAACCTGAAAACTAAATGTCACGGCAGGGCAGACAAGGCCTTAAGCTTTAGTCGACAACTGGTCTAGGATCGAAGCAACAACAGGCAGACAGTTGAGCATTGCTTTGCTGATCCAGCTACTTCTGCAGCTTGTCTTGTTCGAGGTGTATTGGCGTTACCTTTCCTCTGGAGTAAACTAGCCAGGCTGAGAGAGAGATCATGCTGCATGATCAACAAACGGTCTCTATCATTCAGCCCAGATTTTGTGCTATGGAAAGGTATAACTCCATCATAAACTATCATCTGTCAAAACACTAAGGTGACAGGTAAAAAAAAAGAAAAATTCTGTATAACAAAAATTTCACAACTTCTATGTAAGCAATAGCATCTATAAATGATTTCAAGATCTATGATTAGACAAATCTATGTTTGAAACTTTGGTCATGTAATGAGATGAAAGGCATTATTAGGAAACATCATGATGACTGAACAGGTCAGCAGTAAAAGAGGCATGGCAAGGAAAACTGAGAGAAACGATGCTGGAAAGAGTGAGAGGAGGAATAACATCAACAGAAATGATCCAAAACACCAAGGGTCGAGACATGAGATGATGCATGAATGCCTATGCCAGTTGGCAGGGCACATGATGATGATGTATATAACTGGCACACAGACAAGACTGAGTTCTCAGAATGATGACCTGGCAACACAAGCCCAGCCAACTACTGGCCAGCATAGAAAGCACGGACTGTGTGTGGATGGTAAGTGTGCTGCTGACTGCACAGGCTGGACATAACTTACTGGTCGGATGTCTGTGCGGCATGGTGGGGGCGGCGGCTTGGCACAGTCTCGGTACAGCATGCGCAGCCTCTGGCAGTGAGACTCCACCACAAGCAGCCGGCTTCCTGAAACAGTCCACATTGTGTACGCTGTACAAGTGTCAGCCTTCTCAGGTACAAAGTACATACAGATTCATACAGACCGATGATGAAACATTCACAAGTACAAATGAAGAAACATTCACGAGAACGAATGAAGAAACATCTACAAGTACAAATGAAGAAACATTCACACGTACAAATAAAGAAACATTCACAAATACAAATAAAGAAACATTCGCAAGTATAAATGAAGACACATTCACAAGTACAAATGAAGATACATTCACAAGTAAAAATGAAGAAACATTCACAAGAACAAATGAAGAAACATTCACACATACAAGTGAAGAAACATTCACACAGTACACATGATGAAACATTCATGAGTTAGTGAGCTCATGTCAGTTTCAATCGTGCAACATGCTTTGGCATGCAGTGACTGAACAGAAGAGTTGAGAATACTCTTGAAATGGTAACTCGGGCAGAGATCATCACAGGAACAGGACAGATCATTTCTCTTGGTCGGCCTCTGCTTCTTTTTCCACTGATCTTTCCAGTTGTCACGGTGTTCTCCAATGCCTCTCTTCAAATCACACGACCAAAGAAAGAAAGCTGACTCTTTTTTATAATTGTATACAATGTTACACTTTCTTTAACCTCTTTCAAGCAATCCTTGTTAGTTACTCTGGCAATCCAAGGTATTTGTAACATTCTTTTAACATTCGTCTCAGGGACAACATCTCTGTAGCATTCAATTTATTCTTAGTTTGTTCATTTACATTACAAGATTCACTGCCATACAACAAAACTGGTTCTATATAGCACTTCAGAACTTTCTATCTGACACTTAATAATAATGACTTACCACATACAGTTAGTTTTTTTCATTTTCTTTCTGACAAAGCTTTTGCTTGACTTATGATGATCTTAATCTCTCTCACATATCTCCCATCTGATGTTATAATTGTCCCTAAAACCTTCATTACTGACATATATTAATAAAACATTCACATAGCTGGTGTGGTTTCTTGATTTGGGATAGGAATACATTTTAGAGCATTTTGGGCAAACCCACAGATGCTTCAGAACATTTGCTGGTACTTATTTGATTAAGAAACCCTATTTTACCATTCCCTCACCTGGACACCTCTTCTTTCTCTCCCCCCACTAGCCCATCCCCACTCACAGTTCTCCTCTTATGTTCCCATGGCAATCTGTGACCTTTAATCACTGGTTCAAATCCACATTGAGGCAGATTTTTCAGAATGACCAGGTCAAACCAGCCTACATTGGGCCTCAGGAATGTATGGGAAATCAAGGTGGCAGATGTGATACTGACATACACCACAGACTGAGTGCCAACTGGTCTTTACAATAATACAGGCCTAGCACCATATGTCTAGTGGAAAGAAGGTTTCTCTTCTGTGTCTAGAGTCCACACAGATGGTGTGGGATGTGGCCTGCCCTTTCCCACCCACACAGGCATGTTTCTTCTCTAATCTACGTCCATGAAATCATGAATTAATGACTGATGGTACACATACCTGTATGAGAATCTGTGGCCAGTAACTTGTCCACATTGATGCAATCATTTATTATTGACTGTTGGTACACATACCTGTAAGAGAATCTTTGGCCAGTGACTTGATCACATCCATGCAATCATTTATTGACTGTTGGTACACATACCTGTATGAGAATCTTTGGCCAGTGACTTGAGCATGTCTATAGAGTTGCCACAATACTGAATAAACTTCTTGGCAAACTCTATATCCTGCAAGCACTGTGCTAGAACCATTGAGGTCCGGGTTCGAATCTCAGCCACAACTCTGCAAATTTGATTGGACATGGTGTTCCCATCTCCTGAGGAGTGAAGTGGTTGGGTTAGCGGAGAGGTGGCCTCATCTGATGGAAGAATTACGGCCTTGACTGCAGAAATCACTGTGTCTGCCATGTCTGATTGTGCTTGCAGAAGATCTGTAGGAGGGAGAGAGCAAATACAGAGGAAATACACGTAGAGAGGGGGAACATGAACCACTGGGATGTCTCTTTGAGAGACAGAGACAGACAGACAGACAGACAGACAGACAGACAGACAGAGAGAGAGAGAGAGAGAGAGAGAGAGAGAGAGAGAGAGAGAGAAGAGAGAGAGACAGAGAGAGAGAGACAGAGAGAGAGAGAGAGAGAGAGAGAGAGAGAGAAGAGAGAGAGAGAGGACAGAGAGAGAGAGAGAGAGAGAGAGAGAGAGAGAGAGAGAGAGAAAGAGAGAGAGAGAGAGAGAGAGAGAGAGAGAGAGAGAGAGAGAGAGAGAGAGAGAGAGAGAGAGAGCAACATGTACAACTGGGATGTCACCAACTCTATCACCTGTGATTGTAAAGCATATTTTCTGCATGTTGTTTACCACTCATGCACAAACTGCATGTTTACAGCTGTACTCCAGTGCTGCCCCACATTATGTGGTGATGAATTCACAATGATACTATCTGTCTAGTCAGACTACTCTGCAGCCATCAAAGCATACTGATTCACATGTGTCTTTACTAGAATAGTAGTCATGGTTCAATCCTCCGCTGTGACACAGGTCCACTTTACTGAACAAGCAACCCATCAACATCATGTGCCCTACCAAATCATGTCAGTATTTGTGGACCTCCACAGATCTCGTCCTTGGGTGCTCTGATCTGTTCTGTTGATGATATTCCTCCATGCCAGTCTTGGGCCAGCCATCATCGTTTCTCTCGGTCTACGCTTCTCCCACTGATATTTCCAGTTGTCATGTTCTCCAATACCTCTCTTCTCATCACAAGACCAAAGAAGATTATCTCTTTCTCATAGTTGTACAGTGTTCTACATGCATGAGCCTCTTCGAGGCAATCATTGTTAGTTACTCTGGCAGTCTAAGGAATTAACAACATTTGTCTCAGAAACCACATTGTTGTTTCCAAGTTCTTCCTGATTTGTCAGCATATCCTCTTCCAACTAGTGGTGGTGGTGGTGGTGGTGATGGTGGCTGTTGTTGTCATAGTTGTTGTTGCTGTTGTCTTCCACTTACGCCATTATGCATCATGGAGAGGAGTTACTGAAGTTCCAGCGCCTGTGACTAGCACCTGTCCTCCAATGACCTCCATGATTCATGAGCAGTGGGTTTCTAGGATCCAGTAAATTCCCCACGGGTTTGCTGTACTTGTCATAGATTCCTTACCTACTCGTCTTCCAATTGGTGCTAGATAATTTTCAGTATTTTCTAGGAATTGTTTAGGGGGAGTGGGGAGGAGAGAAATATGGTGAGGAAGGGAACTGATCAACTCACATCATTATGCTGTGGCCTAGATGATCTGAAGGCAAATCTGGTAAGGTATTACCTTTACTTTTACTGGTTTAAAGAAATTTACCTTTACTTTTACTGGTTTAAAGAAATGAAAGAAGGAAGAAATTACTGACCTCATTCCTGACTGGGTGAACTCGAGCCATGGGAACTTTGACTGTGTCGCTGTAGGTTGGCGTGGGCACTCCACTGCCGTCAGTGTTACTGTCATTGCTGAGCTGGACTGTCACAATGTCATTTTGTTCAGATACCATTGTGACAGTGCCAAATGTGCCACGGACACCTTCACCGGTGATCTGGGAGAAAGGAATGATGGTGTCCTGAACATTACATACTGACTCGATACCAAGTCACTTCATCACTATCATGTGTCATGCCAAGAAGCATGGGCGGTCAAGTTTAACCATCTCATACGATCACCAGAGTCTTGGATTAGCTCTGTGCTTTTGTCTTTGCAAAGTTTATAAACATTATGAAGATCATACAAGATATCTCATTAACCAAATAATCAATTAGTTATTAAATAAAGGAGATAATGAAATTATGAGATTATGAAAGATACTAATCCTTAAACCAGTCTCCCTGGCCAAGGAGTTAACGACATTGTTCGTAATCCTGTATATCCACATGGGGAAAACAGCAGCTGCGAGAATTTGCAGTGGTTCGCACTGCACTGGTAACTGTTGGGGGTATGTGAGCCGGTCGTTCAGAAAGCAATGGCAAACTACTGAACGTAATACTTGCCTAATACATCAACAGCAGCTGAAAAATGCTGGTGTTAACTGCAACATCCTGTAAGGGATATGCAACTAATGAAAATAATGAAAAACAAACTGACAATACACAACAACAAGCAATGATGAACAGACCAAATGGAACCAAAAGAAGAGGCCGACCACGTAAATGATGGAGAGAGGGAATAACAGAGTCCTTGGGAATCTTGATACATGAAGCCCATATACGGGCACTCTCCCGCTGTTTATACTTCACCTCGACAGCGCAAGGTACAAGAGGAACAAGATGAGATGATGATGGACGGGAACTCTCCCATTTATGCTCCACCTCAACACCGCAAGGTACAAGAGGAACAAGATGAGACGATGGACGGGCACTCTGCCGCTGTTTATGCTTCACCTTGACACCGCAAGGTTCAAGACAGACAAGATATGAGATTACATGAGGTGTGGTGTGGTGAGGTGTGGTGAGGTGAGGTGATGTCTGGTGAGGTGAGGCTTGGTGAGGTGTGGTGTGGTGAGGTATGGTGTGATGAGGTATGGTGAGGTGTAGTGAGATGAGATGAAATGAGAAGAGATATGAGATGAGATAAGATGAGAAGAGATGAGATTAAACTAAGAAATGATTGTAGTACTCAAGAGAGAGTGAGTTGCTAGCATGCTTGCCTGCTGGCCCAGTGGTCATATGTTCCAATCTGTCCGAGGCGGGGATGTTTTTTAAACTGACCCAGATGCCCAGGTCAAATCACCTTAAAATAGTACTAGAAAATGTTCTGGACAGTAAAGATATCCAGTGTCATACTGACCGCATGACCCATCAGGTGTGGATTGGTCCATACAAGTATGGGGATAGCACCATATGCCCAATACACTACATGGTAGAACAGGGCCCATGATTTTACTCATTCATGAACGCATTAATAGCTAAACAACAACTTTCTGAAACTAACAGACATGATATTTTACCTTGACCTCACAGCCAGGTTTCAGTGTTTCCTGAAAACCTCCCAGGGCACAGAGTGCAGCATTTGCCAGTTTGGCTAAGGACATCAGCTGGTTGTGTGATTGGTTGCGAGGAGACTTGGGTGTAGACAAGCCATCCACCGAACTCAGCAGGAGAGGAAGGCCAGACAGAGCATTGGCCAGGACCTGGGACATAAATCCAAACTGTCACACTTGATGATAAACATGAACATTAAAATGTGTCATCAGAAGACTGCCAGGATCACTGATGTTGTCTTATGACTGTCTCATGACTTTAAGGACAAACAGATGGTTTTTAGTGTTCGCACTGTGTTATTTAAGGAATCGATCATTCAGATGCTGTCTCTACAATAAAGGTCGGGCTGCAATGGGTCTCTTAAGTAGTTAAGGGATTGTGTGATTGGGGATTGGAGATCGGGGGGGGGGGGGGGGGGGGGGGGGGGTGAGGAGTGTGTGTGGATGCGGGAGATGTGTGTGGGTGGGTGATATGTGTGTAAGTGGGGGATGTGTGGGTGGGTGCGGGTTTTATGTATGGGAAGTGTAGGATATGTGAGTTGGCGGGAATGTGTGTGTGTGGGTGTTGGATATGTTGTTGGGGGATGTGTGTTTGGCTGAGTCATTGGGGGTGTGTGGGTGGGTGGTGGAGGATATGTGGGTGGGTGAGTGTTGGTAGGTTATGGGATGGGTGGAGGATGTGTGCTTGTAGGTGGGGATGTGTGAAAGTGGGGGGATGTGTGGGTGGGTATGGATGGGTGGTTGCATGCATGTGTGCCTGGGTTTGTGTGGGTGGGTGGGGGATGTGGTGGGGGGGATCTGTGGTGGGTGGGGAGATGATTATGTGGGGGTGTGTGTGGGATGTGTGGGTTGGGGGATGGGGTGGATGGATGGGGTCATGTATGTGCTTGTGGGTATGTGGGTGATTGGGTGGTGGATGTGTGTGGGAGACACGCGGATGGATAGGGGATGGGTGAGTGTTTGGGGGATTTGTCTCATAACATTGTAACATGCATTGTTTATGCTTACAACATTCATTTGACAATGTTTTTTTCCTATGTGAATGCACTATGCACTGATGAACGAAAGATGAGTGATTGGAAGGGCTGAAAGACGGGCCTGCGTACCCAATTTGTTATCCTTCAAAAACAAAGTTTGTTCGTTCGTTTGTTCGTTTATCTCCACTGACTCCAAGCTCTTGCTAGTGTTTTTTTACATTCCATGATTCACTGCCAAACAGCAGAACAGAATCAACATAACATTTCATGGGTCATACCATGATACAAGTCATACATCAAGGTTACAAGTCATACATGACACAAATCACGGGTCAAAGAACTTAAATGACATATCACACAGGAGGATTACAGGTCAAAGGTTATACATGACACAAACCACAAAGGAAAATTGCAGGTCACGCATGACAAACCACACTGGAAGATTGCAGGTCAAAGGTCAAACATGACACAAACCACACAGGAAGTTCACAGGTCAAAGGTTACAGATGACAGACAGTGCGCTCACCCGCTGGACCGCCTGTGACCAGGTATGAGCCGTGGAGCTGGTCTGTGAGGACAGCAGGTTGTGCAGCAGCGCAATCACCTCGGCTGCCATGGCATTGGCCACATGACCACTAATGAAAGCCCTCACAGGATCCGTCCTAGTGAGTGACCCAAACATGTGAGTGTTCATACAGTGGCACAATATGTTCATGAGTTTTCACACAGTGTAATAATTACATTCATGAGTGTTCACACAGTACAACATTATTTCACAATAACTAATAAGTGTTTTCATCTGTCTCATAAGCCTATGTGTAAGTTATTATCTGGCCATCTCATAAACAATAATGGCAGACACTTATCTTGCCATTTCATAAGGACTAATGGATGACACATTTATCAGATCCCTGCAAACAAAACAGAATGTGTTACATTTGAAATTACCATGGGGATAACGGATGCTCCACACTCGAACAATAATGTGACTGTGTGTTTTCATTGCAGCTTACTTTCAGCTAAAGTATTATTCATTTATTCACTTCATATGATATATAATTCTGCAGTATGCACCTGACGAGACGCAGTGAAATATGCCAAGCAACAAATCGAGCAACATGTTGTTTGTGGCTTCTGTGGTTAAATAAACAATGGCCATATTTTTTTAATTACCATTGGACATTTTTTAAATATAAAAATATCACTTACCTGGCCAGTTCAGAATTTTTCTCCTTACAGATAACATCTGAGGCTGTCTTCTTCTTGTCAGAGCCGTTGTTGTTCTCTGAGCTGTTGGTGTCAGTGGGTGGAGCCGTGGATATGACTAAACCCATCTGGGCCCACTTGTAGGCTTTCTTGAAGGCACTAACAGCATCTTCGGTGGTTAGCTCGGCCTTGCCATTCTTGATAAGGAATCAGGGAAAACATGGTTACATGGGCATTCCTGATACAGGGAAACATGGGGAAACACAGAGAAACATGGGCATTCCTGATACAGGAAACATGGGGAAACATATAGATACATGTGCATTCCTGATACAGGGAAACATGGGGAAACATATAGTTACATGGGCATTTCTGATACAGGAACACACAGGGGAACATAGGAAAACACATAGATACATCAGCATTCATGATAAAGGGGAATAGGCGAACAATATGTATGTGGGCATTTCTGATACAGGGGAACAAGTCCACACTGACTGCTTACCTTGGCAAGTTCCCTGTCAAGGCGCATCACCTTGTCAATGTTGGCATTTCCCATTAGACGGAACGGACGATTCTCACAGCTGTTCAACAGAACATACAAAAACATAAGAAAGCATTGAAATGATATACAGGTAGAGATACAAACAGCACATGTCAGTGATACATAACTCTGCAGGATATGCATAAGATGCAGCAAAATATGCCAGGCAATAAATCGTGCAACATATTGCTTATGGCTTCTGTGTTTAAATTCACTAAGGGAATAGATTGCTGTGAAGCATCAGGCACCTCAACAGTGCTGTTGAGGTGCCTGATGCTGAGTTTCCTGAGTACATAGCCACAAGAGGCTAGTAGTTGGCAGAACCTGAGGGAAAAGTGCCAAGTAGAATCTGCCACAAGAGGCAGGTAATGGGCAGAGCCTGAGGGAAGAGTACCAAGTAGAATCTGCCACAGGAGGCAGGTACTGGGCAGAGCCTGAGGAAGAGTACCAAGTAGAATCTGCCACAAGAGGCAGGTACTGGGCAGAAACTGAGGGACGAGTACCAAGTAGAATTTGCCACAAGAGGCAGGTACTGGGCAGAACCTGAGGGAAGAGTACCAAGTAGAATTTGCCACAAGAGGCAGGTACTGGGCAGAACCTGAGGGAAGAGTACCAAGTAGAATCTGCCACAAGAGGCAAGTACTGGGCAGAGCCTGAGGAAGAGTACCAAGTAGAATC
This sequence comes from Cepaea hortensis, assembly GCA_963921405.1. Classification (NCBI taxonomy): domain Eukaryota; kingdom Metazoa; phylum Mollusca; class Gastropoda; order Stylommatophora; family Helicidae; genus Cepaea; species Cepaea hortensis. Next base: position 427,482,794 of record OY992876.1, read on the forward strand.
TGCCACAAGAGGCAGGTACTGGGCAGAAACTGAGGGAAGAGTACCAAGTAGAATTTGCCACAAGAGGCAGGTACTGGGAAGAACCTGAGGGAAGAGTACCAAGTAGAATTTGCCACAAGAGGCAGGTACTGGGCAGAACCTGAGGGAAGAGTACCAAGTAGAATCAGCCACAAGAGGCAGGTACTGGGCAGAACCTGAGGGAAGAGTACCAAGTAGAATCAGCCACAAGAGGCAGGTACTGGGCAGAACCTGAGGGAAGAGTACCAAGTAAAATCAGCCACAAGAGGCAGGTACTGGGCAGAACCTGAGGGAAGAGTATCAAGTAGAATCTGCCACAAGACAAGCACAAACACATGACAAGAACACCAACTCCACCAGCTATGTCCACAACCATATGACAAGAACACAAACTCCACCAGCTATGTCCACAACCATATGTCAAGAACACAAACTCCACCAGCATTGTCCACAAACACATGACAAGAACACAAACTCCACCAGCTATGTCCACAACCACATGACAAGAACACAAACTCCACCATCTACGTCCACAAACACATGATAAGAACACAACATCCACCAGCTATGTCCACAAATACATGACAAGAACACAAACTCCACCAGCTATGTCCACAAACACATGACAGGAACACAAACTCCACCAGCTATGTCCACAAACATGTGATAAGAACACAACTCCACCAGCTATGTCCACAACCACATGACAAGAACACAAACTCCACCAGCTATGCCCACAAACACATGACAAGAACACAAACTCCACCAGCTATGTCCACAAACATGTGATAAGAACACAACTCCACCAGCTATGTCCACAAACACGTGATAAGAACACAACTCCACCAGCTATGTCCACAAACACATGATAAGAACACAACGCCACCAGCTATGTCCACAAACACGTGATAAGAACACAACTCCACCAGCTATGTCCACAAACACATGATAAGAACACAACGCCACCAGCTATGTCCACAAATACATGACAAGAACACAAACTCCACCAGCTATGTCCACAAACATATGACAAGAACACAAACTCCACCAGCTATGTCCACAACCATATGTCAAGAACACAAACTCCACCAGCTATGTCCACAAATACATGACAAGAACACAAACTCCACCAGCTATGTCCACAAACACATGACAAGAACACAAACTCCACCAGCTATGTCCACAAACACATGACAAGAACACAAACTCCACCAGCTATGTCCACAAATACATGACAAGAACACAAACTCCACCAGCTATGTCCACAAATACATGACAAGAACACAAACTCCACCAGCTATGTCCACAACCATATGTCAAGAACACAAACTCCACCAGCTATGTCCACAAATACATGACAAGAACACAAACTCCACCAGCTATGTCCACAAACACATGACAAGAACACAAACTCCACCAGCTATGTCCACAAACACATGACAAGAACACAAACTCCACCAGCTATGTCCACAAATACATGACAAGAATACAAACTCCACCAGCTATGTCCACAAATACATGACAAGAACACAAACTCCACCAGCTATGTCCACAAACATATGACAAGAACACAAACTAAACCAGGTATGTCCACAACCATATGTCAAGAACACAACTCCACCAGCTATGTCCACAAACACATGAAAAGAACACAAACTCCACCATCTACATCCACAAACACATGACAAGAACACAAACTCCACCAGCTATGTCCACAACCACATGACAAGAACACAAGCTCCACCATCTATGCCCACAAACACATGACAAGAACACAAATCCACCATCTACGTCCACAAACACATGACAAGAACACAAACTCCACCAGCTATGTCCACAACCACATGACAAGAACACAAACTCCACCAGCTATGTCCACAACCACATGACAAGAACACAAACTCCACCAGTTATGTCCACAACCACATGACAAGAACACAAACTCCACCAGCTATGTCCACAAATACATGACAAGAACACAAACTCCACCAGCTATGTCCACAAACACATAACAAGAACACAAACTCCACCAGCTATGTCCACAAACACATGATAAGAACACAACTCCACCAGCTATGTCCACAAACACATGACAAGAACACAAACTCCACCAGCTATGCCCACAAACACATGACAGGAACACAAACTCCACCAGCTATGCCCACAAACACATGACAGGAACACAAACTCCACCAGCTATGCCCACAAACACGTGATAAGAACACAACTCCACCAGCTATGTCCACAAACACGTGATAAGAACACAACTCCACCAGCTATGTCCACAAACACATGATAAGAACACAACTCCACCAGCTATGTCCACAAACACATGATAAGAACACAACTCCACCAGCTATGTCCACAAACATATGACAAGAACACAAACTAAACCAGGCATGTCCACAAACACATGACAAGTGGACAAACCTCAGTAATGGTTGGATAATGTCATGTGACATCTGGTCTTCCCGCTTGTGAACGAGGACTGAGAGTTTTCCTCTCTGGATGTCACTGTCTTCCAGCTTGTCACAGTCGCCAGGTTTTGCTGACCTTCCTGGCACAGAAGACTCTTGTGACGGGGATCGACTCGAGAGGAGCACCTGGTCTCCTGTTGAAGTATAAACCACATTAACAGAATTATATCATCAGTCAGTGAAACGGTCTGAGAGACAGTCAGTGAAACAGACAGTGAGAGGGTCAATCAGACAGACAGTACGATGGTCAGTGAGATAGTCAGTGAGCTGGTCAGTGAGAAACGAATGGACGAACAATCTTTATTTTAAAAGGGTTAAGAATTGGGCATGCAGGCCCGTCTGACATTCTGCCCTTCTTCTCTATTTCCTTTCATACATTATTTCATTCAATATCACTTATGAAGCTAATCTAGACAGACAGTGAGAACGAACGAACGAACGAACAAACAAACTTTATTTTAAAAGGGTAACAAATTGGGCACGCAGGCCCGTCTTACATTCGGCCCTTTCAATCACTCATCTTTCATTCATCAAATGTGCATGTTACATTTACATAGGGAAAAAAACATTGTCAAATGGATTTTGTAAGCATAAACAATGCATATTACGCATGGTACATTCACATGGGGAAAAAAAATATTGTCAAATGAAAGTTGTGAACATTAACAGTGCATATTGCAATGTTGTGAGACACATCCCCCATCCACCCTCACACCCCGCAGCCACCCACCACACCCCCACCCACCCACACACCCCGCAGCCACCCACCACACCCCCACCCACCCACACATACCTCCACACACTCACACAGACTCAGGCAAACATACATGCCGCCACCCACCCACTGATCCCCCACCCACACACATTTCCCCACCCACACATACATCCCCCACCCATCCCATAACCGACACGCACACACCCACCCACATATTCTCCACCATCCACCCACACACCCACAACCACCCAGCAAAACACACATCACAAAACCACACACACATACCCCCGTCAACCCATACATCCCGCACCAATCAACACATACATCCTGCACCCTCACAATTTTCTTCACCCACCCACACACACACATCAGCCAACCTACACACACTCACCCACCCAATATCCGCCACCTCTCAACTACACATCTCCACCCACAAACACATCTCCCCACCTGCCCACAATTATCCTCCACCCATAAACACCCAAAAACACACACACCCCACCATCCACATATACCCCACCCACACACATCCGCCACTCACACACATCTTCCCACAAACACACACATCCCCAAACCATACACTCATCTCTCACACACATCCACGAACTCATCCATCAACCACTCACACCCACACATCACCCACCCGCCCATCAACACATGCATCTCTCATCAACCCTCCCAGCCACACCACCCAGCCAAACACACATTCCCCATAATCACATACATCCGTCATCCACCTGCACATCCCACACCTCCCCCACAAAACTCCACCCATAAACACATCCCCCCACACACACATCCCCCACGTGCATTCCTCATACACATCCCCGCCCACACATCTCTCATCCACACACACATCTCCCCACCCACCCACACATCCCCCACCTAAAAACATCCTCACCACCCACACATACATCCTCCACCCACTCACATTTACCCCATCCACACACACATACACACTCCCACCCACACAGTCATATCCCATTCACAAACACCCCCCACACCCATTACACACCCATCCCCCAACCCACACAATCTCCTACACCCCCATTCACCCACCCAAATACACATTCCCTACCGACACCCCCCAACCCACCAACACCCACATACTTCCAATAATCCTCCCAAATACCCCCCCCCCCCCACATCCCTCACACATACATACATCCCCCACCGACTACACATCCCTTCACCCATCCACACATCACCCATCAACCCATACACAACCCCTCCACACATACATTCCCCACACCCCCACACACATCCCTCACATACACACCCAAACAAATATCCTCACATCTACACACATACATGATCACTGAAACTAATAAGAACAAACTCCCACACTTTACGCACAGTTGAGACACTGATGATTGTCATGAGCATTCTCGCAAAAATTGTAAGTGGAGAAAAAATTGTACATATACATTGTGTAGCGTAAAAATTAGTGATGCAATTCAATTCTCTTTCACTCTCTCGCTCTCTCCTCTTTCTCTCTCACTCACTAACTCTCTCACTCACATCACAATAATATTATATTATACATGATAAAATCAAGTGGCATACAAAATGATATGAAAGATGAGAATACACAACAACAAAAATATGGAATGGCATATTACAGGAAAATAAAGTGGCATACAAGATGATACCTCGTAATATGAAAGATGAGAATGCATATAAAATATGGAATAGCATGTTACATGAATGGCGTGCGCTCAACTCTCTCTCTCTCTCTCTCTTTTTTTTTACATACACACACTCTCACACTCATTCACACTTATTCACTCTCTCTCTCTCACTCACACTCACTAACTCTCCCACTCACTCTACAGTAATTTACATGTGTTAATTTTATGCATGTTAAAATCAAGTGGCATTCAAAATGATAATATGAAAATGAGAATACACAAAAAATATGGAACAGCATGTTAGATGACATGCGTGCGCTCAACTCTCTCTCTCTCACATACACGTACATACACACACACGCCCACACACAACATACACATGCAAATACACACATATACCCCATGCACATAAACACACCTACACACATCCACATACGCACAAGTACTCACATAAAACACAAATACACACTCCCTTGCATACACTGCATGCATGCACACTTACACACACAAACATATACGAGCACACACACATACATACACACATACATACACACACGTACATACATATAAACACATAAAAACACATGAACGCACACCTTAACACACGTACAGACATACACACACAGTTACACACAGATATACACCCAAACACACATACAGACATGCACACACACATACATCCACACATATAAACACACACACATAGACAAACCCATCCATCCACACATATATGCTGCCTCACATAATCACTAAAACTAATATGAATAAACTACCACACTTTTCACACGTACACACTATCGACTATCATGAGCATCCTCACAAGAACATTCAAAATTAGGAAACAATGGGAAAACATGGAAAATATGGAAAATGGTTATGAATATATGGTATACATTGAGTAACGTAAAAATAAAATAGTGGTCCAATCCAGTAAGATTATTCCTGGAATTGACATAAACATGATGAAATAAGCAGTTCATGTTAAATTCAATTGGCAGTGAGACAGTCAGTAAGACAGTCAATGAGACAGTCAGTGAGACAGTCAGTGAAACAGACAGTGAGAGGATCAGTGAGACAGACAGCAAGATGGTCAGTGAGATGGTCAGTAAGGCAGTCAATTAGTTGGTCAGTGAGACCATTAGTTAGTGAGACTATCACTGCGATAGTCTGGTAGACGGTCAGTGAAATAGACAGTGAGTAGGTCAGTGAGATGGACAGTAAGAGATGGTCAGTGAGACAGCGAGATGGTCAGTGAGACAGACAGTGAGATGGTTAGTGAGACAGAGAGTGAGATGGTCAGTGAGACAGAGAGTGAGATGGTTAGTGAGACAAAATGAGACGGTCAGTGAGATGGTAGGGAGATGGACAATGAGGCGTCTTTTTTTTGGAGACGTCATTTTTTTTATTTTGAACTATAACCTACGATGGGTGATGTGATATTCTAGTGTGAGAATTTGGTTGTGTCTAGCGTGTATCACGTGGTCTAGTGGTTACACACCCACGTCACACGCAAGTGATCCGGGGTTTGTTTCTGGGTACGGTTAAGGATATGCACTACTGACGAGCTCAAACAAGAGCGAAACTCGAGTATAGTGCTTCCAAATTGACATGGACAAGGCCTTAGGTTCGTACCCGAATACGATCAGCGTTGCCAGTTGTGGGTTGCTCAATCTTTAAATCTCAAATGCCGAAACAACCAACTAAATCAATTTGTGTTTTTATTTGCTTTCGCTGGCTTTGAACTCCAGCGTAGTCCATACACGTGCTACTACCAGTTCACTGGACTGATTTGTGCGTGTGGATTAACTTTCACTGTTACCAGTGTCCCTCACCATCAGGAGAACCCACTTCGACTTCTGAGGTACTTCAACTGCCTTCCTTGTGCTTACTTTCAGAAGGCAACAAAAGTGTGTCAAATCTGTCCATCTGACTGTTATCCAGAAAGGCTATATATCTTAATACCAATGAAAGTGTCACAGTGATTCACAAATTACAGCCATTTGATCAACAGACAAGTTAATCAGTCAGTTATTCAGTAAGTTAGTCACTTGGTCAATTACTGAATTAGTAAGTTTGCCATTAGTAAGTTAATCATGTTATTAATTAGAAAGTTAGTTACTATTTAGCAAAACCACAGGCAAGGGAACGGTCTTGGTAGAATCAGCGGGGAAAGAAGACCCTGCTGAGCTTGACTCTAGTCCGACTTTGTGAAGACACATGAAGGGTGTAGCTTAGGTGGGAGAGCAAGCGCAATTGAAATACCACTACTTTTATCGTTTCTATACTTTTATCGTTTCTTTACTTATTCAGTCAGTCAGTCGGTGGAGATTTGCCCGCAACAGACAAGCAATATCCCCGGCGGGCCTATTCTCGCTGGTCGCGAGATCCGCACAGTTGAAGGATGGGAGATTCGCTCACAACAGATGAGCAATATCTCCAGCGATATCTCATGCGGGCCTATTCCCGGTGGTCGTAGGATCCGCACAAGTCAGGCGGGGAGTCTGACGGTAGTACACACTTTACACAGGTCCAGACACATGTGATTAACAGATGTAAGCGTCCTATGATCCAAGCGCGAACAAGACCCTCACCTGGGACTAGGCTGAACACCTTTAAGTCGGGTCCATTGGGTCCTAGGGTCTGGCCACCACTCGCCACCTGCTCGTGGAGGCGAGGTCGCAGAGGTTTGACGCTAAGCCGCCAGCGTCTGCAGCCTTCCTTGTTCCAGACGTGCATTGGTTACCCATTCCTCTGGAATACATAAGGCAAGGCCGAGAGAGGGAACATGTTGTTTGGGCACCACATGTTTCTCTGAAGCTCTGCCCAGGCATTGTGATGGAATTTTGGCCACATTCCAACTGACATACTTTGGTCTGTCAAGACTGTAAGGTGCCATTCACTCACAAATGAAATTAGTCAATCAGTAAGTTAGTCCACCAGTAAGTTAATCGGTAAATTTTTCAGCACATTACTCAATCAGTAAGTTAGTCATTCAGTAAGTTAGTCATTCAGTAAGTTAGTCAGTCAATAAATTAGTCAATCAGTAAGTTAGTCCACCAATAAGTTAGTCAGTCAGTAAATTTGTCAGCACACTACTCAATCAGTTATTCATTCAGTAAATTAGTGAGTCAGTAAATTAGTCAGAACATTAGTTAATCAGTAAGTTAGTCAGCACATAAATGCTTACATCATAATGTTACCAATATTAGATACATCTCTCTCTCTCTCTCAAACACACACACCCACAAGCTCACTCTTTCCTCACACAGCACAGAAATGATGAACACAATGTAGTGAAGGCCCACCTGGCACCAGGAAGTCGCCCAGCTTGGCCAGCAGCAAACAGATGATCTTGGCCGGAGGGTCGGACACAGGCTGGGCAGAGCTCCAGTGGCTGGAGTACAGCTGCTGGCCCCAGGCTGGCAGCTCCACCTCCTCGCAGTCCACGCAGTTCATCAGGGGCAGGGAGACCCGGCACAGCTGCAGGATGATCAGCACCAGCTTGGGGGATGGCCTGCAGACCAGGAAGATGAACCCTGATGGAGATATGTGCTGAATGTGTGTCCACTTGAACCGGCACATGCCAATTCAAATATTCATCAAACCGCAGGTGTGTGGATGCATAGAAATCCATCCACGTACAAGCAAATACAGTCACCTACTCACACTAGCATGCATACAACAGCCAATCATTCATCTAATCGCTCTCTCTCTGTCTCTCTCTCTCTCATAGCCACACCCCCCACCCACAGACAGAGAGAGAGAGAGAGAGAGAGATGAGCATAGAGAAACACACACACACATACATGAAACACACATATAGAGACATTCACCTAAACACACTTACAAACATGAACATATAGAGACATCCATCCACTCACACATGCTTACAAGCATGAACATACAGAAACAGCCACATATGCACGCACACTCACATGCACGCACACACACATGCACGCACACACACACACCTAAGAGCATGAATATACAGAGACAACCACACTCACATATACACACATGCCTACAAGCATGAACATATACAGAGATAGCCCCACACACACACACCTACAAGCATGAACATATTGAGACAGCCCCACACATACATACCTATAAGTATGAACATATACAGAGACAGCCCCCCCATAGACACATACCTACAAGTATGAACATATACAGACAGCCGCCACCGCCCCCCCCCCACCCATATACACACACACACACACACCTACAAGCATGAGCATACAGGGACAGTCCCACACACATATACACTCACAAACACCTACAAGCATGAACATATAGAGACAGCCCCCCCCCCACACACACGTGCACGCACACACACACACACCTACAAGCATGAACATATAGAGACAGCCCCCCCCCCCCACACACACACACACGTGCACGCACACACACACACACCTACAAGCATGAACATATAGAGACAGCCCCCCCACACACACACACACACACACACACCTACAAGCATGAACATATAGAGACAGCCCCCCCCCCCACACACACACACACACGTGCACGCACACACACACACACCTACAAGCATGAACATATAGAGACAGCCCCCCCCCCACACACACACACACGTGCACGCACACACACACACACCTACAAGCATGAACATATAGAGACAGCCCCCCCCCCCCACACACACACACACACACACACACACACACACACACACACACACACACACCTACAAGCATGAACATACAGGAGTAGCCCCACACAAAATGAAATGATGCACTGCCTACAACAAGCTTCTCCACTGCTCACCTCTGGTCCAACAAAAGACTCAGCAGCTTTGACACACAGGCTGGTTGGCTCAAGATAGCTTTACCCATTTTGCTTCTAAAAAATGTGAAAACAGAGGTTTGTCAAGTTCATATTTTTATCAAAATGCTGCCGGATAAACTGACTTTATTGGGATCACCATGCTTAAGGTCTATATTTGAAGACAGAATTCTGCTGCATCCTGTGTTAAAATACCATACAGACAATAGTTCCGTCACCCTGCTACTCAGTTGAGTTTGTGGAGCGACACTGTGAGCTGTGAATTTTGTGTAGAGTGCTTTTACATCTGTCTGCAGTTGTTTGTAATGTGAACTGCATGTTCGGAAAAATGGTCGACCCGACACAGAACTAGCTGAGTTGCCTTATGTAATAATGTGTGTCTGCTGGTTTTCTAGTGACTGCCGCTTCCATCAAAGATGAACCGTATTTTTCGTGGCGGACTTTTGTGTTGGCATTCTGGCAGCGGCATTATCCATAGTATACCCGTGCAAGCTGTTAGTTTATCGAATCCCATATGCTCAGTCTGTTTCCATAAAACTCTCTCTCTCTCTCTCTCTCTCTCTCTCTCTCTCTCTGTGTGTGTGTGTGTGTGTGTGTGTGTGTGTGTGTGTGTGTGTGTGTGTGTGTGTGTGTGTGTGTGTGTGTGTGTGTGTGTGTGTGTGTGTGTGTGTGTGTCTCTCTCTCTCTCTCTCTCTCTCTCTCTCTCTCTCTCTCTCTCTCTCTCTCTCTCTCTCTCTCTCTCTCTCTCTGCTGATAAGTTCACATTTATTCTCTTGAATCACTATTCCATGTGAGATGGAAATTCAGCTTCATTAATGTGTGAATATACTATCAAGAGGCTTCAAATGAAAACCTTAAACGTGTGATAGAAATTACAATAACCATGCCATTGTCTTGTAACCTATCAATATTGTTGTTAAGGATATCAAGAACATAATTTAAAATGGTCATCCCACTTTTGACATGCACCAAAGAGCAGCAGCATTCTGTTATCCGTTTTGTTATCAGTGAAGGGGTGAAACCTATAGAAATTCATCAGCGAATGAAGGTCCAGTATGGTGATGCACGCCTGTCAGTCCAGCAAGTGTATGAGTGGAGTAGGAAGTTTCAAAACTGTGTGACTTCTGTGACAGACTGTTCACGACAGGGTCAGGCACACAGAGTAGTGACCCCAGAGAATTTTTTTCAACTGGAATCCAAGCATTTTATTTATCGGCGCTGGAGGACTTACATTGCAGGCAGTGGTGACTACATCAAAAAGTGATACACTTATTCTTTACGTTTTCAGAATATATTCCCCTACACACACACAATTTAAGGTTTTCATCTGAAGCCCCGTTGTACATGTGCCATGCCGATAAGTGTGGGTGGTCATGTTTCGCCATCTCACACAAACATCAGAGTCATGGATCAGGCCATATGGCCAAGCCATCCATATATCTACTTCTCTGCTTTTCCCTTGTTCTTTTCCCCTCAATCTTGCCAGTTGTCACAAAGTTCTCTAATTTATTTCATCTTATAATGTGTCCAAAAATTGTGGCTGTCTACATCTAATTTCTCTAATCAATTTACGGTTCTTGTAGGACTTGGTCATTGGTTTTTATTACTGTCAATGGTATACTTCAAAACAATGTTTTCCCGTAGTGAATTTGAATAACGAAGACACAAACAATAGATTGCACGATTTATTGCCTGGCATATTTCGCTGCATCTCGTCAGGTACATACTGCAGAAATCACACAACTTACGTGAAATTAACTAGATAAATCCTTCAAGTTGAAATATACACATATTCGCACAGTAATGTCAATTATCTACCACGGTAACTTTAAGCTGACTAACATGTCTTTCTGTTTACACAATTCTGGCTTGCGTTGATAGATCATAATTGCTTCTGCAAATTTTAACAAGCGAGTATTTTGTGTTCTAAACAACACGCGAAATGCAGTGTCTCTGAACACAACATGGCCACTGGCGACAATGTGCCTGCCGATTGAAGACGCCGGGAGCTTCCGGTGTGTCGGCTCCTCGCGGCTAGCATCTCCTGTGTGTTGTATCTTGTTGACCCATTGAGGTATGTGTTCTGACACCCGTTTGTTAAGCTGTCTCTCCGTTCGACCAATGTAAACGGCCTGGCATCTACATGTGAATTGGTAAATACAATTGTTTGTGGCGTACAGAGGAACAGGCTCTTTGACTGTTGGTGTAGGAATGGGTACAGTTTTACATCTAATGACTGGAGTTGCCGCACAGAATGTTCGACCTACTGCTGCAGTAAGCCGGTCTTGTAGACGTTGCATTACGTCATCCCCTCGAAAGGTTAGCTGGATGAATACCTTGAGTTTAGGGACTGTAGTTACGTCTGCTTTGGGTTTGGGCTGTTGGCAATGGCGCTTTATAAATCCTGTGGAGTACCCATTCAGGTTTAAGACATTCTTCAGAGTTTCAAATTCCTCTGTCAGTGTGTCCTGGGTGCATATCTTTCTAGCACGGTCAAACAAGGTCCGTACTAAGCCCCATTTGTACTGGACATGTGTGAAGCTCTGAAAATTTAGGTATTGGCCAGTCCATGTTTCTTTGCGATACACCGATCTTTGAATTGTGCCGTCTGCTCTACGTCTCATTAGAATATCTAGGAACGGTAACGCTTCGTTGTGTTCGTGTTCCATAGATAGAGAGATGTTTTTATGCGTCTTGTTCATTGTGGCCTGAAACGATGTTGCTTGTAGCTCGTCTGTGGTGATAATTAGTATATCGTCCACATAACGCCGGTAAAAGGCCAAGTTGTTGATGTCTGAGGATCTCTTTTCTTCTAAGTGTACCATGAAGATGTCCGCTAGAATAGGACCAAGAGGACTCCCCATGGCCACTCCGTCAATTTGGCTGTATGACTTAGTTAGAAAATTGAATTGGATGTTGGCGGTACATAGTAGTAGTAGCCTCTCCTGAATAGGTGTTGGTATGCCTAATTTTAGTTGTTTGTCTTCAATGCGTTCCCTTATTATTTTCACTGTCTCCTCTAATGGAACGTTAGTGAATAGGGAGGCTATATCCATGGATGCCATGTGTTTGTTATTTATGTCCATAGTATCCAATAATTCCACCAGTTGGAATGTATCTCTGAGTATTTTTGGATCGAAGGACTGTCGTACTGGCTTTAACATTTCGGCTAACCATCTCGCCATTCGGTGTTGTGCAGAGTTAACCATGGACAGGATAGGTCTTAGCGGGATGCCGGGCTTGTGAAGTTTGGGTAGACTGTACATCTGAGGAGTGTGCGAGCCACGTGGTGTGAGCGTTTTTGCAGTGGCCTCACTGATGAGCCCCGCATTCACAAGTGACTGGATCTCTTTCCTCATTATAGCATCCAGGTCCTCCGACTTGTTTACTTTTTGATCTATCCTGAATTTGGATTCATCTGACAATATTACATCCATTTTTCTCTGGTAATCTGACATGTCCATCAGTACTGTACCGCTCCCTTTGTCAGGTTTCAGTATGACGAGGGTTTTGTTAGCCTTTAACGCTTTTAAGGCAGTAAGGTGTTCGTTGGTCAGCGGACACGTCTGTTTAGAGGGTGTTGTGCGATACTGGTGTTCTAAATCTACCAGTTTGGCCTTCAGCCACCCGACCGACTCAGCAGAGGTAGGTGATAACTTGGAGACTAGATCAAACAACATTTCAAACTGTGCTTGCGACTCAACACGGTTGATATGTTTAGGCTTTATGCATACTTTTAATCCGTATGCAAGGGCCTCTGTTTCAATGTTGTTGAGTACGTATGACGATAAGTTCCTCACATACTTCTCTGGGTTGTCTAGTACTGACGTTGTTACCTTTTCAGTGCTCAGTGATTTGTTGAGGCGAGCATTCTCTGCGATTTTCACCTTGTACACTGCTTCTGTACAGAATTTAGTAAACTTCAAGTAGCCATACAAGCTCAATTCTTGGGTGACGTAGTAGGCAGAACTATGTGTGCGCTTCAAGTTGGCCAGCTTGGACTGGGTTTCTTCTATCTGGTTTTTTGTCAGTCGTCTCAGGTTTTTTCTTGTCGGACATATTCTGTCGGTCGTCAGAGATCTGAAATACCGGTGAGGAAATATCCCCGTCCTTAGGCATTCCTCGAGAATGGTATACTTAGCATTTTCCCCAGAAACCACATTTCCACAGCTATCAGATGTTTTTCAGCTTGTCTGTTCACTGTCCACGCTTCGCATCCATACAACAGTACAGGTTCTATGTGGCACTCCAACACTCCCCAACCCTAGTCAGTTGATTGATACAGGCTGGGTGTCTGCTAGTGGGCTGGTTTGCTGATTCAGTGCCAAAGGTTAATATGTCGCAAAATGTGACTTCCCATTTGGACAGAAGGGTGATATATTGCCGTACTGGAGTCAATGTAATTATTTGTTTTGCTTGGCTGTATCTTCTGCAATTTTAATGCTCAGTGAATGAAAATTGACAATATAATACTAAATAAAAGGAAGAGCGGCTGGCCAAGTGGCTAGAATGCCAGATTTTACTTCAGGAGACCCGAGTTCGAATCCTCGGTAAGGTGTGGAATTTTTTTCCGTCGGGGGCAAACATAAGACTAACCAGCAGTTCACAACGACTGCATTTAGCCAGGCAGCCATAATTCCTCAGGCTCAAGACCCCCCTGCCATACACCACCAGGTACTATATTGGCAGTAAATGACAGATATATTAGATAATTTTATTGTGCACCATGTTTGGTCCAAACTGACTTTTTATTTGACATTGAATCAGTTAATACTGGACTGGGTGGGGTTTCTATGTATCCATGTAAGTGTGTTTTGATTGGTGATATCTATATATGATGAATGAATGAGGGGGTATTTGTCCTGGGGCAGTGTGAGGCAGCTGAAATCTGCAGGGGACCGTGCATTTCATGCAGGAAACAACATTCCAGACATAAGCTGATTCCACGCAAACAAACAGAACAAGTCTACAAGCAACAACAAATTGTGAAATAAGCACTGAGAGATGTTGAGCAGAAGCATCACAGTCTAACCCTCACCTGGACAGGTTGTTGAGTAAACTTAGCACCTCCTGCAGGGCCTCGGTCCCAGCCATGGCATTGCCGATGCCCTCTGTGGCCCGGGCCAGGTGGTGGGTCAGCAACATGGACACTTGCTTGGCCAGACCTGAGTGTTCCAGTTCCTCTACATGAGAGCCTGGTCCAGGATGTTGGCACAGTCAGATACATGGCTATGGTGTATCTCTATTACACAAGTCAATGTTGAACATAGTGTTCGGAGTCTATGATACAAGCTAGATGACATAAATAACTCTATAATTGCAGCTAGATAATGTAACTCTATGATAAATGCAAGCTGACATAACTTTATGACAAAAGCTAGATAATATTATTCTATGATAAAACCTAGATGATATATCTCTATGCTTATACTTAGATGATATAGCTCTACGATTGAAGCTATGTTCACACAGTGACAACACATGTTCACACAGTGACAACACATGTCCACACAGTGACGACACATGTCCATAAAGTGACAACACATGTCCACACAGTGATGACACATGTTCACACAGTGACATGTCCACACACAGACGACACATATCCACACACAGATGACACATATCCACACAGTGATGACATATGTCCACACAGCGATGACACATGTCCATAAAGTGACACACATGTCCACACAGTGATGACAAATGTCCACACAGTGACATGTCCATACAGTGATGACACATCCACACAGTGACAACATGTTCACACAGTAACAACACATGTTCACATAGCAACGACACATGTCCACACAGTGACAACACATGTCCACCCAGCGATGGCACTCACTGTCGTCATTCTCCCACTTGACACACTGGGAGGCTAGCACCTGGAAGCCAGCCCAGGCTAGAGCAGACACCTTCTGCCTGGGAGACTGAGTCTCCACCCCCAGGCCATCAGCTCGGTGGTTGCCCAGGCTACACAGTTTGTCCAGCAAGTGAACTAGCCCGGATCTCACCAGGCATTTCTCTTCAGCCCTGAAAGCGAGAAATTACGACACATACATGAAATGAACTTAACATTAGCAAATAACTTTTGTAATGCTGTGTGCATATGCCTTTTTTTTTCCAAATGCCATGCCTACACAATGCTACTTACTTAATATAAAGATCACAATGTTTCTCAACTGGTGTAAAGAACTCAATGCTACTGATGAAAAGTATAGAACTCAATGCTACTGAAATGATGTAAGGTGTACACAATGCTACTTACCTGATGTTAGGTATAGTACACAATGCTACCTACCTGGCGTAAGGTACACCACACAATGCTACCCAACTGATGTAAGGTATAGTACATAATGCTACTCACCTGGTGAAAGGTATAGTACACAGTACAACCTACCTGGTATAAGGTATAGTACACAAGAGTCCTATGCTACCAGCACTGGCTATGGGATGGTGAGCTGCCAACTGAACCACAGAGCTCATGGCTTCAGCAAATGCTTCCCTGACTTCATTCACCATCCCTCCACACAGGAGATCGTCCACTCTGTAAGATAACAACCAACATACATGTTCATGTTTCACTAGCAACACGGTTCTGGGTCATTCTGTCTACATGATGTTTGATGGTTATTGTTGTGACAGTTTAGAGTCAGGTCACTGCATCACCTCTATGTCATATCCATGTCACCCTTGTATCACTGATGTGTAACATCTCTGTCATTCTGTGTGTCACCTCTGTATCACTTATGTGTCACCTCCATGTCACCTCTGTGTCAAGTCATAAAATTTTGGAGCTGAAAACAATGAGGAGGTTAACTGGTCACTACAGCACTCTGACACACCATGTGTTAACACTGGTACAGTACAACGGGAGAAGGCAGTAACTGGTCACTACATAACTCTGACACACCATGTGGTAACACTGGCACAGTATAACAGGAGAAGCCAGTGAGGAAGTGAAATGGTCCCAGCAATAGGTCATTATCTATAGAAATAAACAGTCTTGATTAATTGTCTGTCTTTGGCATTCCACTAATAGACTAGAATGTAGAGCTGAGTTGAGTCATGACCTGACATCACAGCAATCAGGTCATTCCCATATGCGCTCCGTCCTCATTTGCAACAGCCAGCGAAGAATCCCATTGCTAATAGTACACATAGCAGTATCATTATGTGTCCTTTTCTCAGAGTTTTGAGCATCACTCCCTGCAGCACCATTCTCTCCAGAGTTCAAATGTAGCCAGAATCATCGATGTGGAGCTCATGGAGAGAACTAAAATAACAATGAACCAAGAGGTGAGGAAAAGACACTTGCACGTAAGACTCAGGAATAAAAACTGACATGGCCAGATACGAGAGGCACATCAGGAGAATGAGGGGCCTCGTCAACCGACGCAGAACTGGTACTGTTAGCCCCCGGATGCTGATGCATGTGTTGGGGGAGGATCTGAGCACCTATAGGATAGTCCGGAGTGCAAAGAGGATACTGCAACAGATAACAGAACATACATAGAGAAAACCTGAAAATAGTATACATACATTTAGAAAACCTGAAAATAGTATACATACATAGAGAAAACCTGAAAATAGTATACATACATCGAGAAAACCTAAAAATAGTATAAATACATTGAGAAAACCTGAAAAAAGTATACATACATCAAGAAAACCTGAAAATAGTACACATGCATTGAGAAAACCTGAAAATAGTACACATACATTGAGAAAACCTTAAAATACTACACACACATTGAGAACACCTGAAAATAGTATACATACATTGAGAAAACCAGAAAATTGTATAACTACAAAGTTGTTTGGAACCTGCAGGGTAAACAAAATAAAGGAAGACTTAAAAGTGCATGAAGATAATTAGAGACAAAGACGAATAATATGGAAGGGACATGAATATAACTGCATGAAATAGAAAAAATAGGATGGCCTGATGTGAGCTGGATCATGGCCTTTGCCTAAATGGGGATAAAGGGCAAAAGAATAAGAAGAAAACCTGGTTGATCAAAGACACAAAAACACATCAAGCAACATATCATGTACTTGAGGAGATCGGCAAAGATACTGTGGTGGCTGTTTTCCCACACATATCTACATGCAGTCACCAATAGTAAATTCCACACACACATACATACACATGTAATGATCAAGAATAGTGTGCACAACTAGGCTGTGGAGTACATTGTCTTCACATTACTTCTGGTCACGTAAATGAAGAACATAGATCCTGTTTGGTAAAGCAACACATACCATGGTTCATTGCTCCTACAGGAGCATACACATATCAAGACATCACCCACAACAAAAATCAAATTCTGCTCAAATATACAATAACAAACACAGTTCCTACAGGAGCACACACAAATCAAGATATCACCCACAGCAACAATCAAATCTGTTAAATCAGATCAAATATACAACACTCAAACACAGTTCCTATAGGAGCACACATAGATATTACCCACAACAACAATCAAAATTTGCTCAAATATACAACATTTAAACAGTTCCTACAGAAGCACACATAAATCAAGATATCACCTACAACAACAATCAAAATCTACTCAAATACACAACATCCAAACACAGTTCCTACTTTGGGCCGTGACGCAGCACAGATGCAACAGCAGCCACAAGATGTGTAGCTCCACCGACTCGGGATGCAGCGGCCAGGAGGTCCTTGATGTGGTTGAGGGCAGTTTTGCGAATAGCTCCACGCCGGCTCCTCTCTTCAGCAGCTTTCAAAAACTGCACACAGGACACCTGCGGCCAGAAATGATCGTGTGATACGAGTCAGCGAGTAGCAGGGCGTGTCTCTGAACTGTCTTCTTCTTCTTCTTTCATCTGCCTAGGTGAGTGTGTCAACCTAGTCATGCACCTCAAAGGTCAAGGTCAGCATGCATTTGTGTATAGTCTGCCTCCTCTGGGCTAGACAGAATCCAACCCAGGTAACAGCTCTACCCATCAATAGGTTTTCTTGCGTAACAATTTTGCCAAGGAAATGGCCTTATGGAATACTCTTGGCAATTTTCAGCTGTTATGAGACTTTTAATGGGTACAACTCACACATAGTACCTCCTATTTTAGAGAAGAATTAGAGTTTTAGGGTTTCGGGGGGGGGGGGGGGGGGGGGGGGGGGGGGGGGGGGGGGGGGGGGATTAAGACCACAGATTGGCAGATTCAAAATGGCTTCAGGCACAATGTCCTGATTTTCTATTGAGC
Source organism: Cepaea hortensis (assembly GCA_963921405.1). Lineage (NCBI taxonomy): Eukaryota > Metazoa > Mollusca > Gastropoda > Stylommatophora > Helicidae > Cepaea > Cepaea hortensis. The sequence goes on from OY992876.1 coordinate 427,501,684, forward strand.
ATTTTGTTTGATGAAGCACACTTTTCTGGCATTCTGGTGTCATGTATTAAGTGACAATTCTTTGACATTTTAACTGTTTGTTTTTTGTAATATGATTAATTGTAGTGTGTTCCATCGTGCCATTACCCGAAATTAAAACGGAAGTCGTGTATGGAGTCATTCCGCCATTATTCCCTTGTCCCGGAAAACGCTATCTAATTTACCATGCATTCTTTCGACGTCATTCATTCATTCAAATCTCACGTGACAATAACACACGTCATCCTGGGTTTTTCAGGAAAGGTTTGCCTATTCTGTGCACAGCGATTGGTTGAAATCATCGTGACCTTTTATATAAATACGAATATATTTCATACTTACCGTAATTAAATTTTTTTTGGGTGTTGTTGATAGAATTGCATCAATTATAGTTGCATTTTTGAATTCTGCACACAATTTTAAATATATCTGGAAAGTTTCATCACTGTACTAGCTTAAATTGTGGATGAAAAACAACATTTTCTGCGAAGGCCTGCTTTTGTTCTTTGCGCATATCGATCTGACTGGTATGTGCACTTTGTAACACTATTCTGGCGTTGTTGATAGAATCGCATCAATTATAGATGTATTTTTGAATTCTGCATACATATTTAAATATATCTGGAAAGTTTCATAGCTGTACTAGCTTTAATTGTGGATGAAAAATAACATTTTCTGCGAAGCGTGCCTTTGTTAATGGGGAAACGCATGGCCATGTGCCATGGCGACTGTCCATGCACATGTCGATCGGAATGGCATGTACACTTTCACTTTTCAACACTCAAAACGTCCAATTTGACCAACTAAAGTTGAAGAGAACACAAGTTTAAAGATTATTAATAACTTATTTATATACTTGTACTATTTTTTTAATTAATTAACATGACGGGACATATTTTTTAAGTGAGTTTTCATAATCCGCCCAAGACCCGTTTGGTTGAGGCAACCTCGCACGTAGAGAAAAATGGAAGAAATGGCACAATGAACCGTAATTAAGTTTTTTTATGGCGCTGTCAATAGAATTTCAATTGTAGATGGATCTAATTCTGCATCAAATTTTTCAGACATTTGGAAAGTTTCATCGCTAAACTTGCTTTAACCCTTTACAGGGCAGAACATCCATTTGCGGCCGATCGCTTAAACGAGCATATCGGCCGTTTACGTCCGATACTATTATGCATTGTAAAAACGCGATCTCTCAGCTTTCCGACACTTCCGACGGCTACTTTCGCTTTCGCCGATAGCTTGACAACGTGGCCGCCATTTGTAAGCACCTACTATGAATTTGAACGGACTTTTACGGACTTTTTTGATAGTTTTCGGGATTTTTACGCTTAGTTTTTCAAAATGGATTTCGGCGATTCTTCAAGTGATAGCCGAGATTTCGCTAGGTTCAATGTAAGTGACATTAAAGGGCACAAAGTTGACTATTAATCGCACCTAGATATCAGTGAAAAGCGTTACTTTGCATTAGCAGTCGCCAGTCGGACTTTAAAGAAAGTGATTATGATTTTGAAAATGTGTTTGTAAATTGCCATATAGATGACGGAAAATCACAAACAACATGCTGTATTTCGTAAATATTTGTATTCATATATGGATTACCGATAACAATCACGTGAGTAACATATTCTGCATGCTTTTCCCTTCATTTTGTTGTTTATTTAACTAAAATCGGTTGACTAACACCATATTTGTGATGTTTTTACTAACGCAACCTGAAATTTTACCGAACCTGAAAAAATCTTGCCCGTTCAGGGCTTAAAAACGGACAAGCGTCTGCCCTGTAAAGGGTTAATTGTGGTTGAAAAACAGGCGATGATGTTACGATCATGATGAGTGCCTTTGTGAATGGGGAAACCCAAAACGGCGGCCTTACTATATTATTAATCTTTGATGGAAAAATCATTGTGTCCTCGCTAGCGTAGTCGTAAGCATTCCGCCTGTCACGCGGGAGACTGGGGTTCTATTCCCGGCTGGGCATTTTTTTATTTTTATTTTTAAAAAATTTTTCACAAAATTATTAGGTGATATAATAGAAACTATTAAACATTACGAACTAAAATATTATATAGAACTAAGAAACTAGAAGTTTGTGAATAAAGTGTGCTCTATGGATCTTTGCAAGCTGCCGACTGCCGGGGAGCGCATCCCACAGAGGCAGTAGAATGGTCACTTATCGAAATCGATGTCTTTGTTTAATGTGAATTTTAATTGCCATATAAAATATCGCTCTTGAATCTGTATAGTTTCATCGCTAAACTTGCTCGAATTGTGGTTGAAAAACAGATTTTCTGTGAACATATACAGCCAGCACCAATAGCCGGTATGACACCAGTCTATCAACATATACAGCCAGCACCAACAGCTGGTATGACACCAGTCTATCAACATATACAGCCAGCACAAATAGCTGGTATGACACCAGTCTATCAACATATACAGCCAGCACCAACAGCTGGTATGACACCAGTCTATCAACATATACAGCCAGCACCAACAGCTGGTATGACACCAGTCTATCAACATATACAGCCAACACCAACAGCTGGTATGACACCAGTCTATCAACATATACAGCCAACACCAACAGCCGGTATGACACCAGTCTATCAACATATACAGCCAACACCAACAGCTGGTATGACACCAGTCTATCAACATATACAGCCAGCACCAACAGCCGGTATGACACCAGTCTATCAACATATACAGCCAGCACCAACAGCCGGTATGACACCAGTCTATTAACATATACAGCCAGCACCAACAGCCGGTATGACACCAGTCTATTAACATATACAGCCAGCACCAACAGCCGGTATGACACCAGTCTATCAACATATACAGCCAGCACCAACAGCCGGTATGACACCAGTCTATCAACATATACAGCCAGCACCAACAGCTGGTATGACACCAGTCTATCAACATATACAGCCAGCACCAACAGCTGGTATGACACCAGTCTATCAACATATACAGCCAGCACCAACAGCTGGTATGACACCAGTCTATCAACATATACAGCCAGCACCAACAGCTGGTATGACACCAGTCTATCAACATATACAGCCAGCACCAACAGCTGGTATGACACCAGTCTATCAACATATACAGCCAGCACCAACAGCTGGTATGACACCAGTCTATCAACATATACAGCCAGCACCAACAGCTGGTATGACACCAGTCTATCAACATATACAGCCAGCACCAACAGCTGGTATGACACCAGTCTATTAACATATACAGCCAGCACCAACAGCTGGTATGACACCAGTCTATTAACATATACAGCCAGCACCAACAGCCGGTATGACATCAGTCTATTAACATATACAGCCAGCACCAACAGCCGGTATGACATCAGTCTATCAACATATACAGCCAGCACCAACAGCTGGTATGACACCAGTCTATCAACATATACAGCCAGCACCAACAGCTGGTATGACACCAGTCTATCAACATATACAGCCAGCACCAACAGCTGGTATGACACCAGTCTATCAACATATACAGCCAGCACTAACAGCTGGTATGACACCAGTCTATCAACATATACAGCCAGCACCAACAGCCGGTATGACACCAGTCTATCAACATATACAGCCAGCACCAACAGCCGGTATGACACCAGTCTATCAACATATACAGCCAGCACCAACAGCCGGTATGACACCAGTCTATCAACATATACAGCCAGCACCAACAGCCGGTATGACACCAGTCTATCAACATATACAACCAGCACCAACAGCCGGTATGACACCAGTCTATCAACATATACAACCAGCACCAACAGCCGGTATGACACCAGTCTATCAACATATACAGCCAGCACCAACAGCCGGTATGACACCAGTCTATCAACATATACAGCCAGCACCAACAGCTGGTATGACACCAGTCTATCAACATATACAACCAGCACCAACAGCTGGTATGACACCAGTCTATCAACATATACAGCCAGCACCAACAGCTGGTATGACACCAGTCTATCAACATATACAGCCAGCACCAACAGCTGGTATGACACCAGTCTATCAACATATACAGCCAGCACCAACAGCTGGTATGATACCAGTCTATCAACATATACAGCCAACACCAACAGCTGGTATGACACCAGTCTATCAACATATACAGCCAACACCAACAGCTGGTATGACACCAGTCTATCAACATATACAGCCAACACCAACAGCTGGTATGACACCAGTCTATCAACATATACAGCCAGCACCAACAGCCGGTATGACACCAGTCTATCAACATATACAGCCAACACCAACAGCCGGTATGACACCAGTCTATCAACATATACAGCCAACACCAACAGCCGGTATGACAACAGTCTATCAACATATACAGCCAACACCAACAGCCGGTATGACACGTCTATCAACATATACAGCCAACACCAACAGCCGGTATGACACCAGTCTATCAACATATACAGCCAACACCAACAGCCGGTATGACACCAGTCTATCAACATATACAGCCAACACCAACAGCCAGTATGACACCAGTCATCAACATATACAGCC
>OY992876.1:427511260-427651260 GCA_963921405.1 Cepaea hortensis
GATGCAGGACATGGAAGGACAACCACAAGGTGCAGGACATGGAAGGAGAACTACAAGGTGCAGGACATGGAAGGACAACCACAAGGTGCAGGACATGGAAGGACAACCACAAGGTGCAGGACATGGAAGGAGAACTACAAGGTGCAGGACATGGAAGGACAACCACAAGGTGCAGGACATGGAAGGACAACCACAAGGTGCAGGACATGAAAGGACAACCACAAGGTGCAGGACATGGAAGGACAACCACAAGGTGCAGGACATGGAAGGAGAACTACAAGGTGTAGGACATGGAAGGACAACCACAAGGTGCAGGACATGGAAGGACAACCACAAGGTGCAGGACATGAAGGAGAACTACAAGGTGCAGGACATGGAAGGAGAACCACAAGGTGTAGGACATGAAAGAGAACCACAAGGTGCAGGACATGGAAGGACAACCACAAGGTGCAGGACATGAAGGAGAACTACAAGGTGCAGGACATGGAAGGAGAACCACAAGGTGTAGGACATGAAAGAGAACCACAAGGTGCAGGACATGGAAGGACAACCACAAGGTCCAGGACATGAAGGAGAACTACAAGGTGCAGGACATGGAAGGAGAACCACAAGGTGTAGGACATGAAAGAGAACCACAAGGTGCAGGACATGGAAGGACAACCACAAGGTGTAGGACATGGAAGGAGAACTACAAGGTGTAGGACATGAAAGAGAACCACAAGGTGCAGGACATGGAAGGACAACCACAAGGTGCAGGACATGAAGGAGAACTACAAGGTGCAGGACATGGAAGGAGAACCACAAGGTGTAGGACATGAAAGAGAACCACAAGGTGCAGGACATGGAAGGACAACCACAAGGTGTAGGACATGGAAGGAGAACTACAAGGTGCAGGACATGGAAGGAGAACTACAAGGTGTAGGACATGGAAGGACAACCACAAGGTGCTGGACATGGAAGGAGAACTACAAGGTGTAGGACATGGAAGGACAACCACAAGGTGCAGGACATGGAAGGACAACCACACGGTGCAGGACATGGAAGGACAACCACAAGGTGCAGGACATGGAAGGACAACCACAAGGTGCAGGACATGGAAGGACAACCACAAGGTGCAGGACATGGAAGGACAACCACAAGGTGCAGGACATGGAAGGACAACCACAAGGTGCAGGACATGAAGGAGAACTACAAGGTGCAGGACATGGAAGGAGAACCACAAGGTGTAGGACATGAAAGAGAACCACAAGGTGCAGGACATGGAAGGACAACCACAAGGTGCAGGACATGGAAGGACAACCACAAGGTGCAGGACATGGAAGGACAACCACAAGGTGCAGGACATGGAAGGACAACCACAAGGTGCTGGACATGGAAGGAGAACTACAAGGTGTAGGACATGGAAGGACAACCACAAGGTGCAGGACATGGAAGGACAACCACAAGGTGCAGGACATGAAGGAGAACTACAAGGTGCAGGACATGGAAGGAGAACCACAAGGTGTAGGACATGAAAGAGAACCACAAGGTGCAGGACATGGAAGGACAACCACAAGGTGCAGGACATGGAAGGACAACCACAAGGTGCAGGACATGAAGGAGAACTACAAGGTGCAGGACATGGAAGAACAACCACAAGGTGTAGGACATGAAAGAGAACCACAAGGTGCAGGACATGGAAGGACAACCACAAGGTGCAGGACATGGAAGGACAACCACAAGGTGCAGGACATGGAAGGACAACCACAAGGTGCAGGACATGGAAGGAGAACTACAAGGTGCAGGACATGGAAGGACAACCACAAGGTGCAGGACATGGAAGGACAACCACAAGGTGCAGGACATGAAGGAGAACTACAAGGTGCAGGACATGGAAGAACAACCACAAGGTGTAGGACATGAAAGAGAACCACAAGGTGCAGGACATGGAAGGACAACCACAAGGTGCAGGACATGGAAGGACAACCACAAGGTGCAGGACATGGAAGGACAACCACAAGGTGCAGGACATGAAGGAGAACTACAAGGTGCAGGACATGGAAGGAGAACCACAAGGTGCAGGACATGGAAGGACAACCACAAGGTGCAGGACATGGAAGGAGAACTACAAGGTGCAGGACATGGAAAGAGAACCACAAGGTGCAGGACATGGAAGGACAACCACAAGGTGCAGGACATTCCATTGGCACTTTGCCGTCTTGACAGAGGATAGTTTGTGCTTTAAAAAGGCATAATAACTTTTAACTATGGCGGTAGCGAGTGTGACTGATAAGGCCAATTTGCGCTGTAAATGTCCGTTCACAGTGGGTGCATCTGAACACGTGGTGCAGGACATGATAGGATAATTACAAGGTGCAGGACAGTGGCATGAGACAAGACAGCTAGCTCTTGTTGCAGTCTTGGCTACTAGTGGCGGTCACTATGGGCTCAATGGTTTGATGCTGGTGAAGATAATCTAATGAAAACTAACACTTCAACTGTGAGCATGCAGTCTCAGTGCTACCATATCTATCTTGCCAGTGCCAAACACAAACACACAGGAGAAGACCTGAAGCCTGTGAAATGACATGTCCAAGACAAAACTGCTCATGTCATCAGAAAGTGACACAATGAGAAACAGTGAGATTCTGAGAACTATTAGCAACAATACCATATATACAGTATACATACAGAGACAGAGAAGAGAATCAGAGATATCATCATGTGCCATGCCAGCTGATGTAGGCATTCATGTCTCTCCACAGATCTCGGTCTTTAGTGTTCTAGATCAGCTCTGCTGATATGCTATGCTTCCATGCCACCATCTCAGTCCATCCAGAATCATTTCTCTTGGTCTGCCTCTGCCTATTTTCCCACTGAACTTTCCAATGCATCTCTTCTCATCACATGGCCAAAGAAAGCTGTTTGTCTCTTTCTTATTATTGTATATCATGTTATAGTTTCATTAGCCTCTTTCAGGCAAATGTTGTTATTTATTCTGACTGTAAAAGGAATTAGCAATATCTGTCTCAAGAACCACATCTCTGTGGCTTCTAAGTTCTTCCTAATTTGTTCTGTTACATTCGAAGATTCACTGCCCTACAGTAAATCAGGTTTTATATAGCATTTAGAGATTTAGAGATAGATGAATAATATGGGCAGAACATGGCAATTATTTCTTACTGGCATCTTGTCATCTTGACAGACAACAGTTTGTTACACTGTGCTTAAAAATAGGCATAATAACTACAACCCATGGCGGGGACCAGTGATGAAGTTATACCTCTCCACAGCACAAAGCCTGGGCTGAATTGTAGAGACCATGTGTTGCTCATGCAGCATGATCCCTCTCTCGGTCTGCCTAGTTTACTCCAGAGGAAATGTAACACCAATATATCTGCAACAAGACAAGCTGCAGAAGCTACTGGACCAGTAAATCAATACTCTAACTGCCCACCTGTCGGTGCTTCCATCCTAGACCAGTTGCCGGCCAAGGCTTAAGGCCTGGTCTGCCCTGCCATGACATTTAGTTTTAGGTTGCATTTCCTCACACCAAGATAAATATGTTAATTGCGCTTCTAAGCCCTAAGTCGCTGGCACAATTGGGGTGTGAGGTTTGGTGATGTCCGCCCAACATTCGGTGCTAGCAGAAAGTAGGTATTACCATCTACTGTCACATGGTAGCCAAGTCGTATCTAAGACCTGATCAGGGAAGAACATGGAAAATCAGCAGTAGAATTCATGGGAGACCGAAAAACATAGGAAGAGAATCAGGGACACATGTATAATATGGGTAGCACACGGAAGAGCTGCAGGAGACAGCAAAAGTACACTGGTTGAGGGTTGAACTGGTTGAGGGTTGAACTGGCTGAGGGTTGAACTGGCTGAGGGTTGAACTGGCTGAGGGTTGAACTGGCTGAGGGTTGGACTAAATGAGGGTTGAACTGGTTGAGGGTTGAAGTGGTTGAGGGTTAAACTGTTGAGGGTTGAACTAATTGAGGGTTGAACTGTTGAGGGTTGACCTAATTGAGTGTTGAACTAATTGAGGGTTGAACTGGTTGAGGGTTGAACTAGAAGAGGGTTGAACTGGTGAGGGTTGAACTAATTGAGGGTTGAACTGTTGAGGGTTGAACTAATTGAGGCTTGGAACTAATTAAGGGTTGAACTGGTTGAGTGTTGAATTAGATGAGGGTTAAACTGGTTAAGGGTTGAACTGTTAGGGTTGAACTAATTGAGGATTGAACTGGTGAGGGTTGAACAGGTTGAGGGTTGAACTGGTTTAGGGTTGAGCTGGTTGAGGTTTGAATGAGTTGAGGGTTGAACTGGTTGAGGGTTGAAATCATTGCAGGTTGAATTGGTTGAGGGTTGAACTAATTGAGGGTTGAACTCATTGAACTGGTTGAAGGTTGAACTGGTTGAGGGTTGAACTAATTGAGTGTTGAACTGGTTGAGGGTTGAACTGGTTGGGAGTAGATGCTTCTCTGGGAGATGGGCAAAATAAGACGATCACCCATGTTTGTCAAGATTACCTCTGATATTTGAAGGTTAAAGACTCATCTGGGTCAATTCCAACGGGTGCAGACATGCTGCGGCTGAATGCTTGGATATGATGGGACACATCCGTGTCGGATCTCACCATCAGATCTTCTGAAATAGTGATTGAAATTTACTGACATATTCATGACAATTTCTCTTAAAATATAATCTTGTCATTAGATATTTTGAAACACTGATAACAATTTCTCTTAAATTATATAAACCTACCCTCAGATCATCTGACACACTGATGGCAACTTGTCTTAAAATAATATAAATAAATAAAATAATATAAGCAACATCAATTTCATTAGACCTTCCGAAATGTTGATGGCAATTTCTCGTAATATATATATATATATATATATATATATATATATATATATATATATATATATATATATATATATATATATATATATATATATATATATATAAGATTTTATTAATCACTGACATAATTTCTCTTTGAATATATAATCTCATCATTATCCAGTGCCATGCCGATAGGCATGGGTGGTCATTGTTCACCACCTCACACGGCCACCAGAATCTCGAATCAGCTCTGTGTTCTTGTTCCGACCCTGCCATGCAACCAAACCATCCCTTTGTCCTCCGCTTGCTCTCTTCCCATCAAGCTTGCTAATTGTCACTAAATCTTCAAGACGATTTCTCTCCATAACATGTCCAATAAATCTTGACTGTCTAAATCTTCTAATTTCTCCAATTAATCTCTGTTTTTCATTTGTCTCTTGAAGGACTGTCTCATTTTATGTTCTGTTCGTCCATGGTATTTTTCGCATTTTTCTCAAAAACATCTCCACTGCTATAAGATGTTTATCAGCTTGTCTGTTAATTGCCCATGTTTCGCACACATACCACAATATGGGTTTTATGTAGCATTTCAGCACTACTTTTCTCATTATTAGATCTTCTAAAACACTGATGGCAACTTCTCTATAAATATGTACACAACTGTTTTTTTTTTAAAGCAGTTACTTGTGTGTCTTTACAGGACGTCACAATCAACCCCAACATGTTTAGTTACTTGTTTGTGATTAACTAGGTAAGTGTCATGTTTGGTAGCTTGCCACTGCCATCTGAAAGACTGACATTCATACTATTGGAACCAATGCAAGGCAGTCTGCTTCCAAATCTTCTGCTGCTGATAGTGAACCCTCAGCTCCATGTCCGGGAATTGTGCATCGTGTTCACTGCCCCTAAACTGTTGTTTTGTACACAAATTATAACACACAAAGCAATTTTAATCATACATCATAATTGTTGGTAAACATACTGACAAGCTGAGTTTAACATGCAGCAGATACAATATGAATATAAATACAGTCAAAACTTACGTGATGTAGGTTAGCAAATCTCATGGTCCACTACATATGCTGATAAATAGCACACCTCAGAAACAAGTTAAAGAAATTAAATATCTAGGAAATATGATCAAGATGATGGCTGAAAGGACAGAGAAATTGAAATCAGATCATAAAAAGCAAGTGTGCTTATATATCAACTATCACCAATACTGAAACATCCAAATATACTAATGTCTGCAAAAAGACAGATAATAAATAGCATATTCACACCAACCCTGTGCTACCAATCTTGAACATTATCCTAATCACACTAAAATCAACAGATGAGATTCTTGAGAAGAGCTGCCAACTCAACTATCCAAGAGTGAAAAAGAAATGATATCAGACAGATACTTGGATCAACATCTTGTGCAAGATATATGGAAAAGTAGAAGATCGTATGGTTCAGCCATCTTGTTGGAATGCAACACCATCAACTACCAGCACTGGCACAACACCAAAGAAGATCTGATATGAGAGCAAGAGGACGCCCGAGAAGAAAATGGATTGATGACATCAAAGATGTATAATCACACAGAATGACACTATCCAGTGCCATCACCGGGCGCTGGAATGTCAGCTATTCCTCCCCATAACGCTTGACGGCAAAAATGGAAGATGATGACGATGATGATGCTGATGACCATGATGATGACAGTAATGATGATGAGACGATGATGATGATGATGACAACAACAATGATGATAATGACCATGATTTTGAGGATGATGACAATGATGACAACGATAATGATGATGATGATGATGATGATGATGATGATGATGATGATGATGATGATGATGATGATGATGATGACAATGATGATGACACACTGACAATGATGATGAGAATAACTATGACAATGACGATGATGAAACAAACTGACCCTTGAAGCCCTGAGTGTGGGACATGGTGCGGGTCAGGGCCGACTGAGCATCCACAGGCACACTGCTGACATGCAGCAGGAGCTCCAGCCGGGTGAGGATCCCACAGACCACATGCTTGGTCTTGTACAGACTGGTCTCTTCTGTGGTCTTCTTTCCTGCCTTGTAAGCCTGGACATCATCATCAAACTTCTCACTGTGTAAAAGCCATACATTTCATGAGACTTGGTGAACACAATCAACAAACAGCATGATGTGTGTTAGTCTGTGTACATGGGATATGTAGTGTACATAATCAACAAACATCATGGTGTGTGTTAACTCTGTTTCATCATCTTTATCATTGTGGTGAACTCACTTGGAATTCCTTCCCATTTTCTTATAACCAAGGAGTAAGGAATAATATATTTATAAGAACGAATAAAAGGGAGGAAAATTTAGCAGAAAATTATGTGCGAAGCAGACAAAATGGTTAATACCGGACAAAATGCCACGTCATGGTACGCTCAGTGAGCCCACAGCTTGCATAACAGCGGGGTCAGGGGTCGACCAATGAAACTGCAGGAGTTGACCAATCAGAACACAGAGCAGGTGCAGGGAAGGGTCGCTCGCAGCCCACATACAACGTACATTCTTTCATTTACTTCATTTTATTTAGAGAGATAGGTTGGGCTCCATTTTGGTCGTTAACTGATATGGTGTACAACAGACACAATTTTCAAGAAATTAAGGTCCAGACCTTGTAGCTAGAACTGGTTGGTAGGGTGAGTGCTCAATGTAAATATATAAATCCATTCATCCATCATGTGCCATTGTGATGGGACAGCCCCAGCAGCATCCGAATGACACAAGTTAAAAAGGAATTAAAGAGCCCACAATAATTTTCTATCATTCTCTAAAAGAATAAACGTTCCCCAGAAGAGGATAAAAACGTAAGAGAAAAATACAGAGTCACTTAGAGCCCGCACTATCATTTTTACTACATTGGTAGATCAAAGCAACGTTTGGTCTCTACATCTAAGAGATTTTCCCTTTGATGTTCTGATCAACCAGACATCGCGGAGCCAGTCAGTTGAGATTGATGTGTTAGTTTACAAGCCTGCGGTTGGAATAGGGACTAACACCTTACGTTCAACAGGACCTAACAGGACCTAACGTGTGAACCAGCCACGGCAGAATGGGAGATAAGAGGGTCAGCCAGACCCGTCTGAAATAATACATGGCAGTGCTACTCAGGGGAAAACCCCGTGTGATCCAAAGACAGCAATATAATGCAGGCCTTACACCTCGTAGTAACCCAGGAGATAAAGCTTGTTAATTCCTGGGAAAGTGAGGAGGCACCAGCAGATTGGAATGTAGGTATGACGCAACGTCTGTTGCATGGGCCAAAGCATTGTTTCAGACACATGGCGGAACATCGGAACATCGGTCAATTTGATTGACAGATGAAACTACCCTTCACAGGAAAGGAGGAGGGGTGAAAAGAATTTGGCACTTAATCCATCGGGGTAAATCGTCCTACATGAAAAATAGGTGGAGCCAACAGGAACTTGGACATAGTAATTAGCTAACCTGGAAACTAGCCAGGAATTGAATAGAATAAAACTACATGCATGGCCAGCAATCCTCAGACGCATTTACAATAGCATTTTTAGGATACCTACTGGAGAAATATTAACATTTCGTTCTGTTGGACTTCTGTACGAAGTATTATGACAGGATTTCCTAGCTATAACCCAGGTAATACCATTACTCTGATTAGTTGTCTGCTAGTCTGAAGGCTTGTGTAGTTTCTTGTTCTGCATATTCTCCAAAACTTTACACTCGTGGATTTTCTTTGTACTTAATGTTCGAGTTCTAGCTTTACGATTTCACTGAGAACTATTTTCTTCTTTCATTCACCACTTGGTTGTCTGATTTGTTGTATGTGATAATTTGGAGAAATCCATTATCCAAGCTACATGAGCGTGTGGCTTATGCATGTACAGGAGATACATTTAGATTCATCCTGTATGATGTTAAACATTGGGGAGACTGACTACTTAGGAGAAATTCCTGAGAGCTACCAGTCTCTTGATAGCGTCCAATTAACATTGATTATTTGGACCAACACTTTGAGTGCCTACCAAGATTATGGTGAAACCACTTTGTTTGAGGAATGGCACCAGTTCACCTTGTCTGCATGATGACAGACATGACTTAGGACATTCAATATCCCAGACAGATTCAGGGAAGGCATTTAATGTTCGACAGGACTGTGCGACCAGCCCTTCCGACAAGACAGTATGAATGAATCAGAAAGGGAAAGAGTAAGTGAGGTGAACTTATATGGGAAACACTCCATTACACAAATGTATATGAATATGTATGTTTTGAGCTATAGATGTTCTAAATAGTTTTATTAATATATACATATATATTTATTTATTTAGAACTGATATATGTTTATGTAACATGCCATCATCTATCATCATACCATCATATATTATGACTTGAATGTATGTTTATATGAATGTATAGACATATGTGTTTGAGATGTGTAGACGTAGATACTACCCATCTCCGTTCGTTTCATTTCAGATCTCTTAGGAGCAATGGACAGTCAACAACCCATATCAGGAAGTGACTTAGCCTTGTGAGGGACCAATTTGGACTCCTTCAATCTGACAGTGAACTGCGTCTCACTGGGGGAAGCATGACCTATGTGACCTCTTAAGTTACGTATACCATAATATCATCATCATCATCATATGATCATCAATACTAGAAATAATAAACACAGTTGTTGTATTTTAAAACTCAATTTGTCCGTATAATTCTAAATGTTTATAAATGTTTGTGTAGCGTAATCAAGTACACACATTTTGTATCATTTAGTGGGGGTTCGCACATATTGTCCAGAAGTGGGAATCTATGTCCGGGAGGTATCTTGCCTATGCAGTCATAAGTAACCAGATTACGTTGCATGTCTTAACTCCTCCTTTCTCACTTCTGGTGATACCAAGTACAGCCAAAACTATATAGATATATTCTATCTTCAACGAGCCACTTCTTGGCTGTTTTCTTGAGTATCAGGGACAGTGTCTTAATCAGCATAAAAGACATTTGTTCCACGTTTTCTCTCTGAGATCTGGGTGGTAATTAGTCCCTTCTGACAGAATTAGGGGATCTTAAACTGCATCCAGAACTAAACACCAGTAGAAGAAAATGATGTTGGCTGAGTGGTTGCCCCTCTGGGATCTAACCCCAGCCAGTTGGTGACAGCCATGCCGATAAGCGTGGGCGGTCATGTTCTGCCATCTCACTCGATCACCAGAGTCCTAAGGCATACATAAATAACCAACCAATGGATGATGCAAGCCATGCTTGCTAACATTGCCATAAATGTGTTGTTATCACATAGCTAGGACACAAGCCATGAATATACGGTGACTGCAAGGAAGATCACTCAGCAGTAGTACATATGTTTTAGTGATATAATTCTTGGTTCTCTTAGAATTCTTGGTCCTATTAGAAATCTCAGTGATTATAATTCTTGTTAGGCTGATTAGAATCCTGGTTGTTCAGAATTCTTGGTTAATAGCAAATCTATGATTGTTTATCATTCATAGTCTAAATCACACTCTTGATTATTTGCAATTTGTAGGATGAATCTAACTCTTGGCTGATTTGAGTTCTTGCTTGATTGTTCAGAATTCTAGGTTCATAGCAAATTCCTGAGTGTTTAGAATTAGTTGTCGGTATCGAATTCTTGATTTGTTATTGTTAGACTTCTTGGTTCATAGTAAAGTCATGAATACTAGAAGTGTCAGGAGTAGGGTGTCATGATCGCAGCATACTTCCATTGTCCAGTTGGGAGATAGGATGCGGCATGAGTGTTTCTGATACATGTTGATTATCGGAGGGATTCACAACGATTAACTTCATTCAGTCAAATTCTCACTCATGTTGACTTCATTTCTATGAAGCATCAATGGTGATGTAGGGACAGGATTTGTGGCTATTCCTTTGTCTAGTATTATATATATCAGCTAGTCATCTCACAGGGTGAAGAAACCGCTATAGAACAGATTTCTGTATCCTCAGATAGGCGTTCGCCTGATGATAGGTCTTCATAGAATGTTAGGCCGAAAGCCATGTGGGGAAGGTACGGTAGTAAATCTTCACCAGAAACTTACGAGTGTGCCTTTGTGTCATTTTCAGCTTGAGAGGTGACCACAGACTGCATACTGTACCACCACGCTTCCAACACCAATCTAACAACGAGAATAGCAAGTGAGTGTCTGATAACCAGGCAGACAGTGCAGAGTCTTTTACCAGTCAGGACCATGGTGAGACAGGATGGTGTGGTAGACCCTACAGGCGCAATCGAGGAAGGCATCACTCTAAGCTAAGTGGGAAGAACCATCCTTGCCCGATTCACAGGCCACTTGGACCTACGTCTAGGACCTAGATTAAGGTCAACACTTACACTGGTAATAGGAACGGCTCAAGGCTACTCCAATAGCTCATGACACTTCTCTTTTCCAGCATTTTATAAACAATAAATCTCACACATATTTTTATAAAATTAAAACCTCGATCTTAGACTTTTCAATTATCAGACTTAATTAGATGAGAGCGAATGTAATATAGGTGTTTCTTTACTTTGGGAATATATTGTCTTAGTGGATGATAATTCTCTGGGGGTGGTAATTCTATCACAGGTAAAAGTAGCCCAGATGCCTAAACCTGCTGTCTTTTCCCAATTGTTCAGCTTCAAGTTTTACTTTCTGGTGCCTGTGCCACTGTTAGGAGAGTTGAAATTTTCTGGGGCCAAAACCCATACTCTTACCGTCTTTGTTTCCTACAGTGGATAGACTTTCTTAAGGGATAGTTTTTGTGTTTTCTGCTTTATGTGTGAGGCTTTCTCTCTCCATTTGAAGACCCTGCTACAATCATGTGCCATACCAATAAGTGTGACATCATGGTTCACCATCTCACACGATCACTAGAGTCACAGATGTGTTCTCTGTTCAAATCTTTCCTGTATTTGTTTTTTCATAACGTGGCTGAAAAATGATGACTACTTCTTTCTGATATTCGTGATATGTTGTCTTTTTGACTTAGCTTCTCTCAAAATGTCCAGATTGCTCATTTTGGCAGTCCAATTAATTTTCAGCATTCTTCTATAAAACCACATCTCCAAGGTTTCCAGGGATTGTTTCACCTGTTGACTGTTTACTACTTTAGTACTCACAATAAGTGTAAAGGGGAAAATTCAATTGTTCTTGTCAAAATATTGAAGCAGGTCAACACAATCCTGACACACGTGGCCATAAGAAAACAATGAGAACAATGGTAGACTGAGTCAGTACTCACAGTAGGTGTTTGGTGCTGGCCTCCAGGTCACTGGGCTCCATGACAACGTCCTTCAGGAACGCTAGGATGGCTAGTTCTTTGTGCCGATGCTATGGAAGAGATACAAATTGCAGATAACACTTACCCAACCAAACAACTCATATTGCTGATAAAGTCCACCCAATCAAACAGTACATGCTGACTACATAAAGGCATACATACCTCTTCCAGATATACTCACCCAATCAAACAGCACATGCTGACTACATAAAGGCAAACCTCTTCCAGATATAGCTCACCCAATCAAACAGCACATGCTGACTACATACAGGCATATCTCTTGCAGATATAGCTCACCCAATCAAACAGCACATGCTGACTACATACAGGCATATCTCTTGCAGATATACTCACCCAATCAAACAGCACATGCTGACTACATACAGGCATATCTCTTGCAGATATACTCACCCAATCAAACAGCACATGCTGACTACATACAAGCATATCTCTTGCAGATATACTCACCCAATCAAACAGCACATGATGACTACATACAGGCATATCTCTTGCAGATATAGGTCACCCAATCAAACAGCACATGCTGACTACATACAGGCATATCTCTTGCAGATATAGCTCACGCAATCAAACAGCACATGCTGACTACATAAAGGCAAACATACCTCTTCCACAAATAGCTCACCCAGTCAAACAGCACATGATGACTACATACAGGCATACCTCTTGCAGATATAGGTCACCCAATCAAACAGCACATGATGACTACATACAGGCATATCTCTATATATATACTCACCCAATCAAACAGCACATGATGACTACATACAGGCATATCTCTTGCAGATATACTCACCAATCAAACATCTCATGATGACTACATAAAGGCATACCTCTTGCAGATATACTCACCCAATCAAACAGCACAAGCTGACTACATAAAGGCAAATATACCTCTTGCAGATATACTCACCCAATCAAACAACTCATGCTGACTACATAAAGGCATACCTCTTGCAGATATACTCACCCAATCAAACAGCACATGCTGACTACATAAAGGTGTACCTCTTGCAGATATACTCACCCAATCAAACAACTCATGCTGACTACATAAAGGCATACCTCTTGCAGATATACTCACCCAATCAAACAGCACATGCTGACTACATAAAGGTGTACCTCTTGCAGATGGTAGTCATGGAAGAATGCAGGTCCTAAAGCTGATGCCCTGGCAGCTTCATGGTCTGAATACCCAGCTACCTCAGCTAATCCATGCTCCTCCACCTCTATCTCCCAGCGTTTCTCCAGCTCTCCCATTATCTGAGGAGATAGATCCCACATGCTAAATAACTGAGTAGTTCATACACTAAGACATGACTCTAGAGTTACATTGAGTGACTGTGTTGATGGATGGCAATCTTAACTTGTTGAGTTGAGCTGAGATGAGACGAGAACCGATATTACAACATTCGGGACATTCACTCTGTCCTCTTCGTCAACAGCCAGCGGAGAGTCTCGATACTAATGGTACTAGTTGTCTGATTATGTGTCCATCAGGCCTTTCCAGGAATACTAAGTGTTAGCCAGATCCTCTGGCCACTCCCAACCGCACCAATCCCAGGCCATGATGATTGATCTGTTCTTTCACAAATGATGGAAAAGGGCCCTACCACACCAATGCATCGACCAACGGTGCAGACCCAACCAGCCTGCTCATTTCCCATTACACCAGCATGGACAAGATCCAACAGATGCTCTCCATCTTAGATGTAAACTGAAGCATGCCACTCTAGGAAGCCTCGCTGCTGTAGTGACTACACTCTAGGGAACCTCGGTGCTGTAGTGGCTTCACTCTAAGGAGCCTCAGTGCTGTAGTGGCTACACACTAGGGAGCCTCAGTGCTGTAGTGGCTACTCTAGGGAGCCTCGGTGCTGTAGTGGCTACACTCTAGGGAGCCTCGGTGCTGTAGTGGCTACACTCTAGGGAGCCTCGGTACTGTAGTGGCTACACTCTAGGGAGCCTCGGTGCTGTAGTGGCTACACTCTAGGGAGACTTGGTGCTGTAGTGGCTACACTCTAGGGAGCCTTGGTGCTGTAGTGGCTACACTCTAGGGAGCCTTGGTGCTGTAGTGGCTACACTCTAGGGAGCCTCAGTGCTGTAAAGGCTCCTCTAGGGAGCCTTGGTGCTGTAGTGGTTACTCTAGGGAGCCTTGGTGCTATAATGGCTACACACTTGCCTGCTGACTCGGTGGTCATGGGTTTGAACTGCAGCTGGGGAATTTCAGATTTTTTGGTGGCTTGTTGACTTATGCCACTCTGCACAACGCATGTCTGTCTTCACCATGACACATGTCTGTCTTCACCACGACGCATGTCTCTTCACCACACCGCACATCTGTCTTCACCATGACGCACGCCTGTCTTCACCCTAACTCTTTTGTCTTGTTACTTGTGCTAATGTCATATTTGATTTCTTCTCCACGTATTTTTAGGTCTACCAATATTTTGTTTGTCCTGTGGGTTCCAGACAAGAGAGTGTCTAGTTATACTATACTCAGGTTTCCCCAGTGTGTGTCCCATCCAGCACCAGTGTCTTTCCCTCACCTCTTGATTCACTCGTATGTGTCTAGTTTTACTATTTCAATCTGACTATTTTGTCCAGGCACCACTTAATGAATATTTGGTAGTTTATTAGTATTGTTTTTAGTCTAGCTCTTAACTTGATTTAGCCACTTTCAATTATCAACACCCTACTACAGTCAGTATCAGTCAGCAGATTCTATGACACAAGCAACACTGTCTGAACATAAGCTGATACAATACCTGAAGTTGTCAGATCAACACTTCACACTGTCTGAACATAAGCTGAAACAATACCTGAAGTTGTCGGATCAACACTTCACACTGTCTGAACATAAGCTGAAACAATACCTGAAGTTGTCGGATCAACACTTCACACTGTCTGAACATAAGCTGATACAATACCTGAAGTTGTCGGGTCAACACTTCACACTGTCTGAACAGAAGCTGAAACAATACCTGAAGTTGTCGGGTCAACACTTCACACTGTCTGAACAGAAGCTGAAACAATACCTGAAGTTGTCGGATCAACACTTCACACTGTCTGAACAGAAGCTGATACAATACCTGAAGTTGTCAGATCAACACTTCACACTGTCTGAACATAAGCTGAAACAATACCTGAAGTTGTCGGATCAACACTTCACACTGTCTGAACATAAGCTGAAACAATACCTGAAGTTGTCGGATCAACACTTCACACTGTCTGAACATAAGCTGATACAATACCTGAAGTTGTCGGGTCAACACTTCACACTGTCTGAACAGAAGCTGAAACAATACCTGAAGTTGTCGGGTCAACACTTCACACTGTCTGAACAGAAGCTGAAACAATACCTGAAGTTGTCGGATCAACACTTCACACTGTCTGAACAGAAGCTGAAACAATACCTGAAGTTGTCGGATCAACACTTCACACTGTCTGAACATAAGCTGATACAATACCTGAAGTTGTCGGATCAGCACTTCACACTGTCTGAATACAATACCTGAAGTTGTCGGATCAACACTTCACACTGTCTGAACAGAAGCTGAAACAATACCTGAAGTTGTCGGATCAACACTTCACACTGTCTGAACATAAGCTGATACAATACCTGAAGTTGTCGGATCAGCACTTCACACTGTCTGAACATAAGCTGAAACAATACCTGAAGTTGTCGGATCAACACTTCACACTGTCTGAACATAAGCTGAAACAATACCTGAAGTTGTCGGATCAGCACTTCAAATCTCCGGTAGCTTTCCTCCAAAACTGCCATCAGTGCAACTAGTGCTTCCCCTTGCTTCTCCACGACACTCCGCAGGTCTCTCAGGGTATCAGTCAGCCCCAGGTGTTTGGTCACTGCAGATATGATGCTCTCTTCCAGTATGTCCACCTGCAGGCTTGGCCTGTGGGTATTTTTATGTTTAATTTCACATAAAAAGAGATTCAGACAGGGACATATTTGTGTGTGCAATTTTACATACAAAGAGATTCAGACAGGGACATTTTGTGTAATGATACATACAACGAGATTCAGACGGAGACATTTGTCTGTGTGTAATTTTACATACAACGAGATTCAAACGGAGATATTTTTGGACATTATGTATGCTTAATTTCATATATAAAGAGGCCAGGACTTTGGACAATACAGAATACTTAACAGAAACCACATGTCTGTCCCCCATGTTCACAGAAGTCACACATCTGTCTCCCATGTTCACAAAAGTTCCATGTCTGGCCCAATGTTCACATCTGACCCACCGTTCATAGAAATCCCACCTCAACCCCCATGTTCACAGAAGTCCAACATCTGACCCAATGTTCACATGTCCCACAACTGACCCAGTGTTCACATGTCCCACATCTGACCCAATGTTCACATGTCCCACATCTGACCCAATGTTCACACATCCCAAATCTGACACAATGTTCACACATCCCACATCTGACCATTGTGTTCACATAAGTTCCACATCTGGCACACATGTTCACATGCCACACATTTGATCCAATGTTCACATGCCCCACATCTGACACAATGTTCACATGCCCCACATCTGACCTAATGTTCACATGTCCCACATCTGACACAATGTTCACATGCCCCACATCTGACCTAATGTTCACATGTCCCACATCTGACACAATGTTCACATGTCCCACATCTGACCCAATGTTCACATGCCCCACATCTGACCTAATGTTCACATGTCCCACATCTGACACAATGTTCACATGCCACACATTTGACCCAATGTTTACATGCCACACATTTGACCCAATGTTTACATGCCACACATTTGACCCAATGTTTACACATGCCACACATTTGACCCAATGTTTACATGCCACATTTGACCCAATGTTTACACATGCCACACATTTGACCCAATGTTCACATGCCACACATTTGACCCAATGTTTACACATGCCACACATTTGACCCAATGTTTACACATCCCACATCTGACCCTTGTGTCTACAGAAGTTCCACATCTGACACACATGTTCACATGTCTGACCTCAATACCCCCAACTCCCCCCATGTTCACAGACACCCCATACAAACAATAAACCACCGCCCCCTATTACCCCAGTAAACCACTATAAGAAATAAGAAACATAACGTCTGCTCGGAACCAAACATAAACTGCATGTTGTTGTGTGCCCAGTGTTGCCTGATAGGACAAACTACAACAAAACTTGAAGTCTCTACTGGACTTGCCTGATGGAAGCTCTCAGCTTGAGTGGCTGTCGTTTGACCAGGGCTCTCAGTCGCTGCATGATTTCTGCTGACAGTTTGATTCTGGGCAGCCGGGAACTGACAACAGAGCTGGACTCTCCTTCCTCTGAAGTTTTCGAGCTCACAGCTGAAGGAGGCACAAGTTTGGCTTGATTGGCAGCCTCTTTTGATTTCTCTTGTACATCAGTGCAGCGTTCAGTTTTCCACACACATCTACAGACACAACATAACTGATTACACTGGTGACTTGTATCTACAGACACAACATAACTGATTACACTGGTGACTTGTATCTACAGACACAACATAACTGATTACACTGGTGACTTTATCTACAGACACAACATAACTGATTACACTGATGACTTGTATCTACAGACACAACATAACTGATTACACTGGTGACTTGTATCTACAGACACAACATAACTGATTACACTGGTGACTTGTATCTACAGACACAACATAACTGATTACACTGGTGACTTGTATCTACCAACACAACATAACTGGTTACACTGGTGATTTGTATCTACAGACACAGCATAAGTAATTACACTAGTGACTTATATCTACCAACACAACATAACTGATTACACTGGTGACTTGTATCTACAGATACAACATAACTGATTACACTGGTGACTTGTATCTACCGACACAACATAACTGATTACACTGATGACTTGTATCTACAGATACAACATAACTGATTACACTGATGACTTGTATCTACAGACACAACATAACTGATTACACTGGTGACTTGTATCTACCGATACAACATAACTGATTACACTGGTGACTTGTATCTACAGACACAACATAACTGATTACACTGGTGACTTGTATCTACCGACACAACATAACTGATTACACTGGTGACTTTGTCAAGAGAAATACATATTATGATAAAACTATGGACATACCTAGAGACACAACATAAGAGAACACTACCGACCTGTATCTAGAGACACACAAAAATAACACTTATACTGCTTCTTTTGTCCTGTTTTTGCCGTGAAGGCAGGATGTATCTTTCTGTGTTTCAGATGTCTTGTCACTTGTGCTAATGTCATATGTGATGTCTTCTCTGTGTATTGTTAGGTCTACCACTATTTTGTTCACCCTGTGTGTTCCAGACGAGTGTGTGTCTAGTTATACTATACTCAGGTTTTCCCAGTGTGTATGGCCTATCTAGCACCAGTGTCTTTCCCTCACGTCTTGGTTCACTTGTATTTGTCTAGTTCTCTCCATGAGCTTTACATTAGTGACTCTTTCATACCACTTTAGTCAGACTATTTTGTGCAGACACCAATTAATGAATATTTGGTAGTTTATTAGTAATTTGTTTAGTCTTGCTCCATGTTTTTGTGATACATACAATTAGTTAGTTGCATATCCTTTACAGGACGTCGCAGTCAACCCCAGCAGTTTTTGGTTGTTTGTGATTTCTTGGCAAGTTTACATTCAGTGGTTGTCTACTGCTTTCTGAACTGATCCATACAGTAGTACCAATTTACCATTGGAGTTAAACACTCAAACAATTGACAGACAGATCTCACGAAAGGATCACACAGAAAGATCACACAGACAAAACGGCTAACCTTTGCAGTATCTTGGAGCGCAGTAAATGCTGGCAGTCAACCTCGTCCTGGGTGGGTGGGGGACCATGGTACAGGAGGGCCAGCTGGGTGCACACCAGGACGGACAGGCCCAGCGCCAAGTCAGACAGGAACGGCAGGCCTGGAGTCACCTCCTCTGCAGATTCCTACAGACAAAAGCACAATTAACTTACACAGTGTTGGCATGTTGGTACACTGGTATGTGTGGCAGTTATGTTCAGTGTATGTTTTATGTGTGGCAGTTACGTTCAGTTTGTGTGTATGTTGTATGTGTGGCAGTTATGTTCAGTGTATGTTGTATGTATGGTAGTTATGTTCAGTGTATGTGTATGTTGTATATGTGTGGCAGTTATGTTCAGTGTATGTTGTATGTATGGTAGTTATGTTCAGTGTATGTGTATGTTGTATTTGTGGCAGTAATATTTAGTGTATGTTATATGTGTGGAAGGTATGTTCAGTGTATGTTGTATGTGTGGCAGTAATGTTCAGTGTATGTTGTATGTGTGGCAGTTATGTTCAGTGTGTGTGTGTGTGTTGTATGTGTGGCAGTTATGTTCAGTGTGTGTGTGTGTGTGTGTGTGTGTTGTATGTGTGGCAGTTATGTACAGTGTTAAGTTGTATGTGTGGCTGTTATGTCCAGTGTATGTTCGATGTGTGGCAGTCATGTTCAGAGCATGTGTGAGTTGTATGAGTGGCAGTTATGTTCAGTGTAAGTTGTACGTTTTGGCAGTTATGATATATAGCTTCAGACGGATTCCCACCGCCCTGTGTGATTACTGCCTGACCCCCACCCCATATGTGATTACTGACCTGAGCTCTGATGGTACAAGCAAACCCCCACATGGCCTTGTCCGGGGTGTTGTGTTCACGACCGCTGCGCATCTCAAATGTCAATGTCACTGTGTCACCCTCCACCTGGAATACAGGAGCAACACCAGTCAGAGACCAACCTTCACCAGTATCACACGGATCAGATGTCTTACTGTCACTGCTTGCAGGAGAAAGAGAGGTGGGAGTGGGGGGGGGGGGAGAAGAAAGAGTGAGAGGGGGAGAGAGAGGGGGAGGAGAGAGGAGGGGAGAGAGGAGGGGGAGAGGGAGTGAGAGAAAAGGGGGAGTGAAAGGGGGAAAGAGTGAGAGGGGGAGAGAGAGAAGAGAAAGAGGGAGAGGGAGAGAGAGAGGAGAGAAAGAGGGAGAGGGAGAGAGAGAGGAGAGAAAGAGGGAGGGAGTGAGAGAGAGAGAGAGAGAGAGAGAGAGAGAGAGAGAGAGAGAGAGAGAGAGAGAGAGAGAGAGAGAGAGAGAGAGAGAGAGAGAGAGAGAGTTAGTTGTTTGTGTGATCAAGAGAGAAAGTTAGAAAACTTAGAGAAAAAAAACTGAGAAAGAGAAAGACAAAGAGAAGCAATAAGTGAATGCAAAGAACATAAAACTGTAAGAAACAAAAACAGAACTGAGAAAGATAAAGAGAAGAAATGAAAGAATTCCAAAGAAAAATAACAAAGAAAAATTAAGAGAAAGAACTGAGAAAGAAATAGAGAGGTTTACAGAAAACACATAACAAAGAGAGAAAATAAGAGATAGAAATAAGAAAGAGAAGGATACAGACAAGTTCATGAGAGAAATACAAAGAACAAGCAATAAAAAGAAAATGAGAAAGAGAACAACAATATAAAGATGTGCATTATAAAGGCATGGGGAAAATACACAAATCAATACTACACGACTCACTATAGTATTAATGAATGATGTGGCAATTGTTATTAGCTATGTGGAACAGCTGGTCTCCCTGGCCCAGGAGTTAATGTCTTTCTCCGTAATCCCATATATTCTCGTGAGTAATGTAACCTGCGCGAGAATCGGTAGCGATTGGTAGCTTACGGGGTATGTGAGCCGGTCGCTCAGAAAGCAATGGCAAACTACTGAGCGTAATCTTGCCTAGTACATCAACAGCAGCTGAAAAATGCTGATGTTGACTGCAACGTCATGTAAGGGATATGCAAAGAGTAAAAAAATGTGGAACATACAGTTCTACCAAAGGGGTATTGGCTGTTAAACAAGGGTTTTATTATTATTATTTTATAATTATAATTATTATTATCATTTTTATTATTATTAAGGGGGAAGGTAATCTTTATTGAGATGTATTCGAATAATTTGTGATTATATGTATAAAGATTGGTGATGTCTTTGATTTCTTGTGGAAGATTGTTCCACAGCTGAGCTGTGGAGTACACTAAGCTTGTTTTGTATAAGTCTGACAATGATAGAGCATGAGAGAACAAGAGATAATAAGAGACAATGACAGAGAATAAGAGAATGAGAGATAATGATAGAGTATAACAGAATGAGAGACAATGATAGAGTATAAGAGAACAAAAGACGATAGAGTATAAGAGAACAAAAGACAATGATAGAGTATAAGAGAACGAAAGACAATGATAGAGTATAAGAGAATGAGAGACAATTATAGTGTATAAGAGAACGAGAGACGATAAAGTGTAAGTGAACGAGAGAAAATGATAGAGTATAACAGAACGAGAGATAATGATAGAGTATAAGAGAACGAGAGACAATGATAGAGTATAAGAGAATGAGAGACAATGAAATGATAGAATATAAGAGAATGACAGACAATGGCAGATTATAAGAGAACGAGAGACAATGATAGAGTATAAGAGAATGAGAGACAATGATAGAGTATACATTCGCATTTGCGAGCGCTATCAAGACAAGTCACCTGAACAAGTCAAGAAACCTGATACGGGGGGAAATGGCACGTGGCAAGAACACCAAAAGACACGCGGTATCCAGATGTGCGGCGTGGGAGCCGACAAAGCCGTAAAGAAGAGCTGCAACAAAGAACTTGAAGCTACAGTTACTACTGAAGCCACCACGAGGAAGATCGACGACAACCCACCACAGACAAGAGCCAACACAGCTGAGAAGTAGAAGAAAGACACCAGAGTCGGAATCACGACTCAAAAACAGTCAGATGGGTTGTCAAGTGGATTCAAATGGAGCTGTCAGATGAACAAATCATGAAGCAGCTACAAGAAGAGAATCTCAACATCCGAATCTTGAAGGCGGAGCGACCCCTGACATACTCAAAGATCCCTACCACGCTGGTGGTGGTGACGACTGAGGGCAGTGAGATATTCGCCAGGTATCGATAGACAAGAAAATACAACAACCTGAAGGATTCATACCAAGAATCACTCAATATTCCAGAAGCCAGAGGGCCGGTCACAGCAGACCAACATGATGCAGTAGGACGGAAATCTGCCGTTACTGTGCCGATCACCACACCTTCAAGGAGTGTCCGTTGGCCAAGCTGGACACGGACTTCCGAGCACCCAACAACAAGAGAAAGTGTGCCAACTGCCTGGGCAAACATGGAGCATGATACTTGGGCTGCCTATACCTCCAAAAACACTGAGACCTTCTAAAGATCGCCATCACCACAAAGACACCATACAAAGAAGCAAGTTGGAGGTGCAACTCAGCCACGGGTATATCACAAGCTGAAAGAGATCAACTGCAAAACCAGATAGACAAGTTGAAGAAGCAAGTCAAGGCACTGCTGACGCCGACTCCGACCAGCGACAATGAGAAACTGCTGGCTGAAATACAGGAGATCCATCAAAACATCAAGCAAGAAGTGGAACACATGGCACTGATAAAGATGGAGAACGAAGAAATCCTACAAACCATTAAATCAGAGCAAGAACTGCAAAAAGCTTAAATGGAACTTTTCCAAAACAAACCAATAGAAGCCATACAAGAAACCACAGAGAAACTGCAAGATGAAAACCAAGAGACTGAGCCTGAACCGCAAGCTAAAGCCAGCAGCCCAACCACGACACCCAAGACATCCAAGGAGAAACCAATATCTCCCCAGACATCCGAAGAAAACCGAGATGAGCACCCTGATGACGACACGGAGAGACCTTGGAGGAGTTACTAGAATCGGCAAGGGAGGAGGCAATTAGAGTGGAACTCGCGAATAAGGAATTCAAAATTCGCTGGGAAGAAAAAAAAATGAAGAAGCCCAAGAAACTCAGGGGGCAACCGATAGAATACCCAGATACAATCTATGACTGTGAGACCAGATTCAAGTACTATATAGATGATGGAGAGATCATCCCATGGCTGTCCACGGATGAAGACTGCAAAAGGAAACATAAGCTCTTTATCAAAAATGAAAACAGGTGCAAGGAGGAGGAAAATGACAATTGTCGAAATACTTCTACGAACAATACACAAAAAAGGAGGAAAAAAAGACCAAATAAAAAGTCTTTATAAGGACTGCACCCAGCCAAGCCAGATGACCCAGGAGCCTGCACCAACAAAGAAAACCACAAGAGGAGACGGGCACAAAGGATAGCGCCCCCCCCCCCCCCCCCCCCCAGCATAGCGCTCAATCGCGTCTTTGACGACTAGTCGTTTTAAAAATGCGATCTCGCGAATTTCCGAGACTTCCTGTTCCTTTCTACCAGTCTTGCTGATAGAGTGAAAGTGTGGGTAACGTTTGCAAGTGTTTTCGTTAAATTTGATCAGATAGTTCATTAGTTTTCGGGGTTTTTGTGCGTTGTTATTCAAAATGGAATTCCTCAATTCTTCAAGCGATAGCGGCGATTTTGATGGGTTCAATTTAAGTGACATTGAAACGCACGAAAATGACGACGAATCGGAACTGGATCTCAGTGATATTAGCGTGTGCAGCGTGCACACTTCAGATCTTTCGGACTTTGAAGAAAGTGAATCTGATTCAGAAAATGTCGCTGAAGAAAGTCGGGCGGGGCCGTCTCGCGACGCAAACGGTTGGAGCAACGGTTGGAGCAACACAACAACAACATTGAATATCGAAGAATTTAGTGAAGAAACTGGCGTCAACTTAACAACTGACGATCGTTCTCAGCGTGCATTCTTTCTTCAACTCTTTGAGGAGCAAACGTTTCAAATGATTGCCGATCAAACAAATGTGTATGCTAGGCAAAAGATCGAACAAATAGATGATCGAGGCTGGGTTCCAACAAACGCAACCGAAATGCAGGCCTATTTTGGTCTGCTCATATTATTGGGGATCCACAATCTTCCTCATTTGGAATTGTACTGGTCTACAGATGATATGTTGGGAGTGCCAGCTGTGATGTGTGCCAAGTGAACTACTGTAGGGACACTTGTTTTCCCCAGCATCTTGGAGCCCAGTGAGCAGTTGGCAGTGTTTGTACATAGTGTATATATGACTGACACTCACAAATAATGTGTAATATTTTGTAAATATTTGTGTTCATATGTGGATTATACCAACAAGACTGGGTTATTCATATGACATGTGAGTACAATTATTAATCTGCATGCATTTATTTTCATTTTGCTCTTTATTTCACTAAAATCCATTCACTAACAACTTAGTTATGATCTTTTTACTAACATCACCTAAAATCTGACTAAAACCCTCAAAAATCTTGCCCGTTTAGAGTTAGAAATTGGAAAAACCTGTGCCCTGTAAAGGGTTAAGGGAACATAGAAAGGTAATGGTGGTGGAATGTAGATTGAGGTTGAAAAGGGTTAAATGGTGTGGTTCGTGGTAGGTCTGCGAAGAGGGGATAAAAAGGATGTAGCTGGGAAAATTACGGGGAGTTGGATTTGAGTTTTGAGCCAGACTGGAGGTCTGAGCTTGGGGTATTAAGTCTTGGGCGGAGGTGTGTGAGACACCAGCCAAGGCAAGTGGATTTTGTTGAGTGGTTCTAGCTGGCTGTTGGAAGCCGGGCATAACTGTTTATGTACACTAGTTGAAGGAGGCCTCGAGAAGGCAATGTTATAGAGAAAAGTAATTCCTAACGATGACGGATTATGTATACTAAACTTCCTGGAATAATGTTCTGCATGTCACTGTGTTCATCTATGATTAAACGAGTTTGGGTGCGCAACATAAGTTTTCTCCAGTGACTCATAGCTGTTGATTCAAGTAATGATGTGTGTTGTTATACCTGTGGCTGAGCCATCCTGCACTCCTCAGTGATATTTGGAAATTATCGGGACTTTAGACAACGACCAATCTTAATCTGTTACAGGGGATTATGACAATAGAGTATAAGAGAACGAGAGACAATGATAAAGTATAAGAGAACAAGAGACAATGAGAGAACATGAGATAATGAGAGACAGTGAAAGGCAATGATAGAGCATGAGACACAATGATAGAGCATGAGAGAACGAGAGACAATGATAAAGTATAAAAGAACGAGACCAATGAGAGAACATGAGAGAATGAGAGACCATGAAAGACAAGAGCATGAGAGATAATGACAGAGCATGAGAGAACAAGAGACAATGACAAAGCTTGAGAGAAACAGTGAATGAAAGAGTCCAGCACTAGTCCAGCAGCAGGACCCTAATGAGGGTATGTCAAGTGTAGGACCATCACATCCTGTGGGCCTGAGTGTGTGCAGGAATAGGTGGCTAGGCCTGCCCTCCCACAGCGAACATTGAGAGCTGACATCAAACCCTCATCCGACCACCCTCATAGTCAAGTGTAATATCCTAGCCACCACACCAAAACAGAATGTCAAATAAACAAAATACAGAGGATGTGGTGTCCATAAGTCAACAACTCTGACAATCCACCGGTAAGTCAGTCAGTCAGTCAGTCGCGGTTCCAACTTCACGGCAAAGGTACGCCCCATTATGCTCTGTTCCAGATGTGAACCCATACTCCCAACTATACAGTCATTTCCCTCTAGCATTCCTACCTTCACCAAATCCTTGGGCCAGCCACTGCCCAGGACACTTCTGCTGCCATAGCCAAAAGAATTGCCTCCATACTCTGCCACTTTCTTGCCATTGATTCCCGCGCCAGCATACACAATCACCTGCAGCAGAAAACATGAAGACAAGATAAGTATGAACTAAGATGATAAACAGAGACACACACTAAAGATTACAAGATAAACTATCTTAACATCGGAGGTCATCTCCAGAATTCTCCATCTAGTGCAATGATGCTGCAGTTTTCCTCCAGCTGTGTCAACATCTTCATTCCAATTCCAATTCCAATTTTCAAAAACAAAAATTCCAAATTCGGCCTCGTCTAACCTGCTTCATCAGCTGTGGTTATTGTTGAGGTCGGTGGTTTTTGTAGGTTTATTCACCCTAATTCTTGTCTTGTGAGTCCTATCTCGGACTGGTTATGTATCGTTTGTGTCTGTGACATCAGCGGTGGGATCGGTTGGCGGCTATCCTTTGTGCTCGTCTGTTCTTGTGGTTTTCTTTGTTTGAGTAGGCTCCTGGCTTGTCTGGCTTGACTGACTGCAGTCCTTATAAGGACTTTTCGTAATCCCACTCCAGCTGGGGGATCGGTCAGCGGCTGTCCTTTGTGCATGTTTCCTCTTGTTTTCTTTGTTGGCGCAGGCTCCTGGCTTGACTGGTTGCAGTCCTTAAAAGGACTTTTTATTTGGTATTTTTGTCTTCTCAATTGTGAAGTAACTGTAGAAGCCTTTCGATGTGATATGCCTCCTTGCGCTTTCTTTCAGTCCGCTTCCCACGTTTGAGTTCTTGCTGTCTTTTGCTTGCTTCCTCCGAGCTCAGCCATGGGATGATTTCTCCGTCTTCAATGTAGTAATGCCATGCGTATTCATCTGCGAGTTTTATATCTGGAAGAATCATTGAGACGGTACGGCAGGGCATTGGTTTCCCGTTGAGTTTCTTGTACTTCTTTTCTTTTTCTTCCATGCGCTTTCTGTATTCCTCGCACTTGAGTTCGTAGTGCCTCGTTATCTCGGGAAACATTATTTCTACTTCTGGCTTCGGGACGTCCTCTATGCTGATGTCAGGGTGCTCATCTCGATTTTCTTCTGATGTCTGGTGGGATATTGGCTTCCCTTTGAATGATTCGGGCATCGTGGTTGGGCTGCTCGCTTTCGCTTGTGATTCTGGCTCGGTTTCTTGGTTTTCATCCTGCGATTTCTCTGTAATTTCTTGTTCGGCTTCTGTAGTTTTGTTTCGGAGTATTTCAATTTCAGCTTTCTGTAGTTCTCGCTCTGATTTAATGGTTTGTAGGATCTCTTCATTCTCCTTCTTAATCAGTGCCATATGTTCTACTTCTTGCTTGATGTTTTGCTGAATCTCCTTCATTTCCGCCAGTAGTTTTTCGTTGTCGTTATTTGGGGTCGGCGTTAGCAGTGCCTTGACTTGTCTCTTCAACTCGTCTATCTGTTTTTGAAGTTGATCTCTTTCGGCTTGTGCTATACCCGTGGCTGTCTCGCCCCTCTGCATTGCTTCCTTGAATGGTGTCTTTGTGATGATGGCGATCTTTAAGACGTCTCTGTGTCTCTGCAGGTATGGACAGCCCAAGTATCTTGCTCCATGCTTGCCCAGGCAGTTGGCGCACTTTCTTTTGTTAGGGGCTCTGAAGTCCGTGTCCAGCTTGGCCAGCGGACACTCCTTGAAGGCGTGGTGATCGGTGCAGTATCGGCATATTTCCGTCTTACTGCGACACATAGCTCTGCTGTGGCCGGCCTTCTGACATCTGGAGCATTGCGTGATTCTCGGGATGAATCTCTCTGGTTGCTGCATTCTCTTGTTGAATGATACTGTGGTCGGCATTTCGCTGCCCTCCGATGTCACCACTGCCAAGGTTGTAGGTATCTTGGAGTAGGTGAGGAGCCGCTCCGCCTTCAAGAATCGGATGTGGAGATTCTCTTCCCGTAGCTGCTTCAGGATTTCTTCGTCTGTCAGCTCCATTGGAATCCGCTTGACGACCCATCGGGCTGTTTTTGAGTTGGTGTTTCCGACTCTGGTGTGGTGTCTTTCTCCTCCTTCTTCTCTGCTGACTTGGTTCTTGACTGTGTTGGGCTGTCAATCTTCTCCCTCATAGTAGCTTCTGTGATAGCTGTAGTATCAGGCTCTTTGATGCAGCTAGCAGGTAGGCTCTCCACGTTGTTGTTCTTGTTGTCGGCTCCCACGCTGCACTTCTTGGCCGTAGCGTGTTTCTTGTTGTTTGACTTTCCACGTGACATTTTCCTGCGTATCAGGCTTCTTGACAGGATAGTGCAACTTGACTTGTTAGCGTTCGCAGTGCAAATGCCACAACATCTTCATATCATCCTGTGACTTTTATAACCATCTTTCGACTGCCTTGCCCATCTCTAGATGGTACCTTGCAACTGTAATCACTGTCTTTATACTGTCTTGTCCACCTCCTGATGTTATCTAGCAACATTTATCACTGTCTTCCAACTGTCTTGTCCATCTCCTGATGTTATCAAGCAACTTTTATCACTATCTTCCAACTGTCTTGTCCATCTCCTGATGTTAACTAGCAACTTTTATCAGTCTTCCACCTGTCTTGTCCATCTGATGTTATCTAGCAACTTTTATCAGTCTTCCAACTGTCTTGTCCATCTCTTGGTGTTATCTAGCAACTTCTGTCACTGTCTGCCAACTGTCTTGTCCACCTCTTGATGTTATCTAGCACCTTTTATCATTATCTTCTAACTGTCTTGTCAATCTCCGGATGTTATCTAGCAACAAGCAGAGAACTTAAATAATCTTGAGGTCTGTGAAAGAAGACAGCTTCAGCCAGCATAGACCTTGAATTATCTTGAGGTCTGTAAAAGAAGGCAGCTTCAACAAGCAGAGAAGACAAGATGGTATCAATAAGAGAGATTTGCTGCTGATCTTATTTCTACAGCAATAGAAGAACCCTGGACAACATCGAATAAATAAACATGGAAACTCCAGGCAGGTCGGAGGACAGGATCTACATGGAAAACTCCAGGCAGGTCGGAGGACAGGATCTACATGGACAGCTTCAAGCAGATCGGAGGACAGGATCAACAGAAATCAGAATGTGAATCAGCAAAGCTAAAGTCATTCTCCTACCGACCTCTGACACAATCCAAAGAATAACAGTAATCGTGACCTAAGAACCATAATCGTGATTCACGACTTTTGCCAAAAAACGGTGACCTAATGACCCATGACAGTTGCCATAACTTGATGATTTTTTTCAGCTATTCTTCAGCTGACAGTGGGAAAAGAGGCAGAGGTAGATGGAGAGAACAGATGCTGGATGGACTGAGACAGGGGCATGACAGCAGAAATGATCCATGGGGTTGCCATAATTTGATTTTCTTCAGCTATATTTAGCTGAAGCCGGTCTCCCTGGAAATAGGAGAGGAACAATGTGGGTTTGTAGAAGGCAAGGGTACAGTAAATGATGTGTACATATTGAGAACAGTAATTGAACGTTCTATAAAAGTACACAAAGATCTACACCTATCTTTATTGACTACACAAAGGCTTTTGATAAAGTGAGACATGTTGACATGATAAGGATGCTTGAAGATCTACAAATTGATGGAAAAGACCTTAGACTTGTAAAAAACATATATTATAAACAACAAGCTGCCATAAGAATTGATAATGAAGTAGGTCAATATCAGCCTATTAAGAGAGGTGTGAGACAGGGATGTGTAATGTCTCCAGATCTTTTTTTTCCCTGTAAAGTGAAAATATTTTCAGAAATATAGAAGACACGGAAGGAATCAACATTGGGGGACGATACATCAATAACATTAGATATGCAGATGATACAGTCTTGATTGCAGACAATGAACAGAACCTGCAAAATTTAGTAGATGCGGTTGTCACACACAGTGAACAACTAGGGTTAGAATTGAATTGTAAGAAGACACAGATTATGATCGTCACTAAGAAGGAAGAAATACCACAATGTAATATACAAGTAAATGGGCATTTCTTAAACAAGTGAATCGGTACAGCTATCTTGGAACAGTCATAACATCTGATGGGAGATGCCTTGAAGAGATTAGAACAAGAATTGCCATGGCGAAGGTAGCCTTTTGCGAGATGAAAAACATAGTGATCAATAAAAAGATATCAATTGAAACGAGAAAAAGAGTGTTGAAGTGCTACACACAATCTGTACTTTTATATGGATGAGAAGCATGAACAATGAGCACACAAGCTAAAAAAACATCTGATGGCTGTGCAGATGTGGTTTCTGAGGAAAATGCAAAGATTACCATGGGCAGACAGAGAAACCAATGAACAAGTCCTACAAGAAACAAATGAAGATCGTAAACTGATTAGAGGCATTAGACGTAGACAGTCAAAATTTTTTGGGCATGTTATGAGAAGAAATTAATTGGAGAACTTGGTGACAACTGGCAAGATCGAAGGGAACAGACCAAGGGGAAGACCGAGAATTAAATACCTGGATGGCTTGGTCATGTGGCATGGTCGAGACAGAAACACGGAGCTGATCCACAACTCTGGTGATCAAGTGAGATGGCAAAACATGACTGCCCACACTTATCGGCATGGCACATGATGGATGGTCTCCCTGGCGAAGGTGTTAAGGATGCTGTTCGTAATCCTGTATACCCACGTACGAAACACAGCTGCACGAGATTTGGCAGCAGATCGCATCACGCTGGTTACTTGCAGAGGTATGTGAGCTGGTCGTTCAGAAAGCAATGGCAAACTACTGAACATAAAACTTGCCATGACAACAACAGCAGCTGAAAAATGCAGGTGTTGACTGCAATGTCCTGTAAAGGATGTGCGAACAAAAATAAAACATATTTAGCTGACAGTGGGAAAAGAGACACAGAGGTAGACAGAGAGAACTAATGCTGGATGGACTGAGATGTTGGCATGGCAGCAGAGTTGATCCAGAACACCAAGGACCAAAACATGAACACCTAAGCCAACTGGCCAGGCACAGGATGGTGATGTTTCTCAGCTGAGACATGAAATTCACTTCTGGTTTTGAATGCAGAAATGAGACCCACCTTGTCATAATCATACTGGGATGAACACCTGGAGTCAAATCTCAGATACAAGCAGCGAGCCCCTGGTATGTGAACTGTCTCCTTGAACTTGTAGTTGTCTCGGACTGGGTGGATTGTTTCTACCGTCTTCCCCGATGCCCAGGGTGTTGGAATCTTCAGGCCACTGAGAAATCCTTCCTCCTCGTCCAAACTGGCATCACTGCTGGCATTTGCAAACAGGCACACAGAGAAAAGAATGTATTAGTTGTCGCTGGTGACCGTTTTCTCCAAGAGTCAATGCATAATTTACATTTTCTTCTTCTTTCGATCGCTTCAAATTTTTGTCTATCTGAAAAATGTGTCTCTTGTATAAACTTCACTATATTTTTAAGTTCACTCAGTGGTTCATAGAGTTTATTTTCCACTGTTGTTTCTTTAGGCCACAAGGTTGCCTAGATATTTTGTATTCAGGGCAGTCTTGGAGTATGTGATCTGCTGTCCACATGTGCACAGGGATGATTCACCAAGGCATAATTGACAGAATGTCAACATTTTGTGCAGCCTCACCTCCCGGTCACATCTGGCTTCTCCCATGCTCCTTCTAGGTTGTAACGATACACCAAAATATGTAATGATACATCAACATATGTAATGATACACCAACATATGCAATGATACATCAGCAAGTGTAATGATACACCAACAAGTGTAATGATACAGAACATATGTAATGATACAGAACATATGTAATGATACATCAACAAGTTACACTAATATATGTAATGATACATCAACAAGTGTAATTAATGTTACACCAACATATGTAATGATACATCTACAAGTATAATGATACACCAACATATGTAAATACACCAACAAATGTCGTGATACACCAACAAGTATAATGATACACCAACAAGTATAATGATACACCAACAAGTATAATGATACACCAACAAGTATAATGATGTACCAACAAGTATAATGATACACCAACAAGTGTAATGATACAGAACATATGTAATGATACATCAATAAGTTACACTAATATATGTAATGATACATCAACAAGTGTAATTAATGTTACACCAACATATGTAATGATACATCTACAAGTATAATGATACACCAACATATGTAAATACACCAACAAATGTCATGATACACCAACAAATGTCATGATACGCCAACAAATGTTATGATACACCAACAAATGTCACAAAGCACCAACAAATGTCACAATGATGCAGACAGGTATGAAGCACAAGCTGGAACCCTGGTCATCAGCACTTACTGTTCTGCACTGAAGGCCTCCCCAATGAGCTCGACCATCTCTGTGTCAGCGCTGAGATCCAGGTCGCCCGGGGTAGATAGGGACGTGCCAGCGGCCAGCTCCTGGCTCTTCATCATCAGGGCAGCCTGGGAGATCACAAGCTGGCGTCATTTAGGGGGCTATGTGTCATGTGTGTGTCTATATGTCATGTCTATGTCTATGTGTTATGTATGTCTATTCCAGTCTGTCTATGTACCATGTATCTGTCTATGTGTAGGTGTCAGTCTAGG
The DNA here is from genome assembly GCA_963921405.1 of Cepaea hortensis. Classification (NCBI taxonomy): domain Eukaryota; kingdom Metazoa; phylum Mollusca; class Gastropoda; order Stylommatophora; family Helicidae; genus Cepaea; species Cepaea hortensis. The sequence goes on from OY992876.1 coordinate 427,543,685, forward strand.
TACCATATATCTATCTGTTTATGTATGTGCTCTCTATATGCGTAGAGAGGCATTAGAAAACACTGTGACAACTGGAAGGATCAACGGTAGATGAGGCTAAAGGAGACCGAGAGACATGGTGCTGGACGACTTAAAACAGTGGCATTGAGGAACATCATGAACGGAATTGTTCCAGAACACCAAGAGACATGGTGCTGAAGGGCTTAAAACAATGGCATCAAGAACCACCATGAACTGAATTGTTTCAGAACACCAAAGTCCAAGATCTGTGGAGAGACATGGTGCTAGAGGGCTTAAAACAGTGGCATCAAGAACCACCATGAACGGAATTGTTCCAGAACATCAAGAGACATGGTGCTGAAGGGCTTAAAACAGTGGCATCGAGGAACACCATGATGGGAATTGTTCCAGAACACTAAAGTCCAAGATCTGTGGAGAGACATGGATGTCTTTGCCGTTTGGCAGGGCGCATGATGATGATAAACTTCCTTATCAATACACATCCTAACACATCCACATAGACTAAGACAACAACTGACCTGACTGTTTAAAAGACTGAGTGTCACCAGGGATGGCATGAGGGCATCTGCAACATTCAAACACTGCAGGTTGGGATGGGTCAGTGCAGTGATCAGCACCGGCATGAGAGAGCCTAGGATGGTGCTCTTGGCCAGCCGCTCCAGCCCTGTCAGCCAGCCCTCCACGTCCTCGCTGCCGTCCTGGCAGCAGCTGAGGATGATGTTGCATGTCTCCAGGAAGGATTCCAGCACCTGGCAGGCTCCAGCAATCATTTTGGATGACAGTGACAACACCGCGGCCTGGATTTCCTAGAAAACACAGGAGGGTGTATGAATATAGACAAACAATCAATCATGTTCTAATACTAATATGGAGAAAGAAATATATGTTAATGAGGAAACATTGGAGGTGGTGGAAAATGTTGAACATCTTGGGTCATTAATTACCAACAATGGTGACACAATGACAGAAATTAAAAGATGAATATCTATTGCTCTTCAAAAACTAAAACAATTGAATCAATTGTGGCGTGTGACAGACAGACCTATAGATTTTTTAAGAGCATTCATCTTTCCCATTGCAACCTGGGCACTTACTAAACAAGCTGAACAGCACATAAATGCCTTTGAATATTAATCTTATAGACGGGTTCTAAGAATATATTAGATAAAGAAAAGAACAAATGCATCCATACAACAAGATCTGAATATTGAAGAAGGTTGGCTACTAAAGACAATAAAACAAAAAAAACTGAAATATTTTGGTCACTTGAGACGTCATGAAAGATTGGATAGAACAATAATGGAGGGGTATATACTTGAGAAGAGAGGAAGGCCAAAGAGAAGATGGGTGCAGGTTGTGGCGAATGATCTCCAGATGGGTGTATCGGAAGAGGGACATCTTGCTTATGACTGAGAGGTTTACAGGAAGGTTGTTATGGGAGCGATGTTCTGCAAGAAACATGCTACTGAATGAATGAATGAATGAACCATTGTGTAGAACGTCTTCTTCTTCTTCTTCATCTACCTGTTGTCCTCTAATGGGGAATAGGTTCTCTATCAACTCACATCAGGCCCTCCTATCTTTAGCCATCTCCTGCGACTCCCTCCATGTCCTCCGAACAATTTTCACCTGTCTCTGTTTTCTCCATGTGTTTTAGATCTCCCTCTTTCATTTGCACACTGTGGGTTCCAGAGAAAGACCTTTCTAATTATACTATTAGCAGGTTCTTCTTCTTCATCTTCTTCTTCTTCTTCCGAGGAAAGGCCAGATGGACAGATAATCAGACTGCTACTGGTATTGTTAGTATTGGAACTCTTCGCTGGCTGTTGCAGATGAGAACAGTGCACATATGGGAATGTCAGGTTGCTGTGATGTGGTTCTTGGCTCAATTCAACACTTCTTATTCTGCTTTTCATCTCGCACTGAAGCATAAGCTCCCAACCAACTCACATCCAGCCCTCCTATCCTTTTCCATCTCTACAACTCCTTTCACATCCTTCATAAAATGTTCACCTGTCTCTGTTTTCTCCATGTGTTTTATGTCCCCCTCCTTCATTTGCCCTGAGAGTTCTAGTTACACTATTAACAGGTTGTCTCAGTGTGTGTCCTACGCAGCACCAGTATCTTTTTTTTTCATCTCTCAATTCACTGAAATTTGTTTAGTTCTCTCCATGAAGTTAGCTGTGTCCTTTACAGAATGTCCCTGTCAAACCCAGCATTTTTTGGCTGTATGTGATTTCTTGGCAAGTTTAAGTTAAGTAGTTTGCCACTGCTTTCTGAATGACTGGGATTTATACAATTTTATAAAAAACCAATGCAAGGCAGTCTGCTTCCAAATTGCCTGCAGCTGTGTTTCAAACGTTAAATATTCAAAGTTTGGTACAAGTTTTTTTGTGTGGCTTAACTCCCACAAATCTGCTAGTTCTATGAAAGCTCCACTTGCCTGTTGCATGTTTATTGTAACGTCTGTCTCTGATCCCCCATCTGTGTCTACACCACTATCTACACATACAGGTGGGTCCACCTCTCAAAGTGAGGCTTCAACAAGGAAGAGTGACTTTTATATATTGTGGCCAAGTGGTTAAGCATGTGTTTCAAGATCAGTTCCTTTCCAACACCATCATTTGTCTGGTATGCGGGCGGGGCGGAGCCAGGTGTATAGATTCCTAAGGGACATCCCCAGTCCCTTCCCTAGCAGGCAGGCTCTACTAGGGTGACCGGTTAGTTCCTCCCTTCAAATCAAAACAACTATGGACAATAAAAAGAATTATCGCAGGAGCAACGGAGTGCGCCCTATGTGCTCGATACCTTTTACAACAGCCAGCAGGGAGAAAATGAAATGGAGGGGAAGAGGTAGGGAGAAAGGAAAAGAAAGAAAAGAGCTGGAGCCAGAAAGGGGAGGAGGAAAATGGGTCGTTTGAGACTAAAAACTGTATGGGTTAGGTATTGATCTGCCATAGTGCAAAGCAGTGAGGACGAATATTGGAAAAATTGGTCTATTAGTTTGATGTCCTGATGTTACAAGAACTGAAGACGAACTCTTTTGAGTGCTCTGGCTAAACATGTTATATTAACCCAACTGGGCAGGGAAGAAATGGGCAGGCTCTGGTGGTCAAGGATGGTTTACAGCATACAATAATGGATATGAGTGGGTAGAATCAAGAAAGCAAAGAGGTGCAGGGAATGCAGATTAAAATCAGAGGATATAGCTGGAACCTAATAAATATATATGTAAGTGGGGAGTCTTGCGTAAGCCGAGAGTTGGGACAGGTTGACAGGTTCTGTGGATTAGTAGTATGATTCTTCGTTGGCTGCTGAACAAGGGAATGGAGCGCATATGGGAATGTCCTGAGTGGAGTGATGTCGGTTCTTAGATCAACTCAACATTGGACTCTTGAATGCAGTTTCTTTCTGAGACCCCAGGTTGTTGTTGCCAGAGCTGCGGAGGTCGTGCTCGGACTGGCACTTTGTGCTTGTGGTTATTTGCTCTGTGGAGACAGACCTAGCTATGTGGGGTAAAACCCAGCGCAATAAGTTTGATCCTCTTGCCTGTGTGTGCGTGCATGCATGTGTGTGTATGTGTGCATGTGTATGTGTGCATGTGTGCGTGTGCATGTGCGAGTAAAATATGCAAGCAACTGTTACCAAACTGCACCTACAAGTAAGTACATACAAACAACACACACACAACTTATTTAGTTGGCCTAAACCACACCGGCACTTATTCCTTTGGGCAAAAACTACTATCATAAGTATATCTTGGAGAAAATGATGGATGCACACCTTGGAGAAGATGGATGTACATCATGGAGAAATCAACTGCACCTACCTCAATGGTCACTACACTTTCCTTGTTATCTGCATGCTCAGATAGCACTGCACACCTCAGGTAGTAAGACTGAAGGGAGGCCAGATATTGCACAGCAGGAGAGGCAAGCTGTGATGAAAACAAAATTAATAGAGTAGCACTCACTGTGTAGTCTTTAGTCTTATACTCTATTGTGTGAGTCTTATTTTTCATAAATGTTGTTAGCTGGGGTAGCTGTTGACATCATAAATGGTATGGCTTGAGGCAATAAATGGAGTAACTGTTGACATGATCAACGGTGATGGGTGACCTGGAGCAAACCTACACTCAAAAATAGTGTTCAGAATTCTCTGGTAATTGTCAGGGAAGTAAAAGTGGCAAGGAAGGGAACCAAGCACCTCAAGTCATACATCATGGCCCACAATATGTGGAGGCCTAACTCTTCACACCCCAATGGTAGTAGCTGCAATGGGAGTTTAGTTACAAGGGCAGCTATTTGTAAAATGTGTTACAAACAAGTCAGAGAACAAATGTGTGTCCTGTCATCAGGTGTTATCTTTCTTGTTTTCACACTGATCGAAAAACATATTCCCAGCAAATCTGACCACATCGTCTACCCTCTCTTCAATGTTATTTCTTCCTAGCTACAATAACAACAGAATGAATCATTCTTCCTAGCTACAATAACAACAGAATGAGTAAATCAGGTGCCGTCTCCACAATGAAGGGTGGCTGCAATGGATCTCCAACACTGTCTGTCTCTGGTACAGACTGTACATTCTGTCAGACTGATGTTCGTTCATTTCTTGATGTTATTCTCCCACCTTTATCATTGTCTACCTCTTGCTTGCTTGCCCTCAACCCTGCTCTCTAGTATGGTTTTTATAAGATGTCTTTTAACGTGGCTGAAATATTTCACTTTCCTCCTTTTTATTTCTTTCATCAATTCTCTTTTCATTCCCAGGTTTTCTAGAAACTCTGTATTTGATTGTTTTTTTGGTTTCCATGAAATACGACATAGTCTTCTGAATAACATCTCCAGGGCCTCTATTTGACTTTCTAATTGCTTGTTCACTATCCAGGCTTCCGCGCCAAATACTAGTGTTGAATATACATAAATAACATTGACAATGCATTAAACATAAGAATTGTGAAATGTTATTTATGTATATTCAACACTATTTGACAATGCATTAAACATAAGAATTGTGAAATCTCTCTAGATGTTAATACTGATTTCATGCTGTTGAAAACATATGAGGCCATTTATATTTTCTTTTTTATTTCTCTTTCACGTTTGCCATCATCTGTTATTACGTGAATAAATTACTGGAAAGTTTGACCAATTTTATTTCTTCTTAGTTACAATAACAAATAGATTACTGGAAAGTTTGACCAAATTGTCTATAATCTCTTCAATTTTATTTCTTCCTAATTAAAATAACAAATTAATAGATTACTGGAAAGATTAACCAAATCATCTATAATCTCTTCAATTTTATTTCTTCCTAGTTACAATACCAAATGAATAAATTACTGGAAAGTTTGACCAAATCATCTATAATCTCTTCAATTTTATTTCTTCCTAGTTACAATACCAAATGAATAGATTACTGGAAAGTTTGACCCAAATCGTCTATAATCTCTTCAATTTTATTTCTCCCTAGTTACAATACCAAATGAATAGATTATTGGAAAGTTTGACCAAATCGTCTATAATCTCTTCAATTTTATTTTTTCTCACTTGCAATAACAAATGAATAAATTACTGGAAAGTTTGACCAAATCGTCTATAATCTTTTCAGTTTTATTTTTTCCTAGTTGCAATAGTTGTTTCCAAGATGGCGACGCGATGTCTCGTTGTTCTTGGGGGAGACGCTGTTCAGTGTTTTTCTGTGGATTCCCTATGGAAATTCCCGTGAAATTCGTGTGGATAGTGTTTTTCCTTTGGATTATGTGATGTTATTTCGTGTTCGTTAATTGGAAGTGTTCAAAAGAAGCCACGGAAGGCAGGTGGTGGATGAAATTATGAGGGCAGCCGACAGATATTTGTTGGTTATGGTCTCGAGTTTCGCGACGGCAAGCTTTCTCTCTTTCGAGAGACAATGATTGCGGTCACCCGGCCAGTATGGTCACTGCCATAGAGGAAAGCAACGGCAAACTACCTCTTTGAAATTGCCTAGTTTATTATGATTCGCTTAAAGACTGATCATCGCAAGACAAGGACAGAGACATTAAAATTAGGAACATGGAACGTTAGAACGTTAAACAACGACGGAAAATTAGAGAACATAACACAAGAAATTCAAAGAGAAAAAATTAATATATTAGGTATGTGCGAAACGAGATGGACAGGAGCAGGCATCAAGATACATAAAGATTTTAAGATTATTTATTCTGGAGGTGAGGATCGACATAGGGGAGTGGCAATAATTTTGGACCGGAAAACATCAACGTCTGTTCAGGGATATTGGGCCGTGTCGGACAGAGTTCTACTAGTTAAATTGAGTGGCAGACCTTTTAACATAAATGTTATTCAAGTATATGCCCCAACAGGAGAGTCCAGTGAAGATAATGTAGAGGAATTTTATGACATAGAGTCTGCCTTAAAGAAATGTAAAAATTCAGAAATAAACATCATAATAGGGGACTTCAATGCAAAAGTAGGAAATCAAGGGGATAGATACACAGTAGGAAACTATGGTTTAGGAGAGAGAAATGAAAGAGGATACAGACTAGTAGAGTGGGCAAAAGAACAGGAAATGATTGTAGGAAACACCTGGTTCAAGCAACACCCTAGAAGATTATGGACCTGGAGGAGTCCTGATAGCAGGATTAGAAACCAGATTGACTACATTCTCATTAGCAGAAGATTTAGAAACGCGCTAACAGTAGCAAAAACAGTTCCCAGTGCTGATTGTTATAGTGACCACAGACTACTCACAGGAACATTGAGGATAAAGTTGAAGAAAGTCAAGTATACAACAGGGAACACTAAATATGATTTGTGTACATTGAGTTATGACAAGGAAATAGAAAACAAATTCAACATAGAAGTACAGAACAGATTTGAAATATTGTCTGATCTAGAGATCCTATTCCAGGATGTGGATGATCAATGGGAAATGTTAAAGAATTCAATCAATGTGGCTGCAGAAAAAACTATTCCAAAATTAAAGAAGGTGGGTCGTAAGAAATGGATGACAGAGGAAATTTTCCACTTAATGGAAACAGGAAGACTCAACAAAAATAATCCTGCCAAATATGAAGAAATTCACAGACAAGTCAGAATATTATATAGGAAGGCAAAAGAATCATGGCTTGAGGAAAAGTGCTTAGAAATTGAAAAACAACACAACAGTCAAAATACCAAATTAGTGCACAAAAGAGTTCAGGAACTTACTAATAAAAGAACAAGTACATCAACAGGCTGTCTAAAAACTAATGTTGGCAAAGTCATAATAGAAAAAGATCAGATTCTACATGTATGGACAGATTATGTGAAAGACCTGTATAATGATAACAGAGAGGAACAGTATGCTATTAGATTTAATAATGAAGGACCAGCAATTTTAAAGATGGAGGTTCAAAATGTTCTTAAGCATATGAAAGCTGGCAAGGCCCCCGGTGCAGAACATCACAACAGAAATGATTAGAGCTCTAGAAGAATTTGGACTAGAGCAAGTCACTAGACTGCTGAACACATTATATGATACTGGAGATATACCTTCTGAATTATGTAATTCTGTATTTATTGCAATCCCAAAGAAATCAGGAGCCTTAGAATGTGATCAACATAGAACAATTAGTATAATGAGTCACATCACAAAGATTTTGTTACGAATTATCATGCAAAGAGTGAGGAAGAAAATACAACCTGAAATAGGGGAAGAACAATGTGGTTTTGTAGAAGGAAAGGGTACAGTAAATGCTGTGTATATGCTGCGAACAGTTATTGAACGTGCTTTAGAAGTAAACAAGGATATACATCTTTGCTTTATTGACTACACAAAGGCTTTTGATAGAGTTAGACATGTCAACATTGTGGATATGCTTGCAGATCTACAAATTGATGGGAAAGACATTAGACTTATAAAAAACATATATTGGAAACAACAAGCTGCCATAAGGATTGATAATGAAGTAGGACAATACCAACCTATTAAGAGAGGTGTTAGGCAGGGATGTGTAATGTCTCCAGATCTTTTTTCCCTATACAGTGAAAATATTTTCAGAAATGTAGAAGACCTAAATGGAATCAGCATTGGAGGACGAAACATAAATAACATTAGATATGCAGATGATACAGTATTGATTGCAGACAATGCACAGGATCTGCAACAATTAGTAGACGCTGTGGTTGTACACAGTGAGCAGCTGGGGTTGGAATTAAATTGTAGGAAGACACAGGTTATGGTCATCACTAGGAAGAACGAAGTACCACAATGTAATATACAAGTAAATGGGAATATTCTTCAACAAGTGAATCGGTTCAATTATCTCGGAACAGTCATAACATCTGATGGCATATGTCTTGAAGAGATTAGAACAAGAATCGCCATGGCGAAAGTAGCCTTTAGCAAGATGAAAAACATTCTGACCAATAAAATGATGTCAATTGAAACGAGAAAAAGAGTGTTGAGGGGATACATAGAGCCTGTTCTTTTGTATGGATGTGAAACTTGGACAATGTGCAGTCAAGCAGAAAAACATCTGATGGCTGCAGAAATGTGGTTTCTGAGGAAAATGCAAAGAATACCATGGACAGACAGAAAAACCAATGAACAAGTACTACAAGAGACAAATGAAAATCGTAGATTGATTAGAGAAATTAGACGTAGACAGTCAAAATTTTTTGGACATGTTATGAGAAGAAATGGACTGGAGAACTTAGTGACAGCTGGCAAGATCGAAGGGAACAGACCAAGAGGAAGACTGAGAGGAAAATACCTGGATGGCTTGGCCACATGGCATGGACGAGACAGGAACACTGAGCTGATCCACGACTCTGGTGATCGAGTGAAATGGCGAATCATGACCGCCCACGCTTTCCGGCATGGCACATGATTGATTGATTGAGTTGCAATAACAAATGAATAGATTACTGGAAAGATTAACCAAATCGTCTATAATCTCTTCAATTTGATTTCTGCCTAGTTACAATACCAAATGAATAGATTACTGGAAAGTTTGACCAAATTGTCTATAATCTCTTCAATTTTATTTTTTCTCAGTTGCAATAACAAATGAATAAATTACTGGAAAGTTTGACCAAATCATCTATAATCTCTTCAATTTTATTTTTTCTTAATTAAAATAACAAATGAATAGATTACTGGAAAGATCGACCAAATCATCTATAATCTCCAAATAGTAGTGTTGAATATACATAAATAACATTTCACAATTCTCATGTTTAATGCATTGTCAATCTCTCTAGATAATACTGATTTCATGCTGTTGAAAAGATTTTAGGCCATTCCTATTTTCTTTTTTATTTCTCTTTCACTTTTGCCATCATCTGTTATTACATGAATAAATTATTGGAAAGTTTGACCAAATCGTCTATAATCTCTTCATTTTTATTTCTTCCGATTTACAATGACAAATAAATGTGAAACAGATTACAAGCAAATCTCACAGAATCTTCTATCGTCTCATCATTTTATTTCTTGCTTCTAACAATAACAACTAAAGTGCAACAAATTACGGGCCAGTCTTAAGACATCTACTATTCTCTCATTAGTGTTACATTTTCCTAGTTACAGTAACAACTAAAGTCCAACAAATTACAGGTTTTAACACATCTTCTGTCCCCTCAACAGTGTTACATCTTCCCAGTTACAGTAACAATTAAAGTCCAACAAATTACAGGCAAATTTTAACAAATCTTCTGTTCCCTCATCAGTGTTATATATTCCCTGTTAGTTACAAGGGCAGCTATTATTACCGGCAAGTTGGAGAGAATCTTCTGGAAGTCCACTCGAGAACACGACTGAGTGTGCTTCAGCAGTGAGCACGACTCCTTGACTGCAAGTTTGAGGATACACAAGACTAGTTCGTCTGCCAATCTGTGAACACATGACAACACTAATATACTTTCTGTTTCTTTCTTTCTTTTCTGAATGCAGAGACAAAGAAATCAAGCAAGGCAGGAAGAATAAAAAGTGAGAAATGAAAGAAAGAACAGAAAAGTAGAAATAGCATAAAAGAATACAGGAGAAAGAAAATATTAATGTAAGAATAATAAAAATGAATGGTTAAGTAAACAATACATTATCAAACAAACTATCAAATTCACATACTGCAGTTGAGCTAAGAACTGACATTACTGCACTCAGGACATTCCCATACGTGTTCCATCCCCTCGTTCAACAGCCAGTGAAGAGTCACACTACTTATTGTTCCTACCACTATCTGATTGAAAGTTCTCCTGGTCTTCCTTCTCAGTTATGAGATTCTACCAGAACCCTTGCCAATCCCCTGCAATCTCATCCTTTCCACATATGTGTCCTCAATCTGTTCCCCCACCTTCTCCACCTCCCCCTTGTCCATAAGTAATCTACCACTCTACTAACTGCAGTACATCAATAAACACAAACTCTACTTACTGCAGTATATCAACAAACACAAACTCTACTTACTGCAGTATATCAATAAACACAAACTTTACTTACTGCAGTATATCAATAAACACACACTCTACTTACTGCAGTATAATCAATAAACACAAACTCTACTTACTGCAGTATATCAATAAACACAAACTCTACTTACTGCAGTATATCAATAAACACACACTCTACTTACTGCAGTATATCAATAAACACACACTACTTACTGCAGTATATCAACAAACACACACACTACTTACTGCAGTATATCAATAAACATACACTCTACTTACTGCAGTATATCAACAAACACACACACTACTTACTGGAGTACATCAATAAACATACACTCTACTTACTGCAGTATATCAACAAACACTCTACTTACTGCAGTACATCAATAAACACAAACTCTACTTACTGCAGTATATCACCAAACACAAACTCTACTTACTGCAGTATATCAATAAACACAAACTTTACTTACTGCAGTATATCAATAAACACACACTCTACTTACTGCAGTATAATCAATAAACACAAACTCTACTTACTGCAGTATATCAATAAACACAAACTCTACTTACTGCAGTATATCAATAAACACACACTCTACTTACTGCAGTATATCAATAAACACACTCTACTTACTGCAGTATATCAACAAACACACACACTACTTACTGCAGTATATCAATAAACATACACTCTACTTACTGCAGTATATCAACAAACACACACACTACTTACTGCAGTATATCAACACACACACTCTACTTACTGCAGTACATCAATAACCATACACTCTACTTACCGCAGTATATCAACAAACACACACACTACTTACTGCAGTACATCAATAAACATACACTCTACTTACTGCAGTATATCAACAAACACTCTACTTACTGCAGTATATCAATAAACGTACACTCTACTTACTGCAGTATGTCAACAAACACACACTACTTACTGCAGTACATCAATAAACATACGCTCTACTTACTGCAGTAAATCAACAAACACACACTCTATTTACTGCAGTACATCATTAAACATACACTCTACTTACTGCAGTATATCAATGTCCTTGGACCCTGGCTGTTGTGAGTTGAGCAAGTTAGAGAACTCTGTCAGTATCATGTTCCTCAGCTGCACCAGCGCAGAATTATCTTCTCCTGAGAAAGCAAGAAGAGAAAAAGAAAACATTGCTCTTCGGTCGGAGTTCTGCTGGCAGATTCCAGACATCGGTTCTCTCTGCACACTCAAGATGTACTCTCCCGGCTCTAAGAGACACAACAAAAGGACACAGATGTTTGTGCATACAAGCTTATCAAAGCCAACCCATACAAACACACATAAAGGAACACATACAAATGTCTTCATCGTCCTTCTTTCAAGGAAAGGGCATCACATCTAAATGTGCACCTTTCTAACTTAGAAATCATGTCTTATTTCCATACACATGTATGGAAGGTTTATTGTTGCCACACACAGTCACTGGCTCTTATCTACACAAATGTAGGTTTCATTTCTAACAATTTTGCCAGAGCAGCTGCCTTACAATCTACTCTTTGCAATTACCAACCACAGTGATATTGTAATATGCATGTATAGAAGGTTTATTGCTGCCACACTGATACAATCTACAATAACAGACTCAAGGTAGGTTTCATTTCTAACAATTTTGCCAGAGCAGCTGCCTTACAATCTACTCTTTGCAATTACCAACCACAGTGAGATTGTAATGTGCGCAACTGATACATGAGACAGCCTATCACGTATATGAGAAACCTAGCTATCTTCTAAGATCACTTCCACAGAGGTCTGTATCCCCAGGACATGGTCACTCTAGTGCCAGTGCAGACACCATGTAAATATCATACAACATGAATATTATTATGTTGAGCAATATTGCTGCACATTGGGCATTACCATGAGTGCTCAGTCCTCCAATACAGCAGCCATCCCAAGGTATCTCTGCTCACTGTTCCCATAAGGAGATGGTTGTACCATCTCCTCTCTTTCCCTCGAGGGCAGTACTGACGTGCCTCACTCCCAGTTTGTTTAACTGGGCTAGTGTCAGAGTTTCATCAATATCCGCCAACCTAGTCCATACTGCCTTGATTATATCAGCCCTGCCCATGCTTATTCCCGTGTGTATTGGTGCATTATTTGCCAGCGCATTAATGACCTTCGACTCCAGCATGTCCCGGTGCTTACACCCAGGTGAGTGATGTGAAGTGCGACTTCCGAATGCTGTCTATAAATTTGCAGCAGAGACTGTCAGTTGTGATTTTCTATTGCTTTCTCATGGAGTCATATAATTATCACGTTTGACTTCTTGTTCTGCTACCTGAGTGCACTGAGGGCAGTGGTGATCTCCATAGTCAAGTTATGGTCAACATACATGAAACTATTCACAGAGCACATGAAACCATTTAAACTGGACATAAAATAAAAGAAACTATAAAAACAGCATGTAGTATTTATGAAACTATACCAGCAACATACAACCTAAATTAAACCATAAAAACAGCACACAATATAAATGAAACTCTACTAACAGCACACAGGATATATGAAACTTTACAAACAGCACATAGGATATATGAAACTTTACAATCCGCACTCAATATAAATGAAACAATCCAAGCAGACATAACATGCCAGAAACCAAACAAGCAGTATATACCACATAACATAAATGAAACTATTCAAGCAGGACATACCATAAATGAAACCACAGAAACAGCATACAGGATATATGAAGCTATATAAACTGTACAAAACATATACAAAATAATGGAAACAACATATAGCATATGTGAAATTAACAAACAGCACTAAACAAACATGAAACAATACAAACATCACATAACATAAATGAAACCCTACAAACAGCACACAACATAAATGAGATCAAACAAACATTTAAAATTAGCTTCATGTTCTTTACAGGACATAGTAATCAACCCCAACACATTTTGACTGTCTGAAATTTTCTAGGCAATTTTATGTCTGTCATTGCTTTCTGAACAACTGACACTTATACCATTGTGAAAATCAACACAAGGCAGTCTACATTACAAAGCTTGCAGCCGATGTCAAACCTGGTATGAAGAATTGCAAAACTGTGTTCATGTCCCTAAGCTACAGCTTCTGGCCGAACAAACAGCATACAACATAAATGAAACCATTCAAACATTACATAACATAAATGAAATCATTCAAACAGCACACAACATAAATCAAACTATTCACTAAGCGCACAACATAATTGAAACCATTCAAACATTACATAATATAATGAAACCATTCTAGCTGCACACAACATAAATGAAACCATTCAAACAGCACACAACATAAATGACACCATTCAAGTAGCACACAATATAAATGAAATCATTCAAACAGCACACAACATAAATGACACCATTCAAGCAGCACACAATATAAATGAAATCATTCAAACAGCACACAACATAAATGAAACTACTTAAGCAAGACATAATATAAATGAAATCATTCAAGCAGAACACTTCATACCTAAAGCCCACCACCAACAGCACACACCACACCTAAAACCCACCACCAACAGCACACCACACCTAAAGCCCCACCACCAACAGCACACCTTACACCTACAGCCCCACCAACTGCACACTCCACACCTAAAACCCCACCGACAGCACACACCACACCTAAAGCTCACCACCAACAGCACACACCACACCTAAAGCCCATAACCCACTCCACCCACTCCACACCTAAAGCCTACCACGAACAGCATACACCACATTTAAAGCCCCACCGTCAGCACTCACAACACCTAAAACCACACCAACAGCACACACCACATCTAAATCCCCCACCGACAGCACACACCAGGAACACAGAGAAACCAACCTGATGTGAGCAGCTGGTAGAGCAGGCTATGTTTGTCCTCTGATGTTGGGTACAGGGACCTGAGGCCGACTGTGATCACCTGACACACCTCAGTCTTCATGGACTTGATGAGCCTCTGGTCCCCTTGCAGGGAGGAAGTCGTCAGAAGCTTCCACACCAAGGATCTGGGGAAAACACAGGCAACACTGAAGACAAATGGGGATGTGGTCAGTCTCTGAACCAAACAAGACTCACTGGCTGATGTCAGCACACCGCCTGCCTTATCTCGCAGAACAGTTGTTGGTCAATATGCCTCGCGTTCCGAAGGTTATGGGTTCGATTCTGGGCTACGTCTTTCGGTTCATGAGTGCATTTTTCTCGCAGACTCCAGAGGGTCATCACCAGAGCCACGGAGTTCATGTTTTATGCAATGCTTTCGGCAGGTCTTTCCTATGGAAAGAGATCGAGCCATATAGGATTAAACCCAAGGCAATGATGTTGATCCTCTCGACTTTTAAGACTTTTTTAAAGACAGTTGTTGGTACCCACCTAACAAAGCTGCATCAGCCACAGACAGACAGACAGACACACAAACACACACACACAGAAAGAGAGAGAGAGAGAGAGAGAGAGAGAGAGAGAGAGAGAGAGAGAGAGAGAGAGAGAGAGAGAGAGAGAGAGAGAGAGAGAGAGAGAGAGAGAGAGAGAGAGAGAGAGAGAGAGAGAGAGAGAGAGAGAGAGAGAGAGAGAGAGAGAGAGAGAGAGAGAGAGAGAGAGAGAGAGA
Source organism: Cepaea hortensis (assembly GCA_963921405.1). Lineage (NCBI taxonomy): Eukaryota > Metazoa > Mollusca > Gastropoda > Stylommatophora > Helicidae > Cepaea > Cepaea hortensis. Next base: position 427,558,800 of record OY992876.1, read on the forward strand.
GAGAGATTTAATCACACGCTCCACAAGAAGGAAACAGATGAGTAACTTCCATATACATATAGTCATGTATAGTTTTTCATGTAGGTGTATTGGTGTATGTTGTTTGTGTGCTGACAAAGGCTTCGGCCACAACGTATATTTTGTTACTAGTGATCGTGTTCTGGCAAGGCTGACCAACCCTACTTCTCGTTACGTGCGTGATTTATTCAAAGTAAAGGACACTGTCCACACTATGAGTGTAGACAAGTCAGCACTGGGTTCAGGATGTAGTCAAGATCATGCCAGCCTCCTTTATTTCCCACATTTCTTGGTAGCAGGTTGAGGCTGGGTTGAGACTGGGTTGAGGTTGGGTTGAGACTGGGTTGAGGCTGAGTTGAGGCTGATTTAAGGCTGGGCTGAGGTTGGGTTGAGGCTAGGTTAAGGCTTGATCTGGAAGCCCAGATCAATCAATGAAAACAGAATTCACACTTTAAAGGGGATGTAAACCAAACCCAAACCCCCCCCCCCCCCATCTTGAGGACACAACTGCTGGCCTCTCTACACTGCCATTAAGTTGGACCCTGCCTACCCATTGTATGTATGGAAATAATAACCAACATTTGTCTAATCTCTCCCATCTCTTGGCACGTAGTTCTGATGTTCTCAACAGCCACTTACCTTGTGCTTTTGATTTGTTCTGTAGCTTGCTTTTGTTCAGGTTTGATGATGCTTGTTTTGAATATCAGCTGCGGAATCATCGTTGAGAAATGATATAACATTCCATGGAAACATGCGATACAGAAACTATTGTTCACAAAATCGCTCTATATTTTTATATAAGCTTTGTCATCTCATTAAATTCACAAAGTTTTTATATAAAGGAAGTCTGTTGTGCCATCAAATTCACACACAGTTTTGATATAAAGGAAGTATGTTTCATCAAATTCACACAAAGTTTTGATATAAATGAAGTATGACAAGTCATCAAATTCACACAAATTTCTGATATAAAGGAAGTATGATGTCTTATTAAATTCACACAAAGCTTTGATATAAAGGAAGAATGATGTGTCATCAAATTCACACATAAACAATAAAGCGGCTTGACCAAATAGAACCACCACACAGCACTCAAGACCCACCAATGTATCTTCAGTCTCCCTTAAGAAACTGAGAAAATCCAAACACAAATGAACATTTACTGCAGGGCTTATTCTGGTCAATACAGTACAAACTGCTGAAAGTGATCTTGTATTTTACGTTGCAAATGCACAACTATATGCTTGAACTCGTATAACAGGAATTTCTGATAAGAAGAACTATTTTGTGGGTCCCAGGTGAGTTCGCCTTATCAGGTGTGCACTGTACACACTTCTCGATGTTTGCCAGTGCTACAGTTTGTGCACTGTGCAGAACTACTCCTTGTGGGATCTATGGAAGGAGACTGCAGCACTAATGGAGATATCTGAGCATAATGAAAGTGAAGAAACCAAATTCCAGGTAGTCCTATCTCAGATACTGCTGCTGGAGGTATGAAGTGGTAAGCCTTCACATATACTAGGTCACAACATGAAGTGGGGTATCCATTTCCCTTCCTCACCACCCGTCCCTCCCAGACAAATCCTACACATGTCTGGTGTCCATGTTATGAGTGAAACACAAGTAAAGAAACCATGTACACGCACACAAGTAAAGAAACTGTTCATGCACACAAGTAAAGAGACCATGTACATGCACACAAGTAAAGAAACCATGTACATGCACACAAGTAAAGAAACCATGTACACACACACAAGTAAAGAAACCATGTACATGCACACAAGTAAAGAAACTGTGTACACGCACACAAGTAAAGAAACCATGTACCCACACACAAGTAAAGAAACCATGTACCCACACACAAGTACAGAAACCGGGTACCTATACACAAGTAAAGAAACTGTGTACACGTACACAAGTAAAGAAACCATGTACACACACAGAAGTAAAGAAACTGTGTACCCACACACAAGTAAAGAAACCGTGTACACGTACACAAGTAAAGAAACCATGTACACGCACACAAGTAAAGACACCATATACACGCACACAAGTAAAGAAACCATATACGCGCACACAAGTAAAGAAACCATGTACACGCACACAAGTAGAGAAACCATGTACACACACACAAGTAAAGAAACTGTGTACACGCACACAAGTAAAGAAACCATGTATACGCACACAAGTAAAGGAACCATGTACACGCACACAAGTAAAGGAACCATGTACACGCACACAAGTAAAGAAACCATGTACACGCACACAAGTCAAGAAACTGTGTACCCACACCAAAGTAAAGAAACTGTGTACCCACACACAAGTAAAAAACTGTGTACACATACACAAGTAAAGAAACCATGTACACGCACACAAGTAAAGAAACCATGTACATGCACACAAGTAAAGAAACGTGTACACGCACACAAGTAAAGAAACCATGTACACCCACAGAAGTAAAGAAACTGTGTACCCACACACAAGTAAAGAAACTGTGTACACGTACACAAGTAAAGAAACCATGTACATGCAAACAAGTAAAGAAACCATATACACGCACACAAGTAAAGAAACCATGTACACACACACAAGTAGAGAAACCATGTACACTCACACAAGTAAAGAAACTGTGTACACGCACACAAGTAAAGAAACCATGTACACGCACACAAGTAAAGAAACCATGTATACGCACACAAGTAAAGAAACCATGTACACGCACATAAGTAAAGAAACAATGTACATGCACACAAGTAAAGAAACCGTGTACACGCACACAAGTAAAGAAACTGTGTACATGCACACAAGTAAAGAAACTGTGTACATGCACACAAGTAAAGAAACCGTGTACCCGCACACAAGTAAAGAAACCATGTACCCACACACAAGTCAAGAAACCATGTACACGCACACAAGTCAAGAAACCATGTACCCACACACAAGTAAAGAAACCATGTACACGCACACAAGTAAAGAAACCATATACACGCACACAAGTAAAGAAACTGTGTACACGCACACAAGTAAAGAAACCGTGTACACGCACACAAGTAAAGAAACCGTGTACACGCACACAAGTAAAGAAACCATGTATACGCACACAAGTAAAGAAACCATGTAAATGCACATAAGTAAAGAAACCATGTACATGCACAAAAGTCAAGAAACTGTGTACACGCACACAAGTAAAGAAACAATATACATGCACACAAGTAAAGAAACCGTGTACATGCACACAAGTAAAGAAATCGTGTACACGCACACAAGTAAAGAAACCATGTACACGCACACAAGTAAAGAAACCATGTACATGCACACAAGTAAAGAAACCGTGTACATGCACACAAGTAAAGAAACGTGTACACGCACACAAGTAAAGAAACCATGTACACGCACACAAGTAAAGAAACCATGTACACGCACACAAGTAAAGAAACTGTGCACACGCACACAAGTAAAGAAACAATATACATGCACACAAGTAAAGAAACCATGTAAACGCACACAAGTAAAGAAACCGTGTACACACACACAAGTAAAGAAACCGTGTACACGCTGAACGATTCATTCACAGGGTATATGGTGCTATATCCATATTTGTATCAGCAGTCAGTGGGTGATGTAGTCAGTATCACACTTCCAAAAACATGTCCTGGCACCCATTTTAGGATAGGTGGCCTGGGCACCCAGGTCCATTTTAAATGAAGCCCCATGCGGATGTGAACCCATGAGCACTGAGCCTGCATGCAACTGTCTAGCTACTACCCTACCGCAGCTCCTATCAATTTTAGAAGGGAATGTCAATCCCTAATGGGAAACATGTCCTACCATTGTTGAGGATGGAACCCAGGACACTGTACCACTGTTGGGGATGGAACCCAGAATACTGAACCACTGTTGGATATGGAACCCTGGACACTCTACCACTGTTGGGGATGGAGCCCAGAATACTGAACCACTGTGGAGGATGGAACCCAGGACACTCAACCACTGTCTAGGCAGGCAAGCACTTAAAACCCTACACTACAAACGAATCACATCAACACTAGAGGTCAGCATGGCCGAACCCATAAGAGCATTCACTCTTAAACTTCCAGTGTTCTGATGCCAAGGTAGCAGTTCAACCTCTACACTGGTCAGTTGGACTAATAGGTTGACTTCTCACCCTTGACTTGGAGATGTAAATTACAAAGACCTCAGAAGTCGGAGTGAGTTCGCCTGATATCAAGGGACACTCGTAATAGGGAAGGTTGGCCACATGCAAAAATCAGTCCAACATGGACTATGCTCGATTTCAATGTTAGCAAACGAAAACAGAAATCAACACTAACAAGGACATCTAACACTCACCTGTAAGACAACCAGGCAACACTAACAAGGACATCTAACACTCACCTGTAAGACAACCAGGCAACACTAACAAGGACATCTAACACTCACCTGTAAGACAACCAGGCAACACTAACAAGGACATCTAACACTCACCTGTAAGACAACCAGGCAACACTAACAAGGAAATCTAACACTCACCTGTAAGACAACCAGGCAACACTAACAAGGACATCTAACACTCACATGTAAGACAACCAGGCAACACTAACAAGGACATCTAACACTCACCTGTAAGACAACCAGGCAACAAATCACTCCCTGCACGTCATGATCCTCCACTGCCCTGGCCAGTACGTCGGTGACCCGAGTCAAGTGGCATAAATCCACCGACTGCTCGGCCTGGGACGAGCCTGAGCCCTGACCGCTGGTCATCAAGTGCAGGCACATGCTGCTGACATTGTGCAAGAGGATGCTGGTCACAGCACTGACCGGTAACAGGTTGCTGGCTGGACGAAAGAGACAGACAATATCACTGTTGTAGAATGAATGCTGGTTCCAGAAGGTTATATTATGAATGCTACATGCATCAGTTTAGTTTAGTTTAATCGACGGATCAACACACGGGTATAACCCATAAGTGCTCCGTTCTACTCCTAACTCAAGCTTGAGTCAGGAGAACCTCAGCTCAGTGCTTGAAATCCGTAGCACCGGCGAGGAACCTGGAATACTTTGGGTAGATTTTTAACTTGAAATTTTGCCCAGGCAGCGCCGTTAGGTTACTATTTTTCGATTTCCAACTGCCAAGGGATTTTTTACTTGCGCAGCAATACACATGGGCGTCCGATCTCACTACCCGGAGACCAGAGGAAATTTTTTTTTTACTAGAAGTCCACGGCTTGAACCCAGGACCTCCAGCACTCGAGGCGGACATCATACCTTGAGACCACTCAGCACCCCGCTGCATGCATCATTCCAGAATGAATGCTGATTCCTCTAGGTTATATTATGAAGGTTACATGCATCATTCCAGAATGAATGCTGGTTTCATCTGGTTATATTATGAAGGCTACATGCATCACCCCAGAATGAATGCTGGTTCTACCAGGTTATATTATGAAGGCTACATGCATCATTCCAGAATGAATGATGGTTCCACCCGGTTATATTATGAAGGCCACATGCATCATTCCAGAATGAATGCTGGTTTCACCAGGTTGTATTAAGACATGCATCATTACAGAATGAATGCTGGTTCAATCATGTTATATTATGAAGGCTACATGCATCATTCCAGAATGAATGCTGGTTTCCCCATTTTATATTACGAAGGCTACATGCATCATTCCAGAATGAATGCTGGTTCCACCAGGTTATATTATGAAGGCTACATGCATCATTCCAGAATGAATGCTGGTTCCACCAGGTTATATTATGATGGCTACATGCATCATTCCAGAAGCTTTCTACATTTACTAAAGGGTGTACAGGTTATAAAGGCCAAAGAGTCAACTTCATTGCACCTGTTAACTATATTTTCTATACACAACCAATGAGCTAGTGTAGACGTTTTACCTGTTAACTATGTATTCTATACACAACCAATGAGCTAGTGTAGATGTTTTACCTGTTACTATATTTTCTATACACAACCAATGAGCTAGTGTAGACGTTTTACCTGTTAACTATGTATTCTATACACAACCAATGAGCTAGTGTAGATGTTTTACCTGTTACTAAATTTTCTATACACAACCAATGAGCTAGTGTAGATGTTTCACCTGTTAACTATGTATTCTATACACAACCAATGAGCTAGTGTAGATGTTTTACCTGTTACTATTTTCTATACACAACCAATAAGCTAGTGTAGACGTTTTACCTGTTAACTATGTATTCTATACACAACCAATGAGCTAGTGTAGACGTTTTACCTGTTAACTATGTATTCTATATACAACCAATGAGCTAGTGTAGATGTTTTACCTGTTACTATATTTTCTATACACAACCAATGAGCTAGTGTAGATGTTTCACCTGTTAACTATGTATTCTATACACAACCAATGAGCTAGTGTAGATGTTTTACCTGTTACTATATTTTCTATACACAACCAATGAGCTAGTGTAGACGTTTTACCTGTTAACTATGTATTCTATACACAACCAATGAGCTAGTATAGATGTTTTACCTGTTACTATATTTTCTATACACAACCAATGAGCTAGTGTAGATGTTTCACCTGTTAACTATGTAATCTATACACAACCAATGAGCTAGTGTAGATGTTTTACCTGTTTTCTATACACAACCAATGAGCTAGTGTAGATGTTACCTGTTAACTATGTATTCTATACACAAATAATGAGCTGTGTAGATGTTCTTCTCCCGATCTGCTACCTACCGTCCACAGTCAAGGGCAGGGTGGCGTCTGTCAGGCCCAGCCTGGAGTTGATGTGATGTGGCGGCAGGTTCCCTGGGTTGAGAAACTGGTCCACATACTCCCCGCTGGACAACCACAGCAAGTTGTTCAGGATGTCAAAGCAGGCGCCTGGAAAGGACGATGTTAAATGTTCATCAATGTCCTTCAGAATAAAAACACAACAACCAGTCAGACAAATACAATCATAGCACCACATCACAGCCCACCAGTCAGTCAGACAATACAATAATAGCAAACTAACCAGTCAGACAAATTCAATCATAACACAACAACCAGTCAGACAAACACAATCATAGCAAAGCAACCAGTCAGACAAATAAAATCATAATACAACAACCAGACAGAAAAATACAATCATAACTCACCAACCATTCAGACAAAATACAATCATAACACAACAACCAGTCAAACAAAATACAATCATAACACAACCAACCAGTCAGACAAAATACATTTATAACTCACCAACCAGTCAGACAAAATACAATCATAACTCACCAAAAAATTAGACAAATACAATTACAACATAACCAATCAACCAATCAGACAGAATATAACCATATCACAACAAACCAACCAATTAGACAAAATACAATCAGAAAACAACCAAACAATTGATCAGACAATACAATCATAACACAACAATCAGTCAGACAAATACAACACAACAACCAACCAGTCAAATACAATCATAGCAAAAAAAACCAGTAAAATACAATCATAACATAAGAACCAGTCAGACAAATACAATCACAGCACACCAACCTGTCAGACAAATATGATCATAACACAGCAATCAGTAAGACAAACACAATCATAGCAAACCAACCAGTCAGACAAATAAAATCATAATACAACAACCAGTCAGAAAAAATACAATCATAACTCACCGACAATTCAGACAAAATACAATCATAACACAACAACGTCAGACAAATACATCATAACACAACCAGTCAAACAAAATATAATTATAAAACAATAAACAAGTCAGACAAAATACAATCATAATATAACCAACCAACCAGTCAGAAAGAATACAATCATAATACAACAAACCAACCAATCGGACAAAATACAATCATAACACAACAACCAGTAAACAAAATACAATCATAACACAACAAACCAACCAAAATACAATCATAAAACAACCAACCAACCAGTCAAACAAAATGCAGTCATAACATAAATTAACCAGTCAGACAAAATACAATCATAAAATAAAAAACCAACCAAAATACAATCATAACACAACAAACCAACCAAAATACAATCATAAAACAACTAACGAACCAGTCAGACAGATACAATCATAACATAACAAAACAACCAGTCAGACAAAATGCAATCATAACATAAATTAACCAGTCAGACAAAATACAATCATAAAATAAAAAACCAACCAAAATACAATCATAAAACAACCAACCAACCAGTCAGACAGTTACAATCATAACATAACAAAACAACCCGTCAGACAAAATACAATCACAAACACAAATTAACCAGTCAGACAAAAGTCAGACAAAATACAATCACAAACACAAATTAACCAGTCAGACAAAATACAATCATAAAATAACCAAATAACAATCACAACACACATGTGCCTGGTACCTAATCCTGTGATGGGCGTGCCCCGGCCGATGGAGCTGGACTGGGCCTCCATGAGGTCCATGCGGGCGCTGAAGTATCCCGTCTTAATGTTGAAACACATGTTGCTGGCCAGAGCTGGTTCAAACATACAAGCATCTCACATCAGCACAAGTGGCAGGCAATCACCACAAACAATAACATTGCTTTAAAAACAAGGAAATCCTACTCAACCACTGTTGATTAAAACAGGAATATCCTACTACAAACACAATGCTAATATCATTTCCAAGGAAATATCAATATTACTCTCCTGCTACCCATCACGGCTTGGAGAGAATGGTGCTGCAGGGAGTGACCAGAGGATCTGGCCGACACACATGACTCCGAGGAAAGGCCCGGTAGAAACATAATCAGGCTGCTACTGGTACCATTAGTATTGGGACTCTTCGCTGGCTGTTGCAGAAGAGGACTGAGCATGTATAAGAATGTCCAGAGTGTTGTGATGTTGGTACTTGACTCAACTGAACTCTTCCACTAGCCATGCTGTCTGCTGGAGTATAGACTGTCAACCAACTCAACTCTTCCACTACCCATGCTATCTGCTGGAGTATATATAGGTTGTCAACCAACTCAACTCTTCCACTATCCATGCTGTCTGCTGGAGCATAGACTGTCAACCAACTCAACTCTTCCACTACCCATGCTATCTGCTGGAGTATATATAGGTTGTCAACCAACTCAACTCTTCCACTATCCATGCTGTCTGCTGGAGCATAGACTGTCAATCAACTCAACTCTTCCACTACCCATACTGTCTGCTGGAGCATAGACTGTCAACCAACTCAACTCTTCCACTACCCATGCTATCTGCTGGAGTATAGGCTGTCAACCAACTCAACTCTTCCACTATCCATGCTGTCTGCTGGAGTGTAGGTTGTCAATCAACTCAACTCTTCCACTACCTATGCTGTCAGCTGGAGTATAGGTTGTCAACCAACTCAACTCTTTGACTACCCATGCTGTCTGCTGGAGTATAGGTTGTCAACAAACTCAACTCTTTGACTACCCATGCTGTCTGCTGGAGTATAGGTTGTCAACAAACTCAACTCTTTGACTACCCATGCTGTCTGCTGGAGTATAGGTTGTCAACAAACTCAACTCTTTGACTACCCATGCTGACTGCTGGAGTATAGGTTGTCAACAAACTCAACTCTTTGACTACGCATGCTGTCTGCTGGAGTATAGGTTGTCAACAAACTCAACTCTTTGACTACCCATGCTGTCTGCTGGAGTATATGTTGCCAACCAACTAACTCTTCCACTACCCATGCTGTCAGCTGGAGTATATGTTGTCAACAAACTCAACTCTTTGACTACCCATGCTGTCTGCTGGAGTATATGTTGTCAACCAACTAACTCTTCCACTACCCATGCTGTCTGCTGGAGTATATGTTATCAATCAATTCAACTCTTCCACTACCCATGCTATCCGCTGGAGCATAGGCTGTCAACCAACTCAACTCTTCCCCTACCCATGCTGTCTGCTGGAGAAGAGGTTATCAACCAACTCAAGTCAAACTGGCTATGTTTCTGTCTCTGGCTATGTCCGACAGCTCCATTCATACCCTAGTTGGTTATGCATCAAAGTAAACTTGTTCCTATGGCTTTGAGTGAGAGAACTGTCTACTTATACTACCACCAAGTGTTCTCAGTGTGTGTCCTAGCCAGCCCGTGTCCTTCCCTCTCCTCTTGATCTGTTGGAAGCTGTCTACTCTCTCTCTCAGCTCTTGATCTGTTGGAAGCTGTCTACTCTCTCTCTCAGCTCTTAATGTGCTGGAAGTTGTCTACTCTCTCTCTCAGCTCTTGATCTGCTGGAAGCTGTCTACTCTCTCTCTCAGCTCTTGATCTGCTGGAAGCTGTCTACTCTCTCCCTCAGCTCTTGATCTGCTGGAAGCTGTCTACTCTCTCCCTCAGCTCTTGATCTGCTGGAAGCTGTCTACTCTCTCTGTCAGCTCTTGATCTGCTGGAAGCTGTCTACTCTCTCTCTCAGCTCTTGATCTGCTGGAAGCTGTCTACTCTCTCTCTCAGCTCTTGATCTGCTGGAAGCTGTCTACTCTCTCCCTCAGCTCTTGATCTGCTGGAAGCTGTCTACTCTCTCTCTCAGCTCTTGATCTGTTGGAAGCTGTCTACTCTCTCTCTCAGCTCTTGATCTGCTGGAAGCTGTCTACTCTCTCTCTCAGCTCTTGATCTGCTGGAAGCTGTCTACTCTCTCTCTCAACTCTTGATCTGCTGGAAGCTGTCTACTCTCTCTCTCTCAGCTCTTGATCTGCTGGAAGCTGTCTACTCTCTCTCTCTCAGCTCTTGATCTGCTGGAAGCTGCCTACTCTCTCTCTCTCAGCTCTTGATCTGCTGGAAGCTGTCTACTCTCTCTCAGCTCTTGATCTGCTGGAAGCTGTCTACTCTCTCTCTCAGCTCTTGATCTGCTGGAAGCTGTCTACTCTCTCTCTCTCAGCTCTTGATCTGCTGGAAGCTGCCTACTCTCTCTCTCAGCTATTGATCTGCTGGAAGCTGCCTACTCTCTCTCTCAGCTCTTGATCTGCTGGAAGCTGTCTACTCTCTCTCTCAGCTCTTGATCTGCTGGAAGCTGTCTACTCTCTCTCTCAGCTCTTGATCTGCTGGAAGCTGCCTACTCTCTCTCTCTCAGCTCTTGATCTGCTGGAAGCTGCCTACTCTCTCTCTCAGCTCTTGATCTGCTGGAAGCTGTCTACTCTCTCTCTCAGCTCTTGATCTGCTGGAAGCTGTCTACTCTCTCTCTCAGCTCTTGATCTGCTGGAAGCTGTCTACTCTCTCTCTCAGCTCTTGATCTGCTGGAAGCTGCCTACTCTCTCTCTCAGCTCTTGATCTGCTGGAAGCTGCCTACTCTCTCTCTCAGCTCTTGATCTGCTGGAAGCTGCCTACTCTCTCTCTCAGCTCTTGATCTGCTGGAAGCTGCCTACTCTCTCTCTCAGCTCTTGATCTGCTGGAAGCTGCCTACTCTCTCTCTCAGCTCTTGATCTGCTGGAAGCTGCCTACTCTCTCTCTCAGCTCTTGATCTGCTGGAAGCTGTCTTACTCTCTCCCTCAGCTCTTGATCTGCTGGAAGCTATCTACTCTCTCCCTCAGCTCTTGATCTGCTGGAAGCTGTCTTACTCTCTCCCTCAGCTCCACATCAGTGACTCTGTCATACCATTGTATCCCTACTCTGCAAACGAACAAGCTAATGAATGTTTGCAGTTTGTAACTAACTGTTTTAGTAATTACCCATGTTTCTGATCCATACAATATGTCACCTTGCCGTCTTGACAGACTATAGTTTGTTACATTGTGCTTCAAATAAGGCACTCTGTGTGTGACCTAGCTACAATCATTTTCGCCTTTGTCTTTATTTCATTTCTGATGTTCATGCAACGCGACCAGCAGCGACTTGCTCACAAGGTACAATGTCGCATGGATCCATACAGCAGTACAGATTGAACATAAAAGTGAAATATTCTAAGCTTTGAACTAGTCTTAAATGCAAAAATAATGTAAAAATGAGTCATCTTTTTCCTCGGTTACTAAAGTGTTAAGTTCACAAACGGAGGTCAGCATGGCTAAATGGATACAGCTCTTATCCATGGAATGGATAAGAGCATTCATTCTTATACATCCGGTGTGCTGACGCTGAGGAAGCGGGTTCAACACCTACACCGGTCAGTTGGTCTAAAATGTTGACTTCTCATCCTTGACTTGAAGACATAAATTACAAGTACCTCTTAAGTCAGATGGTGAGGGACACTAGTAATAGGAATCGTTAATCCACACACAAAAAACAGTCTGATGGACTAGAAGTAATAGTGTACATGGACGGTTGAGTTCAAAGCGAGCAGGCGCCAAAACAAAACAATTTCACAAACAGAGAGATATGAGCAGTCCACACTTACACCTAAGACTGGACATAGCTCCTCCACCTCCAAAGAGTGACCGAGTAGCTCCACCAGGGGCAGCTCCAGGAGGGATGGTCAGCATGACCACATGGTTGCCATCGCAGTAGATGGGTGTCTTGACCAGGGTCTTCAACTGCACCCCGATGCTGGTGCTCCCTGCACTGGGCACTGGGGACAAGCAGAGAAGCATTACACGTGTATCTCAGGCCTGCTGCAGCACAGGATGTTCTCGCCTGGGGAGGGGGGGAGGAGGGGGTCTATCATTCTCTACTATCTTCAAAATACAACCATGTCAGTAATCAGCCGATCTCTCTGTCTCTTTTTTCCTCTAGTCCCTTTTTGGTATACCAGTATGTTCCCCATAGCTAATAAAACTGCCACATCATTCATTCATTTTAGTGAGTCATGTAGTAGTGACTTTTGTATTTTTCACATGCCTTTATAATCCATATCTTTTATATTGTTGTTGTTCTCAGTTAACCTTGAATGATGTGTAGATGAAATAATGTATAATAAAGAGTGACAGAAGAGCAGAATGTTAGACGGGCCTGCGTGCCCAATTCTTAACCCCTTGAAAATAAAGTTTGTTGGTTTGTTTGTTCTATGTCTATCATTCTCAACTATCTTAAATACAAGACCAGGCCTATCTTTTTCTCTATCTCTCTGTTCGTTTCTGAGTGGGTGTATAATTGTGAGAGTTTGTGTAAATGATGTATGATTGCATGTGTGTATGTAGGCATGTATGTTTGTGCTGGTGCATGTATGTTTGTGCTTATGCATGTGTGTGTGTGTATATCTGTCTGCCTGTCTCATAACATGGTAATATGCATTATGTTCACAGCATTCAACTGACTTTTTTTTCCTATGTGAATGTAACATGCACAATAAATAATTGATGTACGAAAGATGAGTGGTTGGAAGGGCCAAGTGTAAAAAAGGCCTGCATGCCCAATTTGTGACGATTTGAAAATAAAGTTTGTTCATTCATTCCCCTCCCTCCTTCCACATTTCAAATCACCCTTCTAATGCGTTCAATGACTCAACCATCCATCATATACATAACTATGCCCAACCTTCCACAGAGCCAGGCAGGTACCCAGCCAATCACCCCACCCATACATCCATAACATACTACTCAAAAAAAGGCACAATAACTACAACCCATGGCGGGGACCAGGGATGGAGTTATACATCTCCATAGCACAAATCCTGGGCTGAATTGTAGAGACCATGTGTTGTTCATGCAGCATGATCCCTCTCTCGACCTGCCTAGTTTACTCCAGAGGAAAAGTAACACCAATACATCTGCTGACGGATCAGCACTGCAATTCTCTAACTGTCCACCTGTTGGAGCTTGGATCCTAGACTAGTTGCCAACCAAGGCTTAGGGTCTCACCTGTTATCAACTAAGCCACTCACCCAGCCAGCTAGCCAGTCAAAAACCCCACCCACCCATCTATCCAAGATGTACCTAAGTGCATTCACCCACAAAGCCAGCCAGCTAAAGACATTCATCCATTCATCAACTGACCAACCAAACGATCTACCTACTTACCTACATATCTTATCTATCATCTATCTATCTATCTATCTATCTATCTATCTATCTATCTATCTATCTATCTATCTATCTATCTATCTATCTATCTATCTATCTATCTATCTATCTATCTATCTATCTATCTATCTATCTATAATACTAAAGTCAAGAAGAGCGACTTCACATTGCACCGGGATTTACCCAACATGGGTCTGTCTCTCTCGACAGAACAGCAAGCCACTTGCCCAGAGCATCGTACAATGCACAAACTCCTTAGCCCCAGCAATAACCCTCAGAAATATTTGGAACAATCAAACTCGTGATCTGAGCGACACAGTCAGGGAAACAAATCTACCACCTTCAGAGCTTAATGCAGATGGTGTAACTACTTTGCCAATGGAACCCCCCTAATCTCTCTATCTATATCCGAGAGGGCTTCAAATGAAAGCCTTAAATGTTTTTGGGGAGCTAATATACTCTGAAAAAGTAAAGAACAAATGTATTATTTTTCGATGTAGTCACCACTGCATTTAATGCAAGTCCTCCAGCGCCGATAAAGTGCTTGGATTTCTATAGAAAAAAATTCTCTGGGGTCACTACTTAGTGTGTCTGACCCAGTTGTGAACAGTCTCTCGGAAGTCACGCTGTTTTGAAACTTCCTACTCCACTCATACACTTGATGGACTGACAGGCATGCATCACCATACTGGACCATTTTCTGATGCATTTCTATAGGTGTCAACCCATCACTGATCAAAAGATGGATTACAGAACGCTACTCCTCTTTGGTGCATGTCAAAAGTGGGGCAGCCATCTTTAAACTGTCCTTATGACATCACCGTGTTTGTCTGTACTATGATGTTACATGCTAAACACTCTTGGCATCCTTAACAGCAATATTGACAGGTTACAAGACAATTACATGGTTATTGTAATTTCTATCACACTTTTAAGGTTTTCATTTAAGGCTCCTCATATCTAACTGACCTATCTATCTTATCTGTCTCTCTGTTGGTTGGTCAGCCAGGCAGTCTGTCTGTCTCTTTGACATAGAAACCTCATGCTGTTTGGTCACATAGCTGATGCGAACCAATAACATCCACACATGGGCTCAAACCCAGACAACTACAAACAACAGAAGAATACAATACCATCATCCTTTCTGCTGGGTAACAGAGCCTCTCCTCCAGTTAGGGCCATCAGCGTGGCAGCACTATTGGACCCCCTGAGAGGACGCAGTCGGTTGAGGATTGCCTCACTGACATTCTTCTGAGCCACTTCATCTTTCTTCTGTAGCATGACACAAGGTCGCAGGGGAGAGATTTCCAAATCTTTCTGCAATCCAAAGTGTAAATATGTGTTAAATAACGTATGAACTTGTGACATGTGTGAGTCAAACATACATAATATTTATTACAACTACATGAGTGTGTTTAAAAAGTTAGTTGCATATCCTTTACAGGATGTAGCAGTTAACTCCAGCATGTTTCGGCTGTTTGTAATTCCTGGGCAAGTTTACGTTCAGTAGTTTGCCATTGCTTTCTGAACGACCTGCACTCATACCATTGTATGAAAACCAACGCAAGGTGTATTGCTTCCAAATCGCCTTCAGCTGTGTTTCAAATACAGTATGCGGGATTACGTTAGGATCCGTTACAGAAGCGATTTGGAAGCAAACCACCTTGTGATGGTTTCCGTACAATGGTATGAGTGCCGGTCACTCCTTGGCCACAGAGCCAGTGAGAATTTGTTCATGTACATATAATTACAGAAATATTACAACAAATGTACAACATCAGATACCGTATATAGTCTTTCCACTTCCATCCCAGACTGCAGCCACATTTTCATTCTTCTTTTATGTTGATGGAATCTCTATTCTTCTCTCTCTCTGTCTCTCCCTCTTTCTCTCTTGCTAACTTTCTCTCTCTAATGCTCTCTGTACCTCTCTATTTCTCTCCCTTTTACTTTTTATTTTACTTAATCTCCCTTACTCTCTATCACCTACTCCCTCTATTTCTCTATCTTCCTTTCCCTCGTTCCTCTCTCTGACACTTTTTGTTCCTCTCCCTTTATTTCTCTCCCTTACTCTCTCTCTATCTCTGCCTCTATTTCTCTCCCTTTTACTCCAGCTCTCTCTATCTTTATCTCTCTCTATCTCTCTCTTTCCTCTAACACTGTATGACCTTCTCCCTTGTTTAAGAATATTCCCATGTTCCTGTATATTACACTGTGGTATTTCTTTCTTCCTAGAAATGACCCATGTGTTACAGAGTCCCATAAGATAAACAAAGAACAGCAACACTGCAATCGACCAAGCATGTCACAAGAAGCAACTCAGGAGGGTTGGCATGGGACTGGCTACCTCATCTCATAGAAAACTTTAGCTACAAACTCCAACCAATCATGAACAAGGCTACAAAAGACCTAGTGTGAGCTGGTCGAGGGTAGTCATTGCAGCATTGGGAGGTGAAAGGCGGAGGATGAAGACGATGACCTACAACTAAATATCACAATAAGTTACACACCAAGTTGCCAGTATGTCACCATAGAAAGCACACTGGGATACTGTACTGTTTCCTGTTGTTCTACATAGAGAACCATCACTAGATCTACAACATAAGAACATAGAGAACCATCACTAGATCAAAAACACAAGAACATACAGAACCATCACTAGATCTACAAAACAAGAACAAAGAGAACAATCACTAGATCTACAAAACAAATTCACAGAAACCCACCACTAGATTAACAACACAAGAACACACAGAACCATCACTAGATCAACAACACAAGAACATACAGAACCATCACTAGATCTACAATACAAGAACAAAGAGAACCATCACTAGATCAACAACACAATAACACAGAGAACCATCACTAGATCTACAATACAAGAACACAAAGAACCATCACTAGATCAATAACAAAATAACACAGAGAACAATCACTAGATCTACAATACAAGAACACAGAGAACCATCGCTAGATCTACAACACAAGAACACAGAGAACCATCACTAGATCTACAATACAAGAACACAGAGAACCATCACTAGATCTACAACACAAGAACACAGAGAACCATCACTAGATCTACAATACAAGAACACAGAGAACCATCACTAGATCTACAACACAAGAACACAGAGACCCACTACTATATCAACAACTGTAACAAACACACACAAATACCTCCACATGAAAGGCATTGAGGTTCACATTGACTCCCTTGGCATTTTTGTCTTGGATGAGTGCTGGGCACCACAACCAGTAAAAGAAAACCCCATCACTGCAGAAGCTGACAGTTGTACAAGGTCCAGGCTGTAACAGTCTGCCTGGTTTGGGTATGATCTTCACAACCTGAAATTGGATTCACACATTACAGTTCATCAACTGTTAGTTTGTCAACAGATCACCTTAATTGCACATTCAACTATGAAAAAGCTTCAAATGAACACCATAAAAGTGTTATAGAAATTACAATAACAATGTTATTGTCTTGTAATCAGTCAATATTTACCTTTTTCTTTGATATCGCCATTGTTACTGTTTTCTTGCTATTCAAGGCAAGTCCCTTCTTGGCACTCTCTGTGACAATGTCCAACATTCGTGCATATCTTTTGCATCTTTCAGCATCAAGTCAGCAACAACTTCCCAGACAGGATGTGTGTGGTTGGCTTGCACCATGAAGTGCATTCTCTGCCTACAATCCACATGTCCGGTGCCTGCTGGGCCTGCCTGGCTCCTGCTCAATCTCTACTATATCTAAATGGCAACACTGTATGTGGCATGTTGTTTTGGCTCAGGGGCGGATTACATCAGTGCGCCTCTCGCTCAAGCAGACCAGTTTCATTTCATGGTGTTGGCTGTTTTGATTCCCACGCAAATAAGAAAAGGGATGGTATACCTCCCCTGATCCTGAGGTAGTAGATTGGACACCTAGCCTTCAGGGATAAGGGCCAAAAACGGAGGATCTGTGTGCACATACCACAAGTTAAAAGAGCCCTCAGCAGTTGGAAATACACTAAACAGGCCAAACTGGCAACAGGCCTGGCAAAATGTCTAAAATATAACAGCCATACTAAAAAATGTATAGCATGTGGGATTCTGCTATACACATATAGAACCCTAGCTAGTGTTGTAGAGTTGAGTACTGTGCTCAGCTCCTCCTTGTGTGGTCTATGGGAGGAGACTGAAGCCTTTATTGAGATATCTGTGAGCAACAAACTAAAGCTTGTCAACACTGTTTGGCTGTAGTCTGGTTACATGACCAAGCCATCAGACTTGTGTTTCAAGAACATCTGTAGCTGACGTTGTGTCCACTTGCTTCCTAATATCTGGTCACATGAACAAACCATCAGACTTGTGTTTCAACAACATCCAAGCGCACACACATTCACAAGCTCACCACAAGAACATACAATTCCACAAGCTCACCTCAAGAGTATCTCTGTCAATCAGCTGTAAGAAGTAGTCAACTTCATGCTCAAGATCATACTTCTGTGGGCGTAGCAACAACATGTCTCCACCACAGGCAAGCCAGCCTGGACCAGCTTCTGTATTCTTGTTGTACACATAACCCCTGAGAGAAGGGACAAGACAATGAGACAGTTCCGCAGTCAGCTAGGAGATACTAAGATAAGGGACAAGACAATGAGACAGATTCGCAGTCAGCTTGGAGATACTGAGAGAAAGGGATATAGGACAATGAGACAGTTCCACAGTCAGCTAGAAGATACTAAGATAAGGGACAAGACAATGAGACAGATTCGCAGTCAGCTTGGAGATACTGAGAGAAAGGGATATAGGACAATGACACAGTTCCACAGTCAGCTAGGAGATACTGAGAGAAGGGACAAAACAATGAGACAGATTCGCAGTCAGCTGGGAGATACTGAGAGAAGGGGCAAGACAATGAGTCAGATTCTCATTCATATGTGGAATATTCCACACTTAAAATATAACCACATATCCATTGGTGATAGAATGGAATATACCACACCTAAAATATAACCACACGTCAACTACTGATGACAGAATGGAATATTCCACACCTACAATATAACCACACATCTATTTGTGATTGAATTTAATATTTCCACACCTGACATACAACCACACAACATGAACTTGAGACAGAATGGAATGTCCCACACCTAAAATACAACAACCACACAACATCAACTGGAAACAGAGTGGAATACCCCGCACGTGACATACAACAACCACACATTAGCTGGAGACAGCACGGATTACCTCAATGTCCCATGCAACCCTGTGCCAACTTTAGCAATTCCCTTCCCAAAGCTGTTGGTGGTGTAGAGAAACAGTCCATCTGTGGTAATGCTTCGTCCAAGATCTTGGTCTATTTCAGCAGAAGAGATCAAACTCAATTATACCCATTGTATCTTATGTCGGGTTAGTGTTTCAAAGCTCACAGAGCATGCTGGGAAGGGGTAGGTATGCTTTGTGCAGAGTTTTTTTTTTTTTCTTTAATTCGCATATCCTTTACAGGAAATTGCTGTCAACATCAGCATCTTTCAGTTGATTGTTGATTTCTTGGCAAGATTACGCTCAGTAGTTTGCCATTGCTTTCTGAGCGGCCGGCTCTATTACCCCGCAAGTCACCAACGCGGGGAGAACCGCTTCCAATTCTCGCGTGCTGCGTTATCCTGCATGGATAAATGGGATTATGAAGAAAGTCGTGTAACCCCTTGGCCAGAGAGACTGGCTTGTGCAGAGTGGCAAGCTTTAATTAAAATATCAAAGATAGGGAGCATCCATTGGATATTTTCCCCAAGACTTGTTGGTGTGTTGGGAAACGAGCAGGGTGACAGATTGGCTGGGTCTGCACTGCTGGTTGGAGTTCTGGTTACATGATAAGGCAGATGTGGTCAGGGCCCTTTGGGATCTTGTATATAGTGTAGACGAACAGTGTAACAGGGAGAGGTTTAAACACCTGATCACGGAAACCAAATAAGCACCACGTGTAACAGGGCGGCAGTCCCTGTTGGATAGTGGCAGAATCAGCACGCAGTTGAAGTAGCTGTGAGGACATTCAGCAACAGGCTGCCTGCCCTATCCCTGATGGCTTAGACTGTGTTGATCGAAATAGTGGGGCAAAGTTAATGCTTTTAGTACTTCACGTGTTCCGATAAATAGGCTTCTAATCCAAGAACAGATATTGGACTGCTGGCGACTTCTTCATTCTGAGGACTGACACTTAGTGGTCACCAAGTTTCACAAATGATGATGTCATCATCTCTGGTGGATAACAACCTGCTGTTAAACCCCATCACAGCCTAGACAAGCAGGACAGCAAAACACAGGGGATACGAACAAAGATCAAACACACTCTACCGTGAAGGATTTCATTCTGGCCGCTTATTGAATCCGATTCAAAGAAAAAAACATGTTGAACAATTGATACAAAGTTCCAAATCGCCAAAAATATCAATGAAAAATATTCCGCCAGCCATCTGGCAAAATCAAGCAAATTTCCTCATCTGATAAATATATACGGTCAGACATCTAGTCATCTTTGATAACCCTCACTGAATCAAAATTTGCGGACCGACATCTCACGCTATTTAATCGACTTTATTGTTCTCTCCGAGTGTAATCCTCCTGATTGGCTCTGTTGTCCGCTCTGATCTTTTGTGTCCTTCCTATCCGGTTATTATCCCTTCTCTATCTGTTGTCAACACTTATCTCTAGTAATGATGCCAATCTCTACGTGAAATTAATATGTCTTTTTAGTGCATTCTTGTGCAAAAGGGGATTTTCTTATGGGTGTCTTCTGTCAAAAAACTCACCTCTCGTTCTTTAACCCACCGCCAGGACAGTACAACCTGGTTATGTCACCCCTCTGTACCCAGGCTATTCTGTTACAGCAGATACATCATCATTGCCTGGAGAGAATTGTGTGGCAGGGGGTGACCAGGGGACCTGGCCGATATGCAGTTCTCCAAGGAAAGGCCAGACTGACACATAATCATACTGCGTGGATTATTTTAAAGTATACAAATAAAGATTGTACATCTCTCTATTCCTCCCCCCCCTCCAACATACCCCAACCCCCACTAAACACACACCTGATCCTGGGTTAGTGACACAGACTTCTAAGCTTCTCTGGCAAAAGTGAAACACTTAAGTACCAGATCTGTGTACATGATCTGCATGCCAAAAATCCTTCAGCAGCAGGAAATTGAAAAGAGCTAGCCAAACAAGCATGTCTAGGCAAAATTCCAAAATGAGAAAACCTACCCACACAAAGAACATGTATATCACATGATTCTGGTTGGATCCTACCATTGCTAAGGGATTTGTGCAGGGTGCTGAGAATGGAATCTGTCACTACTACAAATCCCTACAGTGATTGGAAACCACAAAAAGTAGGTTCTAAGGAGGCTGCCGTGGCAAAATTGTTAGGATGGAAAAAACCTATACTCTGGTAGGCACACAAAGAATGAAATCTGTCTAAAGGAAGTAAACATAACAAACGCATGCAGAAGTCTCCGACGTGGAGTGTGCACAACTGGATGTGATGCATGAGTCAAGTCAAGAAATGACATCTTAGCACTCAGGACATTCCCATAAGTACTCCGTCCTCATATGCAACAGCCAGCGAAGAGTCCCAATGCTAATGGTATCAGTAGCAGTCTGATTATGTGTCTGTCTGTCCTTTCCTTAGAGTACTGAGTGTCGGCCAGATTCTCTGGTCACTCCCTGCAGCACCATTCTCTCCAGGCTGTGATGATCTATCTGTTTTTCTGCACCATTCACATGATTGCCAAGGCCCCCCCCCCCCCCCATCTGCCTTATCATGCCCCAATACCCCCCTAAGTGATGCAGACTCAGCCAATCTGTCCGCCTGTTAATTTCCCACCACATATGCATATCCCTCAAAAGAGGAACAAAGAAGAGGAAGACAAGACTGGGTACACAGAACAAACAAATATAATTTGTATTTTAAATATCAAATTCCTGACCTTTTTCTTTGTCCTTCTCGTTGGACTCCTTAGCTTCTGCAATAGTTGCCTCAGAGTTTGCTGGTCCCAGGAGGTCGTCCAGACCCCAGCTGAGAACGTACTTGGAGCCCAGGAATGAGGAGACTTGCCCCTGCCCTCCCTCGCATTCCAAGAGAGAGGCTAGAATGTCAGCAACGGACAGGGGAGGGATATCACTGAGTTGTTGGACTAGGTGAACTGTGTGAATGAAGGTTTTCACATGCCCTCTGAAAAGAAACAAAAACAAACTGTCACCCAGGTTTTAAATTTTATATGACTGGCACCTGGCCATCTTGACAGACGATAGTTTGTAACATGGAGTTATGCCTCTCTGTAGCACAAAGCCTGGGCTGAATTGTCGAGACCATGTGTTGCCCATGCAACATTATCCCACTCCAGAGGAATGGTAACACCAATATGTCTGGAACAAGACAAGCTGCAGAAGCTGCCGGATCAGTAAAGCAATGCTCTAACTGTCACTCTGTCGGAGCTTCCATCCTAGATCAGTATGGCTGAATGAATAAGAGTGCTTGCTCTTAAACTTCTGGTATGCTGATGCCGAGGTAGCAGGTTCAACTCCTAAAGGAGTCATAGGACTAAAAGGTTGACTTCTTGTCCTTGATTTGGGACGTAAATTAAAATTACCTCTGAAGTCGGAGTGGGTTCACCTGATGGCGAGGAACAATGAAAATAGGGAAATCTAATCCACACGCAACAATCAATCTAGTGGACTAGAAGTAGTAGCTCATGTATGGACTACGCTTGAGTTCAAAGCTAGCGCCCACACACACACAAATCTCCCAGTGAAGTATAGGCCCTCAACAAACTCACACCCAGCCCATTGTAGACTTGTTCAAGACTGGTTGGATGTTGTAGCTAGTGTTCTACAGGATCAGGCAGCCAGTACCATGCCAACTCTCCTTAGTTGCCTGTTATGGCATGCATGGGAAGGTTAGTGTTACTTGGACCCATCTGTAATTCACCAAAAAAGATGTCCTTTGGTATTCTACCTTTGTCCACCCTCCTAATGTGTCCTATCCATCTAAGTCTACATAGACTAAGAATGGAAACCAAAACTTCAGTATCGGTAATCTTATCTTGCTACTTAATACCAAATATTTTTCGCAGACACCGCATATGAAAGCTGTTTAAACATTTCTCTTGGTGTGAGTAAGTTGACCAGGCTTTACCGCCATAAACAAAACATAGTACATATATACTGGAGGTTATTAAATAAATGTAACAAGAACACAAAGGCTGACATGACTGTATTTTACTATTTCAATTTTATAACTATTTGGCAACATGGGAAAATAACCACAATAAAAATCAGCATTGTATGACTTTCAAAGAAAATAAATACAAATGGAAGTAGCTAATGGGGAAGTCAGATATCTATAGAATGATCTGACCAAATGTAAAAAGCAACAGAAAACCTGATACGATAGTTGGGATTCATGATGAGAATACCATCACAGACAGCGTGATGTAATCATCTACAAGGATGTCTCTGTTCTAAGAGGTGAAAGAAGTGCCTGAGAGTTTGTGGTGAAGGATGGTGGACAGTGGTTGGTGCAGGACAGGACAGCCTGGTATATTATACAACAACATGCAATCTGAGAATGGAGGCGGAGGGAGTCACAGCGGCATTCCACTGGCTGTGGAGACAAACAGCACACCCATGTCCTGATTGTAACGAACTTACAAAGTGTGATGAGAAAGGTGAAGGCAGGCATGCTATGGGTAGAATGGCAGGCTTCAATTTAACAATAAAAAATATAGAGCATCTGGTGAGTTTTTCCCCAGGACATGCTGGTGTGGAGAGAAATGAGCAGGCGGACAGATTAGCTAAGTTTGCACCGGTGGGTGGGGTACTGATGAATGATATGGCAGTTTTGTCAGGGCCCTTTGGGATCATGTGTACAGTGTGGAATAACAGATAGATCATCACAGCCTTGAGAGAATGGTGCTGCAGGGAGAGACCAGGGCACCTGGACGACACTCAGGACTCCAAGGAAAGGCCAGATGGACACATAATCAGCCTGCTACTGGTACCATTAGTACTGAGACTCTTTGCTGGCTATTGAAGATAGGATGGAGCACACATTGCTATAATATCAGTTCTTGGCTCATCTCAACTCAAGACTGGTCATATACATTGCACCTGCAGCAACGTAGGAGTTCGGGTGCAATTACCCAGCAGAGGCAGAATTATTGTTTCTGAACAGTACAGCGCTGTGGTCGACCCAGCCTCATAAAAATGGATACCAGAGAGTTTTCAGAACCTCCAGGGAAGGAATGGTGATGAGTAAAGGAACTGCCACCCTAACCTCATATGTCATGGCCTAGAATATGTGAAGACCTAACACTTCTCACCCAATGGCAGTACCTGCTGCAGGCTTGTGGGTAAGGCTACTGAGGAGGGCGGGGCTCACAGGCTTGCAAGTAAGGCTGCTGTGGAGGGTGGACAAGCCATGGACCAGACTGACAGGCTTGCAGGTAAGGCTACTGTGGAGGGTGGACAAGCCATCAGACTGATAGGCTTGCAGGTAAGGCTACTGTGGAGGGTGGACAAGCCATGAACCAGGCTGACAAGCTTGCAGGTACAGCTACTGTGGAGTGCTGACGAGCCTTGGACCAGGCTGACAGGCTTGCAGGTAAGGCTACTGTGGAGGGCGGACGAGCCTTGGACCAGGCTTACAGGTAAGGCTGCTGTGGAGTGCGGACGTGACTTGGACCAGGCTGATAAGCTTGAGGATAAGGCTTCTGTGAAGGGTGGACGAGCCATGGAGCAGGCTTATAGGCTTGGAGGTAAGGCTACTGTGGAGTGAGAACAAGCCATGGCCCAGACTGACAGGCTTGCAGGTAAGGCTACAGTGGAGTGAGAAAAGCCATGGATCAGGCTGATATACTGAACGCTCTACGTGAAGTAAGTCGTTTGCAAGAACCAAGTGATGACTGAATCTACAACCATGGTCAGACTGCGAGAACAGCAAGTTAACAGAGGTGTGGCCAGATAAGAGCACTACGCAGGAAGCCAGATTAATAAACCAACACAGAACTGGAGCCTCTACATGCTGCGGGATTTACTAAGGAGGGGATCCGAGCAGTTATGGACTGAATGTTTTGATGTGCAATGGATGATCTGTCAACTGACTAACTGCTACCACACACATCACAAAATATTATCATCATCATCATGTGCCATCATGAGAGGGATGGGCGGCCATGGTTCACCATCTCACCCAACCAATCTTGGACCAGCTCTGTGCCTGATTATGCCATGTGGCCCAACCATGCAAATAGTTATTTTTTTTTCTTCCCCTGGCTTTTTTCCTATCAAGTTTGCCAGCTGTCACTTAACTTTTCCAGTTTATTTTTCCTTGGGCGGCTTGACGACTTTGCCATAGTGAACAGAAAGACCAAGCAAATAAGTAACAACTAGGACAGAAGAAGCACATGTAATAACTTCAGTAGTTTACTTAGGGGGTTTGGGGGCGCACTTTGATGCTGGCCAGGGATAATCAAGCTTTGACTGAAAGAGTTGGAAAACAGAGTAACTAGAGTCAACATTCACATTGTCAGATAAAGTTAACAACTAAGTAACAAGTAGGATAGAGAGTAATAACTTCTGTGAATGAAGGGGTCAGAAAACAGAGCTTTTAATATATAGCGAGTAGCTGAAGGGAATTAGATCACAAAGGGAGTAGCTGAAGGGAATGAGGGAGTTAGAAAGAGTGCTATGATCATATAGGGAGTACCTGAAGGGAGTGAGGGAGGTAGAGTGTTTTGATCATATAGGGAGTTAATTGCATGTCCTGAACAGGATGTTGCAATTTAACCCCAGCATTTATTCACTGTTTGTGTGATTTACTAGGCAAGTTTAGTTCAGTAGTTTGCCATTGCTTTTTTAACAGCAGACGTCTCATACCATGGAAATCAACACAAAGCACTCTTGCTTCCAAATCGCAAGTAGATGATTTCAAAACATCAAATTGGCATGTCCGGGAATTATGAAACTGCATCTCACTATCCTCCAAGCCACAGACACAGGGAGTAACTGATCAAAATATGATAAACAGTTTGGTATGAGTTTTTAAACATTCAAATAAAACCACACACCTAGCACAAGCCAGTGCAACCAATGCTGCTGCGGCATTCTCCTGGTGTTTCTTATCTTTCACCCTCTGTACAGCTCCTGCAGGCTCCGTCTCCTCTCCGAGCCAGCCACACAACAGTGACTCGAGCCCATTCAAACAGTCGCTGGGTTCCTTTGCTAAACTCAAAGGTGGGCAGTCTTTGAGACATTTGAGAATCACACCTGACGTAACACCACATAATTCTGGGTCAGTCTTACTCTGAGAATGAAGAAGAGGGAGGATCAGTAGCAAACTTATACGTGTAGAAAATGATGCCTGGTCTGGTTCTTTGAAAAGTCCCTGTTTTTTCAGTTGAGCAATGGCATCGTCCTGACTCGAACCGTCCCTCTCGCTATGTTCCTCTTGACTCAAAGACTTCTTAGCCTTCCAGAGCCCAGTTAAAGCATTCAACCGATATTCTAACAAAGTGTTAAAAGCGTTATTTCTAGTAGCACAAATTTCAAGAAGTCTGGCACTTAATTCTTCAGGATCCTTGGAATCAAAAGAAACAACTTCATTGTCTCTTGAACCGCAGTTTCCAACATTCTTTGGCAGCTCTACAAGGTCGGTGACTCGCAGAAGTCCGTCGTGCAAAAACAACGTATCCTCTGTAACCGAAAGCCACTGAGAGCTCTCTGGGTTTGAACTGGACATAGTCAGACATGGGTTATTGATTAACACAGGTTCTTGGTCGATCAGCATTGAGAAATGTGGCGGATTTCACCGGAGAACCGTTGAGAGGAACATTGTGGCGATCGTCTACACAGCGAACTGTATATTTGTTGTTAGAGCTGGGAGCGACGGTCGGCCAGGATTTTGGCGTGTGCTGCCAAATGTCTTTACTGCATGTAAAATTGCCTGGGGTTGGTTGCAATGTCCTGCAAAAGACGTGTAACGTTTATTATTAGTCAAGGGTGAGCACAAGCATGCAGACAGCACAGCTGTTGTTGTTTTTGTTGACGTTTTCTTATATTGTGATATAGCTGTTGTGCTATTTTCTTTTCCTTTGTTGTATTATTATTTTATTATTATTATTCCACCACACTTGCACAGTGACAGTGCATTCTTCTTCCTCCTTAACCCAAAGTTGTTGAGAATATATTATTTTACTTGATACTGCTCTGTGAAGCAAGTACGGCAGGAGGTCTCTGATCGTCAGAAGTGTCCCCCTTTCACGAAGGTTTCGGCCTCTTTATGTATTTAAGTAAATTATATCAGTGTGTGTTTATGTGGGTGTTCGTGAGTGAATGTGTGTGTGTGTGTCTGTGTGTGTGCGTGTGTGGTCATTATATGTTATATAGTGTTTTTCCTCCTCCGGTTCTTATATTTCTTATTCTTTTTCTTATGCCTCGCCTTCTTCTTCTTCATACGTCATCCTCATCATCATCCGCTTCTTCTTTCTCCTCCTCTTTCTCATTTTCTTCTTCTTGTTCTTTCACGTCATCTTCTGCTTCTTCTTCATTCTGCCGGCCTCCGCTGCCTCTAACGACTATCTAGAACCTTCATTCTTTAATCATCATCATATTGTTCTATTTCAAATGGCGTAGATGATCATTATCTACAGATCTTGATCCCTGATGTAATATATCAGTTCTGGTGATGTTCTCGCTCCATACCACCATCTTAGGCCAGCCAGTTTAATTAATTTTTTTTAGATCTTTTCTACCGCTGATCTTTCCCTGTAGTTACTGTTTTTTTTTTTTTTTATGCTTCTCATTACTACTAGTCCAAAGAACACAGTTTGTCTCTTTCTTATACTTGAATATATTGCTCCTTAGCCTTTTCCGTGCATTTGTTGGTGGAAGTTATTCTGGCAGTGCCAAGTATTCTGAAAACTCGTCTCAGAAACCTCATCTTCGTAACTTTCAAGTTCTTTCTAATTTAAACAAGGAAGATTTAACAGTAAAGTGTTTTCCCTGATATATTTCGTTACATCTCAGTGGGTGCAAATTGCAGAATAATATATCATTGGAAATTAATAGATAAATACTTGTGGGGGACGGGGGGGGGGGGTGTCTCGCTGGCCAAATGGTTATGCCTACTGCCTCGCCCTCCGAGGGCTGTGAGCTGAGTCCTGACTCTATCATTCCGTTCACTGGTGCAGTTTTTTTTTCGGAGTCTCCATGGAAGATCGTCACTAGAGCTAAAGAGTTTGTAATTTACGCGACGTTCTCTGCAGGCCACCCTGCGGAAAGAGACTGAGTCAGTGGGGCTAGAACCGGGTGCAATGGAGTCGACCCTCTCGCCTTTAAACCCTATAGAAGAATGCTTTTCTTGATGAAATATATAACACACATAGTCACTAATACTTGTCAAATGTGAAGTATTTACTTTTGTCATGGAGATTCTTGAAATTTTCTGTCACATGTTACAACTGTTCCAAGTTAGTTGTAAGGTTGACTTCTTGAAGAATGTTTCCTATGTACTTGGGTGTTACACCGTGGTATTTCTTTCCTCTTGAAGAGAACTATAATTTCTCTTTTCTTACATTTTAATTCTAACCCTAGATGGTTATTAATTTAGCGCTGGCTTTGTGCTATGGAGAGGTATTGCACATACATGGTGTATTTTTATGATTGTGCCGCTCCCCGACTGTGCAGTGTTTGAAAATATTGCCGGTCCAAGTTTTGTATTTACCTATTATGTTGCATGAATTTTACAGAGGGTGAATACAAAACTTGGACCAGCAATATTTTAAAACACTGCATAGTCATTAAATATACACCCTATAGGTCACACGCCGAGCGTGTGAGGCGTTTGATGATGCGTGATGGTGGAGATGGTCATGTGTTCACGCGCATCCATTGCGGACGGATGACTTGAGCAATGTCGGACGAAGGCTCGATTTCAGCACTGGACGTTCTCTACAGGTGTGTTAGTCTGGCTACCTAGTCCCCCGGGCACTAAGGCCTTCAAAATGTGATGATCCTAACTCTTCCCATGCCCACTGTAGGTTCTTACAGCGTGAGACGTTTTTAATTGGTTTAGTTGCTTTCTTCTCCATCTGTATTTGAATTCTACATGTTTAGAGTGCTCAGTCCTCCGATGCTCCAGGAATCTCCGAGAAAAGTGCACTCGTGAACTGAACAACGTAGTCCGGACTCGAACTCACAACTTTCGAAACGCGTGGCACTGGTCGTAACCTGTAATTGACTATATATATGGATAAGAAAATGTGACGTTCTGATCCGATCAACAAAATTCCGCCTCTCTTTCAACCTGTTTCTTCAATTTAGATTATAATTGAGGTGGTTCATAACTTCATAGTGCAATGCTAATCAGTTTGTTGGTTTTGTTTTGTGTGTGTGTTTGGTTTCTATCAAGTAGTACATGCCTGGCAGGTGTCCTCCTACTCGCCGTCTGCCTTTGCCGACTATTGTGCTGATTTCCCCCTGATAATGGCTCGCCGCTGTGCTGTATGGCCTTCTCTTCTCTTTCCTCTTTTGTTTCCGAAGCATATTCTGCGCACCCGTTACAAACACAACATATATGGCTTGTAGCCAAATCAAGCTGCACGTCCCGTGTCCTCCAGTTGTTCAGAGCTTTCTCAGCCAGCACTGAGAAACCAGCCAAATTCGATGGTAGCATCTCCGGGTCTCAATTATTTGCGCTATCTTGACAACTCCTGATAAGAATACGCGATGTTCTGCGAAGAATCCAGTATGTGATGATGATGTTTAGGGATCAGAAGGATCATCATCACCATCACACCGCGGACAGGTCCATCAGTGTTCCGATCTCTTCCCGAACATCTCCACCTGAACATTCCCGTCAGCATATATCGACTGATCGTACCAGTTCTGTGTTGGTTATTCAAGTGTCTTGTGTTCTTGACGAAATGTCCGTGTTTGGCGAATCCCGCTTCACTCCCGTCCCCCTCACTCTGGACAAGGAAGCGGATTCCCAGGTTTCCTTAAAGTCGTCTGTTCCTCCAGCATGTCTTACAGCACTGGTGATATCTGGCTCTTCTCGCCTCAATCATGGCCGTGTATCACATCTAGTTGGAGAATGGAGATGGAGGAAGTCATACCGGCGCTCCGCTGGCTGAGGACAAATAGCATACACATGTCGCAATTGCGACGGACTCACAAAATATGGTGAGAAAGGTGATGACAGGAATGCTTCGGGCAGCGTGACAGGGTTTAATTCAATAATCACCAATAGAGAGCATCTGTTGGATGCTAATGTGGTGGGAAACGATTGGCTGGGTCTGCACCGCTCAGTAGTTAGTAAGTAGATAGTAGTGCTAGAACAGATCATCGCTGCTCGGAGAGAAAGGCGCTGCAAGGAGTGATCAAAGAATGTGGCCAACACTCAGAACTCCGAGAAAAGGCCAGACGGACACATAATCAGACTGCTCCGGTACCATTATTATCAGGAGTCTTCACTGGCTGTTGCAGGTGAGGACTGAACACATATGGGAATGTCTTAGGTGTTATGATATCGGTTCATGACTCAACTTATCGCCATATTCGCCGACCTATCGGCTCGCTCGCTACCTTCGTGTCCGGGTACATATAAGAAAGTTAGCTGGACAAATCGTGATGTGCTCAGTGTGTGGAGCCACATGATGATGGTGTTGGCCCGGGTACATATAAGAAAGTAAGCTGGACAAATCGTGATTTGCTCAGTGTGTGGAGCCACATGATGATGGTGTTGGCCCGGGTACATATAAGAAAGTTAGTCGTACTAATCGTGATGTCCTCAGTGTGTGGAGGAGCCACATGATGATGGTGTTTGCCGTCTGTTTGGACAACCGGAAGTAAATCTTGCTGACAACGGGGACAGCTAAACTTGTGTGTGCAGTGGAGACCCGTCCATACGAACCTGTGGCTTCATCGCCTCGCCTGCTCGCTACACCCGTCCTCTTATTTTACATCACATGAACACGTAAGCTTCTTACTTTGACTGACATATTAACGGGTGTCTGTTTTTGATCGCATCAGTCAATCAGGTTCCGTTCGCACAATGAGAGTTAGTGTTACTGAACTGTTAGCTGCAATGGATCTCAATGGAAGTTTGGAAGAAACACTGTCGTTTGTCTGTCTACTCTGTCTCTCGCCTAGATTGTCATGTTATCATTGCACATTCTGTTAGTTGTTCGTCTATCTCTTGATGTTATCTTCCCACTTGTATTTTTAATCTAGAAGAAAACAAAGATACATCTTTGCTTCATTGGCTCGGCTTTCGTTAGAGTGACAGATTATCAATATCACCATAGATTAGATAAGTAAGAAAGAGTAAGCCACCTCGACATAATGAAGAAGGCAGATCTATAAATAGATGGGAAAGATCTTAGTCTTATAAAGAACGTCAGCTAGAAACAAAAAGCTGCCATGAAGATTGATTATGAAGAATGTCAATACTAGTAAATCAAGAGAGAGAGAGAGAGAGGGAGAGAGAGAGAAAGAGAGAGAAAGAGAGAGAGAGAGAAAGAGAGAGAGAGAGAGAGATGTGCAACAGGGATGCGTAATGAATGTCTTGAATGAATGCATTTTTTCCTTGAAATGTTTATGAGAAATTTAGAGGTAAAGAGACAACACCAAAAGACATAATATCATTCGTATACAATATGAAGATGACACAGTATTTATTGCAGACAATGAACAGAATCTGCAGCATTTAGTAGGTATAGTTATTATATGCAGTGAACAACTAGGGTTACAGTTACATTGTTAGAGAGCAGAGATTATGGTTGTCTCCGAGAAGAAAGAAATACCACAATGTAACATCCAAGTAAATGGGATGATTCTTAAAGTGAATCTGTACAACTATCTTAGAATAGTTATAGAATCTGATGCTAGATGCCTTGTAGGGATTAGAACAACAATTGTTATGGTAAAGCTAGTATTTTGCAAGATAGAAAAGATACTAAAAAAAAAACTGTTAGTTGCAGTGAGAAAAAGAGTGTTAAAGTACTATATAGAACCTGTACTATTATATTGATATGAAAAATGGATGATAAGCAGACAATCTGACAAATATCTAGTGGTGGTTGTTAATGGTTTTGACACTGATGAATAATTATTGTTGCAGAAAGACTTGTTGAGGTCAAAGACGTAGTAGATGTATATGAGCCATCGCGTCAAAGTTTTCCACATTTATTACAGTAAGTACGGTTCTATACTGGCTGTCTAGTCATTGGTGTTCACGTGCTGTTTTTAACAATAGAATGGTGGTTGTTGTGTTGATATTATCATCATCTGCTTTTGTCAGCTATTCCCTCATCATTGCTGTAATCCTTTGGCACCTTGTTGTCTTGACAGACGATAGTTTGTTACATTGTGCTTCAAAAAAAGCATAATAACTACAACCCATCGCGGTAGCCAATGTGACTGATCAGACCAATTCGCACTGTACATGTTTGTCCAAAGTGGATGCATGTGAACACATGGTCATTTACATCTCACATGCTCAGTGTGTGACCTATTTGCAATCATTTTCTCCTTTATCTTTATTCCATTTCTTATCTTTACCCTCCATGCAACATGATCAGCTGCTACTTGCTCCCAATGGTGCAATATCAGTGCCTGAATCAATCATGTTTGCTGTAATCACCATCTTTGTTATTATGTCACTCATCTGTAACTATTGAATGAATCATCATCTTTGTCATTATTTCACTCATCTGTAACTATTGAATGAATCACCATCTTTGTCATTATGTCACTCATCTGTAACTATTGAATGAGTCACCATCTTTGTCATTATGTCACTCATCTGTAACTATTGAATGAATCACCATATTTGTCATTATGTCACTCATCTGTAACTATTGAATGAATCACCATATTTGTCATTATGTCACTCATCTGTAACTATTGAATGAATCACCATCTTTGTCATTATGTCACTCATCTGTAACTATTGAATGAATCACCATCTTTGTCATTATGTCACTTATCTGTAACTATTGAATGAATCACCTTATTTGTCATTATGTCACTCATCTGTAACTATTGAATGAATCACCATCTTTGTCATTATGTCACTCATATGTAACTATTGAATGAATCACCAAACAACGAGAAGTTGCTAGTGTGCTGTACTAGAACATGATTACAAGTTACAAAATGGATATGACGGCTAAAGCCTTCGTCAGCGCAGAACAAACAAACACAAACCAACACAGCTACATGAAAAACACCACATGAAAATATAAATATAAAAGTGACTTATCTGTATCCTTGTTGTGACTGGATATGTTTTTCAAAGGATCAGTGTATATGATGACTTACTATCTTTAACTATTGGGAGTCGTTATAGCTTGTCTGCTGGCCCAGTAGTCATGAGTTCCATTCCTACTCAAGGTCATCATCATTAAGTGTCATGCCTATAGGTGTGGGCGATCATAGTTCACTATCTCACACAGTCACTAGAGTCTCGAATCAGGTCTGTGTTCTTGTTCCGACCAGGCCATGTTGCCAAACCATCAAGGTATTTATTCCTTTGTCTTCCCCTTGCTCTCTTCCCATCAAGCTTGCAAGTTGTCATGAAATTTTCAAGTCCATTTCTCCTAATAACTTGTTCAAAAAATCTTGACTGTCTGCGTCTAATTTCTCCAATCAATCTCCATGTTTCATTTGTCTCTTGAAGGACTGTCTCATTTGATGGGGATTTAAAACAAATTGGACTGGATCCCCTGGTCGATGCAGCCTAAAATAGGTAGTGTGAGATTTTTGGAAAGTAAGGATGGCTAGAGTGATACAGATCACATGACCCACGGGTCTATACAAATATGGAGCTAGCACCATATGTCCACATGCTTCAAAGTGTGTAAAAACAATAGGACATCACATTCAACCCAAGCATTCTTTGGGCTGTTTGTAATCTCTTAGCAAGTTTATGTTCAGTAGTTTGCAAGTGCTTTTTGAATGAACGGCACCCATACCTTTGTATGAGGAAATAAGAGTCGCCATGCCTCAAGGTGTGTAACAAAAAATAGTTTTATATCATTAACAGGACATCGCAGTCAACCTCAAAATTTTTGTTTGGCTGTTTGTGATTTCTTGGCAAGTTTAATTTTCAGTAGTTTGTCATTGCTTCCTGAATGACTGGCGCTAAAAACTTTATGAAACCAGTGCAAGGCAGCTTGCTTCCACATTGCTGGCATCTGTGTTTCTACCCCGGTTTGCAGGATTGCGAATTGTGTCCGTAGTCCCTTTGCCACAGCACCGACTAAGGTGTGTAAAGGAGTCCTAATTTTTTTTGTTTAGAATAGACAGTGCATGAGTCAGAATTATTACTGGGTGTATATTGTCATC
The DNA here is from genome assembly GCA_963921405.1 of Cepaea hortensis. NCBI lineage: Eukaryota > Metazoa > Mollusca > Gastropoda > Stylommatophora > Helicidae > Cepaea > Cepaea hortensis. The sequence continues at coordinate 427,593,115 of OY992876.1, forward strand.
TAGGCTTAGGGCCTGTCGCAGCCTACATTTGATGAATATGGTAATTGATCTAGGTTTGCCATTTCACCCGATCACTATGGTCTTTAATCGGGGCTGTTTTCTTATTTTGATTATTCCGTATGACCAAGTCATCCAGGTATATATCTGATTTTTCTTCCTCTTGCTTTTCCCCTCATTATCACTAAATTATCAAGTGCATTTCTTCTCATGATGTGTCCAACAAATCTTTCTATGTCTGATTTCTTTAATTAGTTTACGGTTTTTATTTGTTTCTTGTAACTCTTTTTTTGGTGTCCACCCATGGTGTTTATTTGCATTTCCCACAGAAACCACAATTTCACTGCCATTAGATGTTTCTCAGCTTGTCTGCTTGTCCATTTTTCACATCTTTATGACAGTGTGGTTTTCATGATTTGTCAAGTCACAGAATATCAAAAGTTTGACTGATCTGATAAATGCTCCAGAAATAAAACCACCATTAGTGTCGGAAAATGAGATAGAAAATAGATTACAACATCGTTTTGAGAAACAGAACAAAACACAAGGCTGATACCCCAAGGGCATGATAGTGTAGTCTTGTTTGTGTTTTCTTTCAGTCATATCATAATCAAGTCATGCATACAGAGATCACTTCAGACACTGACCAATCCAAGCAGAGCCTGTCTCCGAAGTTCACCTACCATCACGGGGAATCATCAGAGCTCTCTTATTGTGAGGACAACATGTCTCCAGCAGGCCAGAGGATCTCCAAATCTTATCGTAAGATGCGCTCGGCCAGTGCGCCCAGGGCATACGTGACAGAGACCAACATCTGGAGGGAGTTTAGCCTTCCTAGCTACTGTGTGCCTGACTACAGGAGGGTGAGATCACTCTCTCTCTCTCTGCATCTTCTCTCTCTCTCTCACTCTCTCTCTCTGTCTCTCTCTGTCTCTCTCTGTCTCTCTCTGTCTCTCTCTCTTTCTCTCTCTCTTTCTTTCTCTCTCTCTCTCTCTCTCTCTTTTTCTCTCTTCCTTTCTCTCTCTCTCTCTCTCTCTCTCTCTCTCTCTCTCTCTCTCTCTCTCTCTCTCTCTCTCTCTCTCTCTCTCACACACACACACACAGACGAAAAGAGATAATGTATGTATGAGTAAATGTTTGTTAGTGTATATGTGATTGTGAGTGGGTATATATGCATGTGAGGGGGTGTGTATAACTGTGCAGGTTTGTGTAAATGATGTATGTATTTATGTATGAATGTGTGTATGTAGGTATTATGTATGTGTTTATACATATGTGAATGTGTGTGTGTGATGCCTGCTGGCCTGTCTCATAACATAGTATTATGCTTTGTTTATGTTCACAGCATTCATTTGACTGTTTTTTGTATGTGAATGTAACGTGCACAATAGATAATTGATGTACAAAAGATGAGGGGTTGGAAGGGCCAAATGTAAGATGGGCGTGCGTTCCCAATTTGTGACCCATTGAAAATACATTTTGATCATTTGGTCTGTCTGTCTGTCTGTCTGTCTGTCTGTCTGTCTGTCTGTCTGTCTGTCTGTCTGTCTGTCTGTCTGTCTGTCTGTCTGTCTGTCTGTCTCTCTCTCTCTCTCTCTCTCTCTCTCTCTCTCTCTCTCTCTCTCTCTCTCTCTCTCTCTCTCTCTCTCTCTCTCTCTCTCTCTCTCTCTCTCTCTCAATTACACACACATTTGAAGGCTGGTTAAACAGTTTTACACTTTTGTATGAAGAAAAAGCATGTATTCACCCTGTTATGTCCCATCCCGCATGTCTGTTTTTCTGTTATGTCCCATTCCACATATCTGTTTCTCTACTGTTTTTTTGTTATGTCCCATCCCACATTATAGTGATGATATTGTGAAGTGATATAGTGAAATTATGTAATGTTTGCAGTGTAATATTTAGGATTATGTTATGTTTACAGTGATGAATATAAGATTCCTCTGGACTTTGGTCCAGTATGTTGAATAGGCAGGCTATCTGTTAAGGCCTTTTGAGTAGTTTTGCTTCTGTTTATGTACTATCTTCATTTGGACTTGCACTACATGGCTTCATCACCCAACTACTGAGTTGAGTGCTTCACGTGACACTGTGAGCTGTGCATGTAATGTAGAATGCTCTTTGTCTGTCCACAGTGCTTTGTGTTGTGAACTACATGTTCAGAAAAATGGCAAGTGGCCTGTTTGCTGAGCTAGCTGGTTTGCCTTATGCAGAAATGCGTGTGCAACTGCTGGTTTTACTAGTCATTGCTGCTTACATTGACTGTGAGCTGTAATGTTGTGTTGACATTCTGACAGCAGTCTTATGTATGTATGTGTGTGTGTGTGCGTGTGTGCGTGCACGCGCGCTCGCTCGCATGCGCCTGCTTGCTTGCTGTTGGTTTTGTCAGGACTGCTGTCTGCTAATTGTTCACATGAAACAGTGAGGAGCGATTGGGTGTTTTTCACTGGCGTAGGAACGAAGCATTATGGGCTGATCCATTTGCCGTAAAGTTGGAGCTGCGACTAATGACTTATGTAAGATTCTGATGTGATGTTTTGTAGTGCCACATATAAGAATGTAATGTGATGTGAGCATAATGTAAGATGATGTGAAATTTTCAATGCAATATGTAAGATGTTGTGATGTTTTAAATGTCATATGTAAGATGATGTGATGTTTTCAATATCACATGTAAGATGACGTTGTGATGTTTGCTGTGTGACATGTAAGATGATGTTGTGATGTTTGCTGTGTGACATGTAAGATGATGATGTGATATTTGCTGCGTGACATGTAAGATGACGTTGTATTTGCTGTGTGACATGTAAGATGATGTTGTGATGTTTGCAGACCCCGGCCATGTACATAGAGCAAGACATCATCAACAAACAGAGACAGGAGATCCAACTGCTCATGGAGGAGCTCGGCAACAGGGACCAGGAACTGACTGACCTGGTTATGTCCCACCAGAAGCAGGTCAAGGCCTGGGAGTGTGATAATGAGAAAACCAGGGCACTGCAGGCCAGACTGGCCTATTGTGAAGGTTGGTTCCCGTCTATTATTATGTTGCTTTAATTATATAGTCCTAGTTTAGTTTGGTATATCAGCCTGCACCTGAAATGTCTAAGGCTTGAATCCATGTATGGGTAATTTTTACGAATTAAACAATGGAGATGTGGTTTCTGAGACAAGGATTGGCTTCATTGCACCAGTTATATCCCAGGATGGCCTGCCAAAAGCATCACACAAAGCACTAGCTCCATAGCCCGACTGATGACCCCCCAGGAGATTTAGAGAAAATTGCACTTGTAAACCAAATGTCCAGAAATGAACACATGACCATTGGAGCGCAAGCCAGGCATCTGAATCACTCAGCCATGGAGACCCCTGTCTGGTACGTATGTTGCGAACACCTTTGTTGCCAGAGTAACTAGCGAAAGTCTGGGGACATGCAATAGAAGTTGAACATGATATTCAAATTTTAGAAGGAGGGAAACAGCCATCTTTGGTCATGTTATGATAAGAGCTAGATAGTTGCGTATCCTTTACAGCAGAGGTTCCCAAACCATGGCCCGCGGGCCACTTGTGGCCCGCCAGCTGTCAGAAAGTGGCACGCGAGGCCTCGTTATTTAATATAATATACTCTCTTCATAAATCCGTTCGTATTTCCTGGTGCCAAGCTATGTCAACTACAGCAAAATCTTCAGCACGAAGTAATTGATTTGAAATGCAATGCTGCACTGAGATGTAAATTTCTGGAGCTGCCTGCTTCACTTTCAGCTAATCATATGATTTCATTCTGGCGACTATTGCCTGTTGAACAATTTGAACACTTGCGTTCATTCGCCCAGAGGTACATTTGTCGTTTTGGTTCGACTTACAGATGCGAGCAGTCATTTTCCGCAATGACCGTTATTTAACCAAAAAAAAACAAAAAACAAAAACAAAACAAAAAATAAGCAACGTTCCAGACTCACCAACAGTAACCTAGCGGCGCTTATGACTTTGGGCACGACAGATTTGTGCCCAGACATTGATAAACTGGCATCTGAACTTAAGTAACTGGTTATGAAGAACAGTTACAATAGTAAATTACAGTGGTACCTCGGGTTACGAACGCCTCAGGTCACGAAGAATTCAGGTTACGAACAACGATTTCGAAAATTGTATGTCTCGGGTAACGAACAGTGCCTCGGGTTACGAATGAAAGCGAGCGAGAGAGAGAGCAAGGTGTAATGTTGGAGACAAAAACGATCGCGCACAGTACAAACGGTACTACAGATGAGCTTGTAGATCTTCAGAATAAACCGCTAAAGACATTAAAGGAGGTGCAGTCATCCAATGATGAGGAGTCAGTGACCATTTCAACTACCAGGATTAAAGAAATTTGCAGCAAGTTGGCAGACGTCGAAGACTTCATTGTGAACCATCATCCAAACAAACTTGTTGCTAACAAGCCCTATGCCCCTATATGCGATGAATGATAGCACGATAGCCCACTTCAGAAAGATTATCCAGCAAAGTAAGCGACGAATTTTCCTTGATAGTTTCTTGGTGCAGAAAGATTCAGTCGGCTGCCAAGAAACAGCGACAAGATACTCCTGAAACTAATGTTTCAGAATAACAAAGAAAGTGACACATTTCCCATGATCGTTTTCTTGGTAATAAAGATAGACTAAATCTCTTTTTATTTTACATTTAATTCATGTGGTTGTATTCTTTCTCTTTATTTAAAACGTGAAGTAAACTATTCTTTGCGTTTTGTCTGGTAAACGACCGGATGTTAATAAAAAAAAAAGAACGATTCTTTCATCTTGAAACGGATTGGCTTTATTTAATTGATTTCAATGTTTCGGGTTACGAACGTTTCGGGTTACAAACCGAGTTTTGGAACGAATTAAGTTCATAACCCGAGGTACCACTGTAATTACATTAATAGCGATTTTCGAAACTATTATAAATTTATTGTTAAATGAACTTTTGATTTTAAACCAAAAAATTACCGCAGTGTAGTACTGACACTGACTGTCTTTACAGTTTTAGAATTGTGTTGACGAAAGTTAAGAAAGGTAAGAATGATATTGTATGACTTTTATAACGTTGTGGCCCGCTTAACTATCGAAAGTAGTAGATATGGCCCTCTGCTTGAAAAGCTTGGGAACCACTGCTTTACAGGATGTCACAGTCAACTCCAGCTTTTTTAAAACTTTGTCCTATCCCATCTTGTCTGTTTCACCATTACATCTTATCACATGTGTCCATTTCTCCATTATGTCTGATCCCATATGTTTGTCTCTCCATTATGTCTTATCCTATTTCTCCGTTATGTCTTCCCTGTACATCACATCCCCCTGTGTCTCAGCCTGATGGTTTCTCCGTTATGTCCTGTCTGTACATCACATCCCCCTGTGTGCCAGCCTGATGGTTTCTCTGTTATGTCCTGTGTGTACATACCCCTGTGTGTCAGCCTGATGGTTTCTCTGTTTGTGTCCTGTCTGAACATCCCCCTGTGTGTCAGTCTAATGGTTTCTCTGTTATGTCCTGTCTGTACATCACATCATCCCACTGTATACCAGCCTGATGGTTTCTCTGTTATGTCATGTCTGTACACCCCCCTGTGTGTCAGCCTGATGGTTTCTCCGTTATGTCCTGTCTGTACATCACATCCCTCTGTGTCCCAGCCTGATGGTTTCTCCGTTATGTCCTGTCTGTACATCACATCCCTCTGTGTCCCAGCCTGATGGTTTCTCTGTTATGTCCTGTCTGTACATCACATCACATCCCTCTGTGTCCCAGCCTGATGGTTTCTCTGTTATGTCCTGTCTGTACATCACATCACATCCCTCTGTGTCCCAGCCTGATAGTTTCTCCGTTATGTCCTGTCTGTACATCACATCACATCCCTCTGTGTCCCAGCCTGATGGTTTCTCCATTAGATGAGCTCAAGTCCAAAGAAGACCAGCTGAAGAAGGTCCTGGTGGAGCTCGCCAGTGTCAACGACCAGCGGGAGGTGGACGTCCAGGAGCTCAAGAGGACACAGAATGAGATGATCAAACTGACCGAGCGCATCATGGAGAACTCACTGTACATAAAAGAGATGGAGGTCAGTCCACGCTGTGTGGTGTTGCTTCTTCTTCTTCTTCTTTTTCTTCTTCTTCTTCTTCTTCTTCTTCTTCTTCTTCTTCTTCTTCTTCTTCTTCTTCTTCTTCTTCTTCTTCTTCTTCTTCTTCTTCTTCTTCTTCTTCTTCTTCTTCTACTTCTTCTTCTTCTTCTTCTACTGCTCATCCTCTTCCTCATTCTTCTTTCCCCTCCAATTCCTCATTGTGGCCAGAAGGTTTCAGCAGTTGGAGAATAAACCTACCCGACAGCAGACATAAAAGAAAGAAAGACCTGCACAGCAGACATGGAAGAAAGGTCTTGGCACTTGAAGAATAAACATACTGGACAGCAGACACAGAAGAAAGGTCTTGGCAGTTGGAGAATGAACATACTGGACAGCAAACATGGAAGAAAGGTCTTGGCAGTTGGAGAATGAACATACTGGACAGCAGACATGGAAGAAAGGTCTTGGCAGTTGGAGAATGAACATACTGAACAGCAAACATGGAAGAAAGGTCTTGGCAGTTGGAGAATGAACATACTGGACAGCAGACATGGAAGAAAGGTCTTGGCAGTTGGAGAATGAACATACTGGACAGCAAACATGGAAGAAAGGTCTTAGCAGTTGGAGAATGAACATACTGGACGGCAGACATGGAAGAAAAGTCTTGGCAGTTGGAGAATGAACATACTGGACAGCCGACATGGAAGATAGGTCTGTACAGCAGATATGGAAGAAAGGTCTCAGCAATTGGACAGTAGACATGGAAGAAAGGTCTCAGCAGTTTGAGAATGAACATACTGGACAGCAGATATGGAAAGAAAGGTCTGGACAGTTTAAGAATGAACATACTGGACAGAGACATGGAAGAAAGGTCTAAAGACTGAACAAGTTTATCACTTTTGAAATATCCTTCTTTAACCCCTTTCTCAGGGGTTTTAACTCTGTTTTAAAGACATGGAAATATTGTAGTTGCTTGCCCTTTGGTCAATTTTTCAGGCACAGAACCAGAAATTGAACAGCTCACTGAGGGACTATGCAAACATGAGACAGGCTTTCCGGGCCAGGGAGCAGGAGCTGGTAGCACTGCTGAAAGAAAAGGTAAACAGATGAGTTGAGTGTTATTAGATGAGCAGTGTGTAACCATTGTTGCAAGAACATGTGAGGATGGTCAAAGCATTCATATTAGAATAGGTGAATAGATTAGTAGAGTAATAAAGTAACTGTAAGTGATACAGTAACTAGAAGTGATACAGTAACTGGAAGTGATACAGTAACTAGAAGTAATACAGTAACTGTAAGTGATACAGTAACTAGCAGTGATACAGTAACAAGAAGTAATACAATAACTAGAAGTGATACAGTAACTAGAAGTGATACAATAACTAGAAGTGATACAATAACTAGAAGTGATACAGTAACTAGAAGTGATACAATAACTAGAAGTGATACAATAACTAGAAGTGATACAGTAACTAGAAGTGATACAATAACTAGAAGTGCCATGGGAGCGTTTAACACAACACAGCTCGCCGTAAACATTTTCGCTTAGGGAGCCTGTGATCTGGCATGAGAGTTAAGTGACCAGCCCAGCGAATCTGATTCTTCATCAGTAGAGTGTAGAGACTGGGCATGGACGCTCTTTCTAGAACTTCAGTGTCTGGGATCTTGTCTTGCCTGAAGTTGGATGAAGAATGACTTGCGCGATGAATTAGATTTAAGTGAGGAAGGGTTGCACAATTAGTCTACCTCACTCTCTCGCCTGAGTCCATCTGAGTCCAGTGGCAAGACAAGTCAAGATGACTGGAGATAAATACAGGTGCAGTGGATGGCCAGGGCGCTCTATGTGCCTTGCCGTGCTCATTACGTTCCACAATGCTTTGCAGGTAAATGACGTCTTGCCCGTTGAAACAACAATGATTTCTTCCGTGCAGTCTGCCAAGTACCTGGAGTACAACAAAAGGAGACAAAACCTTGCTACAAACCTTTGAGAACAAAGTTTTAAGACGCATCTTTGGACCCATTAGGGATACACAAAGTGGAGAGTGAAAAAGAAGAAGTAACAAAGACATTTATGATCTGTTTAAGTCCCCGCTAATCACTGGTATCATGAAGGCTAATAGACTACAATGGCTGGGGCATATAGAAAGAATGGAAGATAATAGGGAAACAAAACTCGCTTACACTCAGGAAATAAATGACCGTAGACCCCGAGGTAGACCAAGAAGATGGTGGAGAGATAATATACATACAGACCTACAAGCACTTGGAATCAATGACTGGCAAGAGAAGGTCAACCAGAGAGACGAATGGAGACGGATTGTATCTGCAGCAAAGAACCTCAATGGCTCGGAACGCTGAAGAAGAGGAAGAAGAAGTCTACCGAGTACTGTCTTCACATGCTGGATAGGCATACCCTAATTCACCAATTGTTTGACACTAAATCGGCTACCCACACCTGGTTTAGCCAGCCTGTCACAGCTGTTGCCCGGGGGTGGCTGCTGTCGCATGCTGAAACTACTAGGAGCCACAGGCTTGAACTGGAGTCGGGCTTGGACCAGTGGGGGATGGGCCTTGAAAAGAGCGATACAGTAACAAGAAGTGATGTAGTAACTATAAGTCATACACTGTTTGATGGGAGCACTAGTGAAGTTGATAGTAACTACGCTGGCAGTGTCAGACATGGATTTGGTGCCTGGGCTTATCACTTGCTAAAGTGAGGGAAATATTGGCCATCTATTCCTCCTTGCCTACCGGTCCACAAAATGTAATGGCCCTGTCACATCACAGACTAGTAGCAGGAATCTGCTTGGGGACAATGATTTTACACAAACAGTGTTAAACATATGATGTCAAACATATAGTGTTAAACATAGTGTTAAACATATGGTGTCAAACATACAGTGTCAAACATATGGTGTCAAACATACAGTGTCAAACATACAGTGTCAAACATACAGTGTTAAACATACAGTGTCAAACATATGGTGTTAAACATACAATGTCAAACATACAGTGTTAAACATATGGTGTCAAACTTATGGTGTCAAACATACAGTGTTATACAGTGTCAAATATACTGTGTAAAATATATGGTGTCAAACATACTGTGTCAAACATACAGTGTCAAACATACAGTGTCAAACGTACAGTGTCAAACATAGTGTTAAACATACAGTGTCAAACATACAGTGTCAAACATACAGTGTCCAACATGCAGTGTCAAAAATGCAGTGTCCAACATGCAGTGTCAAACATACAGTGTCAAATGTACAGTGCTAAAAGTACAGTTTTTAACATACAGTGTCAAACACATAGTGTTAAACATATGGTGTTAAACATACAGTGTTAAGCATACAGTGTCAAGCATGCAGTGTCAAACATGCAGTGTTAAACATTGGTGTCAAACATACAGTGTTAAACATATGGTGTCAATCATACGTGTCAAACATATGGTGTCAAACATACGGTGTCAAACATATGGTGTCAAACATACATTGTTTATGTGCATCTGTCCCCAGGACTTTCGGATCACAGACAGACAACAGGAGGTTGATAAAATGTCCGACTACGTGAAGATTTTGGAGTCCCAGTGTCGGGAACTCGGAGAACGAAACAATAATATGACTGAGGAGTCCATCAACTGGAGAAAGAAGTACTGTATATTGAAGGAAGAAACTGACAGGCTGAATGGTAGGAAGGTTGTTGCTGTCATATATTCTTTCATCGTCTTCTTTTTTGCCATTAAAGAAACAGGTTTAAAAGGAAAGTGCATCGAGTTCATTGCACTGAGGTTTTATCTTGGTCTCTTTCTGCCTGTCAAAAGTGTAATAGAAAGCACAAACTCTGTAGCTCCAGCAATGACCCTCAAGAGTCTCAGAGAAAAAGCTATCGTGAACCGAACAACTTAGGCCAGAATTGAACCCACAACCTTTTGAGAAAGAGGCAGTGGGCTTAACCTCTTTGCCATAGTGACATGTGTTTCTGCCGTGGTTGTTTTAATTAAGCTGGTACACCATTGTTACAGTTGAGACTCAGTCTAACCTGTGCCCATCACAGTGCAGTATTGCTATAAACACAACCCCTACACCGGACAGTTGGACTAAAATGTTGACCTATCGTCCTTGACTTGGGAACACTAATTATAAGTACCTCTGAAGTCAGAGTGGGTTCACCTGATAGCGAGGGACACTGTTAATAGGGAAAGCTAATCCACACGTAAAATTCATTCCAGCACTACTAGAAGTAGTATGTATGGACTACGTTTGAGTTTACAGCAAGCGAGCGCCAAAACAAAATAATCTATGCCTTTTGTTTCTGTAGCTGCCTGGTCATATTGTTTGTGCAGTTGTTTTGTATAGCACGTAAACATTTTATTTGTTGAACACTAGTCTCGTTTTGTAACTTTGCCTTGCAAGTTTGTTTACGACCTTTATTTGTTAGTTTGTCTTTCCATAATACTCATCAGACAAGCTCAGAAATATCTCATGGCAGTGGAAATGTGGTTTCTGAGGAAAATGCAAAGAATACCATGGACAGACAGAAACACCAATGATCAAGTCCTACAACAAACAAATGAAAACCATAAAGTAATTACAGAAATTAGACGTAGACAGTCAAGATTGTTTCGGAACATTATGGCAAGAAATAAATAGACAGCTTGATGACAGCAGGCAAGATTGAGGGGAAAAGAACAAAGGGAAGGCAGAGGAGTAAATATCTAGATGGCTTGATCATGAGGCATGGTCAAAATGAGAATGCAGAGCCGATCCAGGAACGGTCATTGTTTGAGATGATGAAACTTGACTGCCCACGCTTATCGGCATGGCACATGATGATGAAGATGATGTATATACACATATTTATTTTAACTCCTTGTTTATAGTGCATAACTCCGCTGTGTATAGAATTGTATGTTATACACACCATATGTCAATGTAGGGTATAATACATAGTCATTGACTCCACAACATATAACAATGTAGAATATATGTAGCCCTTAGACTGCACCACATAACACATTATATATGTTTAGTCCATGAACCATACCACGTACACATATTTCTCCACACAGGCAAACTACATGGCACAGACTATACTTGTTTTCATGACATCATACCACACATTTCTCCACACAGACAAACTACACGCACAGACCACACATTTCTCCACACAGACAAACTACAGGGCACAGTCTACACCTGTTTCCATGTTTGCAGATGATTGCAAGAAGAAGGAAGAGAATATGCAGAAGATGACACAGCAGCTACACGAATCGCTCCAGCAAGCAATAGCTCTACAGAAGGCTCTTTTTACCAGCTGTAAGTATTTCCTCCTCCTCTTCTTCCTCCTCCTGCTCCTGCTCCTCCTGCTCCTGCTGCTGCTGCTGCTCCTCCTCCTCCTCTTTTCTTCTTCTGTGTGTCTCCTGAAACGAAATAATTACTCTCAATATTAATAAACTCGCCTCATCTCATCTTGTTCCTTTTGTACCTTGCAGTGTCATGGTGAAATTTAAACAGCGGGAGAGTGCACGTTTATGAGCTTCATATATCGAGATTCCCATGGACTCTGTTACTCCCTCTGTCCACCGTTTACGTCGTCGGCCTTTTCTTCTGGTTCCATTTGGTTTGTACATCATTGCTTGTTGTGGTATACTGTCAGTCGGTAGCCTAGTTATATGGCCAAACCATTTCACTTGATATTTTCTGGTGAAATCTAGCGCTGCTATAACCTCCACTTTAGTCCTGATTTCTTCATTTCTGATATTCTCTCTTCTTGATATGTTGAGAATTCTTCTCAGGAATCTCATTTCTGTTGTTGTAATTTTTCTTTTCTATTTTTCTCATTGTCCAGGTTTGGCATTGGCAGCATAGAGTTGGTAGGAAGTTTGTGTTGTAGAGTGCTTTCTTAGTAGCTATTGATACTTGTTTGTTCTTTAGTATTGGTGCCAATTATCCAATGAGCATCTATTTTCGATCTCGTCTTCTGGTTGCCATTTGATGATATTATAATCCCTGAGTATGTGAAGCTCTGTACTTGTTACGGGGGTGTTCTTTTAGATGAATCTTTGTTGTTGTGTTTTCATTGGTTATAGTCATTATGAATCTTATATATAAAAAAGACTTGTGCGTATGTATCTCTGTATGTATTTATGTATCTCTGTCCGTATGTCCTTTATGCGCTCGCGAACGGCCCATCCGATTGAGATGAAATTTTCTACACGCCTTCCTTTCATTCCAGAGATGCCAACTGTCGTAGTTTTTTTTTCTTCTTCCTCCTCCTCCCTCCTCCCTCCTCCCCCTCCCAAAATACGTACGTCCAGGAAATGGTCTTCTACATAGACACTTCTCTCTGAGGTCCGCGATAACATATTAACCTGGTGGGATGGCAATCAATCATCCTACTACCTCCTCCCTCCTCCTCCCTTCTCCCTCTTCCTCCTCCCTCTTCCTCCCTCCGCCTCCTCCCTCCTCCCACTCTCTACTCCTCCTTCCTCCTCCCTCCTCCTTCTCCCTCTTCCTTCTCCCTCTTCCTCCTCCCTCTTCCTCCCTCTTCCTGCTCCCTCCGCCTCCTCCCTCCGCCTACTCTCTCCTCCTCCTCCCTCCTCCTCCCTCTCCCTCCTCCTACTCCCTTCTCCTCCTCCTCCTCCTCCTCCTCTCTCCTCCTCCCTCCTTCTCCCTCTTCCTCCTCCCTCCTCCTCCCCCTCCTCCTCCACCCTACTCCTCCCTCATCTTCCTAATCCCTCCTCCTCCCTCCTATTCCTCCTGTCTCCTCCTCCCTCCTTCTCCCTCCTCCTTCTACCTCTTCCTCCCTCCTCCTTCTCCCTCCACCTCCTCCCTCCTCCTCTCTCCTCCTCCCTCCTCCTCCCTCTCCCTCCTCCCTTCTCATCCTCCCCCACCTACGTTCTCCTCCTCCCTCCTCCCTCCTCCTCCTTCTCCCTCCTCCTCCCCCTCCCTCCTCCCCCTCCTCCTCCTCCTTCACCCTCCTCCCTCCTCCTCCTCCTCCTTCACCATCCTCCCTCCTCCTCCTCCCTCCTCCTCCTCCTCCCTCCTCCCTCCTCCTCCCTCCTCATCCCTCTTCCTCCTCCTCCTCCCTCCTCCTTCTCCCCTTTCCCCCCTCTTTCTCTTAATCCCTCCTCCTCCCTTCTCATCCCTCCTATTCATCCCTACTCCTCCTCCTCCCTCATCCTCCTCTCTCCGCCTATCTCTTCCTCCCTCCTCCTCCCTCCTCTCTCTTCCTCCTCCCTCCTCTCTCTTCCTCCTCCCTCCTCCTCCCTCTTCCTCCTCCTCCTCCCTCCTCCTTCCTCCTGCTCCCTCCTCCTCCTCCCTTCTCCTCCCTTCTCCTCCTCCCCCTCCTACCCCTCCCTCCTCCCCCTCATCCGTCTTCCTCCCTCCTCCTTCTTCCTCCCTCCTCCTCCCCCTCCTCCCCCTCCTCCTCCCTCTCTTCCTCATCCCTCCTCCTCCATTCTTCTCCTCCCTCCTCCTCCTCTCTCTACCTCCTCCCTCCTCCTCCCTTCGCATTCCTCCTCCTCCCTCTTCCTCCTCATCCCTCCTCCTCCTCTATCCTCCTCCCTCCTCCTCCTCCTCCCTCTACCTCCTCCCTCCTCCTCCCTTCACATTCCTCCTCCTCCCTCTTCCTCCTCCTCCCTCTCATCCTCTTCCCTCCTTCTCCTCCCTCCTCCTTCTCCCTCTTCCTCCTCCCTCTTCCTCCCTCCGCCTCCTCCCTCCTCCCACTCTCTACTCCTCCCTCCTCCTTCTCCTCCCTCCTCCTCCTCCCTCTTCCTCCCTCTTCCTGCTCCCTCCGCCTCCTCCCTCCGCCTACTCTCTCCTCCTCCTCCCTCCTCCTCCCTCTCCCTCTTCCTCCTCCCTCTCCTCCTCCTCCTCCTGCGATCTCCTCCTCCCTCCTTCTCCCTCTTCCTCCTCCCTCCTCCTCCCCCTCCTCCTCCACCCTACTCCTCCCTCCTCTTCCTAATCCCTCCTCCTCCCTCCTATTCCTCCTGTCTCCTCCTCCCTCCTCCTCCCTCCTCTTCCCTCCTCCACCTCCCTCTTCCTCCTCCCTCCTCCATTTACCCAAGACAGACAGACATACCGATAGTCGGGAACGGGATCTTATGACTACTTATATGATTTAAATGAGATGCTCTCCACCATGGGCTGGGCCGGGTCAGACAGACAGACAGACAGACAGACAGATAGATAGACAGACAGACAGACAGACAGTCGGGAACGGGAGCTTATATGACTACTTATATGAATTAAATGAGATGCTCCCCACCAGAGTCTGGGCGAAGCCGGGCCGTGTCAGCTAGTAATATATATAATAATGTATATGAAATACAGTTTCCTGTTATAAGTCTGTGATATGAGCTTGCCATCATTTGTTGTAGACTTATAATACAATCAATAGCATATGACAACAGATCACATATAGTACAACAAGTAGCACATGGCTCAACAAATGACATAATTCAACAGATAGCATTTGATACAACAAATGACTTATAATACAACAAATGACATATGGCGCAGCTGTTGGATTGTGCTTGGGGTAGTTGTGTGAGACAGGAGTCTGCTTTGTGTTGTGTTTGGGATAACTGTTTGAATTCAGATTGTGTTAGGGATAACTGTCTGAGGTCAGATTGTGTTGTGGATAACCGTCTGAGGTCAGATTGTGTTGAGGGTAACCATCTGAGGTCAGATTGTGTTAGGGATAACTGTTTGAGTTCAGATTGTGTTAGGGATAACTGTCTGAGATTAAACTGTGTTAGGGATAACTGTCTGACATCAGATTGTGTTGGGGATAACCGGCAGAGGTCAGATTAAGTTAGGGATAACTGTATTGAGTTCAGATTGTGTTAGGGTTAACTGTTAGAATTCAGATTGTGTTTGGGATAACTGTGTGAGTTCAGATTATGTTTGGGATAACTGTTTGATTTAGGATTGTGTTTGGGATAGCTGTGTGAGTTCAGATTGTGTTAGGGATAACTGTCTGAGATAAGATTGTGTTAGGGATAAATGTCTGAGATCAGATTGTGTTACGGATAACTGTGTGAGTTCAGATTGTGTTTGTGAAAACTGTGTGAGGTCAGATTGTGTTAGAGATAACTGTGTGAGTTCAGATTGTGTTTGGGATAACTGTTTGATTTAGGTTTATGCTTGGGATAACTTTTTGAGTAAGGATTGTGTTTGGGATAACTGTTTGAGCTGGGATTGTGTTGGGGATAACTTTTTGAAGTAGGATTGTGTTTTTGATAACTCTCTGAGTTAGGTTTGTATTTGGGATAACAGTTTGATATAGATTGTGTTAGGGACATGACACAGTAATGCCATTGTGATACAGGACATCTCTTGAGACACAATAAATGTCAAATGACATGCAAATATCTCATGACACAGTGAACTAAGTGATTGTATTGTTATTGCTCCAATGACAAGGTGAAAGGGAGAAGTGCAAGGAAGAGGTCATGTACTCGCTGCGCAGACAACACAAGCGGACCATGCAGGAACTACAGAACATCCGTGAGGTAGATACAGACAGCCAATTGTACCAGAGCTATTGGATTATCTATAATTATAGAACTTCCGTGAGGCAGGTACATTCAGCTGATTGTACCAGAGCTATTGGATTATCTATAATTATAGAACATCCGTGCAGTAGGTACAGTCAGGTGATTGTACCAGAGCTATTGGATTATCTATAATTATAGAACATCCGTGAGGTAGGTACAGTCAGGTGATTGTATCAGAGCTATTGGATTATCTATAATTATAGAACATCCGTGAGGTAGGTACAGTCAGGTGATTGTACCAGAGCTATTGGATTATCTATAATTATAGAAAATCCTTGAGGTAGGTACAGTCATCTGATTGTACCAGAGCTATTGGATTATCTATAATTATAGAACATCTGTTAGGTAGGTACAGTCAGGTGATTGTACCAGAGCTGTTGGATTATCTATAATTATAGAACATCCGTGCAGTAGGTACAGTCAGGTGATTGTACCAGAGCTATTGGATTATCTATAATTATAGAAAATCCGTGAGGTAGGTACAGTCAGCTGATTGTACCAGAGCTGTTGGATTATAATTATAGAACATCCGTGCAGTAGGTACAGTCAGCTGATTGTACCAGAGCTATTGGATTATCTATAATTATAGAACATCCATGAGGTAGGTACATTCAGGTGATTGTACCAGAGCTGTTGGATTATCTATAATTATAGAACATTTGTAACATAGATGGAGACACCTGATTGTACCAGAGCTGTTGGATTATCTATAATTATAGAACATCTGTGAGGTAGGTACCTGATTCTACCATAGCTGTTGGAAATATCTAAAAAATATACATTTGTGAAGTTGTTCTGGAGCTATTGGATCATGTCTATAAATATAGAACATTTGTGATGTGGGTGGATGTCTTCAGTTGATTGAGAACCAATGGGGGATGATTGACAGAAGAACATGAAGAACCACTTGTGTCAGTGACAACACATTGGAAGCATGTCTAGTTTGGGCATGTCACATGCCATGACACCCTCTCAAAAGTCATCTTCTGGGGAATGGTTCAAGGCAAACGGAGAAGTGGAAGGCAGGGGAAATCCTAGACATTAAAGAATGGAAAGGGTGCATTGTTTGTACCCATTGTGTGTTGTTGAGGACATAGAGCAGTGGACGGGTCACATGACTGATGCTTCCATCGTGCGACCCTTGTGACAGGCCCCTGAGGGTTACGGAATGAGATCACATGATGATAGTTTATATTCAGGAGTCCCCATGTTGAAATGGTTAAGCTCCTGCCTTGTGCTACAAAGGTCTGTGTCCATTTTCCAACTCTGCCAATCGTTTAACGAGTGCGGTTTTCTTGGAGACTCTTGGGGATTGCCGCTGGAGCTGTGGAGTCTGCGCTTTATGTGCCTCGTTCAGCAGGCTGCTTTGCGGAAAGAGACAAAGCCATTTGAGATAAATATGAATTGGGGAACCCTTTGAGGTCACTAAGACAGTTCATCATTAAACACACATGTATTGTTTGGCGCTCAAACAAGTAGAAAAAAAGAAGTATAGGCTTAAGGATGCACCAGACAACATAAAACTTGAAAGCTATAGTTACCAACCAATTTTCAAACCTGTCACCTCCAAATGACAACAGCGCCTCGCTGCAGGAACAAGTGTACTTCGACTCATGACCAACTAGACACCCATTTGGAGGTGACAGGTTAAAATCCCGGACGATCACTATAGCTTTAAATTGTTATGTTGTCTAGTGTGTCCTCTAGTCTCTACTTCTTTCTTCTACTTCTGTCAGTGCCAGACAATACATGTACGTTTATTTATGAATGTACTAGCTGACCCGGCCCGGCTTTGCCCAGCCCCTGGCGGGACTCTGTCTGTCTGTCTGTCTGTCTGTCTGCCTGCCTGCCTGCCTGCCTGCCTGCCTGCCTGCCTGCCAGCCTGCCTGCCTGCCAGCCTGCCTGCCTGCCAGCCTGCCAGCCTGCCCGTCCGTCTATCCATCTCTCCCTCCCTCCCTCTCTCCCTCTCTGCCTCCCTCCCTCTCTTCTATATACCTACCTACCTACCTACCTACCTATCTATCTATCTATCTATCTATCTATCTATCTATCTATCTATCTATCTATCTATCTATCTATCTATCTATCTATCTATCTATCTATCCGGAAACTGCAGACATTTGAATTTGAATGGCATATCTGTTGGAATCATTGGGATGCGAGGCAACAGTACATCTTTTCCTTTAAATTTCACACTTAAAATTGTAGCTTCGACAATATTGTTCATAGTTAGAAAATTTTTAATTATCTAAAATAGATCCATTATTTTTACGAAAATTTTGAAGATGCCTTAAAGTTTTTATCACTTTGTTTATACCAGATACGACTGTGGTGCACAGAGTATATGTTCGGCCCTTTCTCATTCTCGTTGCGGGAAAAATGGGTTCAAAAATGTTCATGTATCTAAAATAGATCCATTATTTTTACAAAAACTTTGAATATGCCTTAAAGTGTTTATCACCTTTTTTTTAAAAAATCGCATATGCCTGTAGATAACTTCTTTAAACATTTTATACAACTTTAAGAAAAATACAACAATTATTTAAATTACATAATATAGCAGTGTTACTAAAAGTAATGTCCCTTGATATAACTTTTGTTGTTAAGTCCCCTTAATTAGACGTCTTTCCTTTAAATGTTGATTTATTACGTAAATAAATGTTTTTAAACTAAATAACTATGCCAGTTGGCCGCGCGGGAATGAGAAGAACATCTGTAGAAAATTTCATCTCAATCGGATGGACCGTTCAGGAACGCATAAAGGACACACAAAGAAACAAACATTCTCTTTTATATATATAGATGAGATAAAACCTAGTGCTACGATGTCGATATGGTCACCTTTAATCCCTCTATTAAGTTTAACGTTCATTATAGCAGGATTATAGTTTATGTTCGATTATGGTGCAGTTTTAATAGGTTGTTGATTAAAGGACGATTATAGTTTATGTTTGACTATGTTGCAATTGTAATGGGTTGTTGATTATAGGAAGATTATGATTGATTGTTGATTACATTTTTTAATTATAGCTCTGTAATGGTAACTGTTGATTGTATTGATTATACAACTGAATAAATTGTGGCGTGGGACAGATAGACCTACAAATTACAAATTAGATTTTTAAGAGCATTCATCTTTCCCATTGCAAAATATGCCTGTGAGACCTGGAGACTTACTAAACAAGCTGAACAGGACATAAATGTCTTTGAATATAAATGTTATAGACAAGTTCTAAGAATATCTTGGATACAGACAAGAACAAATGCATCCATACGACAAGATCTGAATATTTAAGAAGGTTGGCTACTGCCATAACCTGACTTATAGTCAGAGGTTATGGCAGTGTTCAGAAGGAAAGTCCAATTGGACGCCTGGACTGTGAAAAGTGTCTCGCTTGTGAACACTTTTCACAGAGTGTGAATAGCACTCGGGACGCTCCATGAAATGATGAAGCGTCACCTTCAAGATCAATTAGAGTTGAGCTGCGGTCAGGTGTGGACCAGGTTTCTGTTTCAAGTAGTGATGGCCATAGATTGTGCCGCTACAGTAATAGTTAGATTAATAGTAATTTTTGAGAAAGATCGATAAATGTGTTTGTATAAATGACTATGTGAATTATACAATATTTAGAGGGCAATAGAATATTCGAAATGGCGCCAGTGTTGTGTTCTTAAGGAAGTGTTGAGTTGTGTTCTAACAGTTGCTCGTTATGGAATGTACAAAGTGGGAGAGCCTAATTATAACCAAATATAATAATAGAGATGTCTACAGTGATAAGATCACGACAACGCCAGACAGAAATGCATTGGCACAGAAGTGCACCTGCACAGAGAAGATTTGCCTAAGGCAAATAAGAAATATCTTTTCGCCATGGACACATCAGACATGCTTGTCATCCACCAAATGTCATCCTTGGCAGCTACTGAAGACCATAAAACAAAGAAAATTGAAATAGGCTTCTCGAAACGTCATTAAAGTTTGGAGAGAACAATAATGGAGGGGTATATGCCTGGGAAGAGAGGAAGAGGAAGGTCAAAGAGAAGATGGGTGCAGGATATGGCAGATGATCTCCAGATTGATGTATCGGATGCGGGACATCTTGCTTATGATTGAGAAGTTTTGTGAAAGGTTGTTATGGGAGCGAGATTCTGCAAAGGACATGCTACTGAATAAATGAATGAATGTTAACTGTTGATTATACCTATGTTATGTTAACTATTTATTATACCTATGTTATGGTAACTGTTGATTACATATTCAGATTATATTTTTCGCTGATGAAAAATAATGACAGGCAATGATCACTGACTAAGAAAAATAGAGTGGACATTGTTTAACAGATGTTGAATTGTGTGGTCACTTCCAGCTGTATGACCGGCTGACCAGAGACACCTCTCTGTACCACATGAGTATCAAAGAGAAAGAATTTGCTAGTGAGGGAAAGAGGAAGGAGGAGGAATCATATGAAGAGGATGTGAAGAAAATGAGACACCTGGAGCACACAGATAAATGGCACCATGATAGTCGGCGGAAGGTCAACATAAATATGAGGTAGGGTTGTGTGTGGGGTGTTTGTGTGAGATAAGGTTTGTGTGAGGGTGTTTGTGTGGGGTAGGATTGTGTGTGGGGTGTCTGTGTTGGGTAGGGTTTTGTGTGGGGTAGGGTTTTGTGTGGGGTAGGGTTGTGTGTGGGGTAGGGTTGAGTGCAGGGTAGGGTTGTGTGTGGGATGTTTGTGTGGTGTAGGGTTGTGTGTGGATTGTTTGTGTGGTGTTGGGTTGTGTGCAGGGTAGGCTGAGTGGTCTCGAGTTATGGCGTCTGCCTCAAGTGCTGGAGGTCCTGGGGTCAGGCCACGGTGAGGGCCGAGATTTCTCACGTGGACTTCTAGTAAGAAAATTTCCCCTGGTCTCTGGGTAGTGAGATCTGGTCCCCGAGTGTATTGTTGCACATGTAAAAAATCCCTTGGCAGTTGGAAATTGAAAAAGAGTAGCCTAACGGCGCTGCCTGGAAAAAATTTTTAGTTAAATATCTACCCAAAGTATTTAAGGATCTTCGCTGGTGCTATGGAATTCGTGCACTGAGCTGAGTTGCTCCAGACTAAGGCTTGAGTTAGTAGAACGGAGCACTTATGGGTTACACCCGTGTGCTGTGATGTTGATCCGTCGACTAAACTAAACTAAACTAAACTAGGGTTGTGTGTGGGTTGTGTTTAGGGTAGGGTTGTGTGTGGATTGTGTTTAGGGTAGGGTTGTGTGTGGGGTGTTTGTGTGGTGTAGGGTTGTGTGCAGGGTAGGGTTGTGTGTGGGTTGTGTGCAGGGTAGGGGTGTGTGTGGGGTGTTTGTGTGGTGTAGGGTTGTGTGTGGTGTAGGGTTGTGTGTGGTGTAGGGTTGTGTGTGTGGTGTTTGTGTGGTGTAGGGTTGTGTGTGGGTATGGTGGGGTGATTGTTTGGGGCAGGGTTATGTGTGGGTAGGGTTGTGTGTGGGGTGTTTATGTGTGGTAGGGTTGTGTGTTGGGTATCTGTGTGGGGTAGGGTTGTGTGTGGGGTAGTGTTGTATGGAGTAGGATTGTTTGTGTTGTGTAGTGCTGTGTGTGAGGTAGGGTTGTATGTGGGGTGTTTGTGTGGGTTAGGGTTGTGTGTGGAGTCAGATTGTGTGTGGGGTGTCTGTGTGAGGTAGGGTTGTGTATGGGGTGTCTATGTGGGGTAGGATTGTGTGAGGGGTAGGGTTGTGTGTGGGGTAGGGTTGTGTGTGGGGTAGGGTTGTGTGTGGGTGTTTGTGTGGGTTAGGGTTGTGTGTGGGGTGTTTGTGAGGAATAGGGTTGTGTGTGGAGTGTTTGTGTAGGATAGGGTTGTGTGTTGGCTAGGTTTGTGTGTGGGGTGTTTGTGTAGGATAGAGTTGTGTGTGGGTGTTTGTGTAGAATAGGGTTGTGTGTTGGGTGTTTGTGTGGGGTAGGGTTGTGTGTGGGGTGTTTGTGTCAGGTGTTTGTTTAGGATAGGGTTATGTGTGGGGTGTTTGTGTGTTGGTGTTTGTGTGGGGTAGGGTTGTGTGTGGGTTGTGTGCAGGGTAGGCTGAGTGGTCTCGAGGTATGGTGTCGCTGGAGGTCCTGGGGTCAGGCCCCGGTGAGGGCCGAGATTTCTCACGTGGACTTCTAGTAAGAAAATTTCCCCTGGTCTCTGGGTAGTGAGATCGGACGCCCGAGTGTATTGTTGCACACGTAAAAAATCCCTTGGCAGTTGGAAATTGAAAAAGAGTAGCCTAACGGCGCTGCCTGGAAAAAATTTTGAGTTAAATATCTACCCAAAGTATTTCAGAATCTTCGCTTGTGCTATGGAGTTCGTGCACTGAGCTGAGTTGCTCCTGACTCAGGCTTTAGTTAGGAGTAGAACGGAGCACTTATGGGTTACACTGTGTGCTGTGATGTTGATTCGTCGACTAAACTAAACTAAAGAACTAAACTAGGGTTGTGTGTGGGTTGTGTGCAGGGTAGGGTTGTGTGTGGGTTGTGTTTAGGGTAGGGTTGTGCATGGGGTGTTTGTGTGGTGTAGGGTTGTGTGCAGGGTAGGATTGTGTGTGGGTTGTGTGCAGGGTAGGGTTTGTGTGGGGTGTTTGTGGGGTGTAGGGTTGTGTGTGGTGTAGGGTTGTGTGTGGTGTAGGGTTGTGTGTGGGTATGGTGGGGGTGATTGTTTGGGGCAGGGTTATGTGTGGGTTAGGGTTGTGTGTGGGGTGTTTATGTGTGGTAGGGTTGTGTGTTGGGTGTCTGTGTGGGATAGGGTTGTGTGTGGGGTAGTGTTGTATGGGGTAGGATTGTTTGTGTGGTGTAGTGCTGTGTGTGGGGTAGGGTTGTATGTGGGACATTTGTGTGGGATAGGGTTGTGTGTGGAGTCAGGTTGTGTGTCTGTGTGAGGTAGGGTTGTGTATGGGGTGTTTATATGGGGTAGGATTGTATGTGAGGTAGGGTTGTGTGTGGGGTAGGGTTGTTTGTGTGGGGTAGGGTTGTGTGTTGGGTAGGGTTGTGTGTGGGTGTTTGTGTGGGTTAAGGTTGTGTGTGGGGTGTTTGTGAGGAATAGGGTTGTGTGTGGGGTGTTTGTGTAGGATAGGGTTGTGTGTTGGCTAGGTTTGTGTGTGGGGTGTTTGTGTAGGATAGAGTTGTGTGTGGGTGTTTGTGTAGAATAGGGTTGTGTGTTGGGTGTTTGTGTGGGGTAGGGTTGTGTGTGGGGTGTTTGTGTCAGGTGTTTGTGTAGGATAGGGTTATGTGTGGGGTGTTTGTGTGTTGGTGTTTGTGTGGGGTAGGGTTGTGTGTGAGTGTTTGTGGTGTAGGGTTGTGTGTGGGATGTCTATGTGGGGTAGGGTTGTGTTTGGGGTAAGAGTTTTGTGTGGGGGAGGGTTGTATGTCAGGTAGGATTGTTTGTGTGGGGTAGGTTTGTGTGTGGGGTAGGGCTATGTGAGTGTTTGTGTAGAGTGGGGTTGTGTGTGGGGTGTGTGTGCGGGGTGTTTGTGTGGAGTAGGGTTGTGTGTGGAGTGTTTGTGTGGGGTAGGGTTGTGTGTGGGGTAGGGTTGTGTATGGGGTAGTGTTGTGTGTGGTGTAGGGTTGTGTGTGGGATAGGGTTGTGTGTGGTTTAGGATTGTGTGTGGGGTAGGGTGTGTATGTGTTAGGTTTGTGTGGGGTAGGGTTGTGTGTGGTGTAGGGTTGTGTGTGGGGTAGGGTTGTGTGTGGGGTAGGTTTGTTTGTGGGGTAGGGTTGTGTCTGGGGTAGAGTAGTGTGTTGGGTGCATGTGTGGAGTATTGTTGTGTGTGGGATGTTTGTGTGGGGTAGGGTTTTGTGTGGGATATATGTGTGAGATACGATTGTGTTTACAATATTTGTGAGGTAGGAATGTAGTTTGGCTGGTTAGTTTAAAATTGCCAATCATGTTAGTCAGTTTACAATTACCATGCATGTTAGTCAGTTTAAAATTATTTTTGTAGTACAAAATTACTGTAGTAGTCAGTACAAAATTACTGTGGTAGTCAGTACAAAATTACTGTGGTAGTCAGTACAAAATTACTGTGGTAGTCGGTACAGAATTACTGTGGTAGTCAGTACATAATTACTTTTGGTAGTCAGCACATAATTACTGTGGTAGTCAGTAGAAATTTACTGTGGTAGTCAGTACAAAATCACTGTGGTAGTCAGTACAAAATTACTGTGGTAGTAGCACAAAATTACTGTGGTAGTCAGCACAAAATTACTGTCATAGTCAGTACAACATTACTATGGTAGTCAGCACAGAATTACTGTGGTAGTCAGTACAAAATTACTGTGGTAGTTAGTACAAAATTACTGTGTTAGTCAGCACAAAATTACTGTGGTAGTTAGAACAACATTGCTATGGTAGTCAGCACAGAATTACTGTGGTATTCAGTACAGAATTACTGTGTCTATGTACAATTTAATTATAACTCTTGTTGTTCACTGTGTGCAACAACCGCATCTACTAAATGTTGCAGATGGAGCTCATTGTCTGAAATCATTACTGTATCATCAGCTTATCTAAAATTATTGATATTATGTCCCCCAATTTTGATTACTCTCATTTCTTCTAAATTTCTAAAAATATTTTCACTCTACAGGGAAAAAAGATCTGGAGACCTTACTCATCCCTGTCTCACACCTCTCTTAATAGGTTGATATTGATCTATTTCATCATCAGTCTTTATGGCTGCTTGTTGTTCCAAGTATATGTTTTTCACAAGTCTAAAGTCTTTCCCATCAATTTGTAGATCTGCAAGCATCTTCATCAAGTTGACATGTCTAACATTTAATTTGATGATCACGTTTTTCCCTTGTTCAGTTTCAATAAATTCAAGCAGTTGGAAGATAATGAAGAGAGCTTTCTACTGAAAGAATCAAAAGAAAGAAAGGCGCAGACCAGAGAAGGTAAACATCGTGGGATGAGTGAAGAAGACAGCGCAGGAAATAACACAGAAGAAGAGGGCAAGAATGGTGCTGTTGGTGCAAACTACAACAGAGCGACAGACAGGTCTAAGGTACATGGTACCAAAGATGCTTCTCAGAGGGTCTCACCAAACGCCACATCAAGCAGGTTGAAGAATGGGCAAGTGTTTTTGTATTCTATATGTTGATGTCGCTGTTAGAATGTTAGCCAACCTGGTGTGTTTGTCCAGGAGGGTGGCACTGGACACTTTTCTCTTGCGCTGCATGTTCTGAAGCAGACATCAACAATCACAACTCCAATTGTCTTCATTTGTCAGGTCTGTAGATCATGTCTCTAATCTTCTTTAGCTGTCAGATCTGTAGATCATGACTCCAATCTTCTTTAGCTGTCTGGTATATAGATCATGGCTCCAATCATCTTCAGCTGTCAGGTCTGTAGATCATGACTCCAATCTTCTTTAGCTGTCTGGTATAAAGATCATGGCTCCAATCATCTTCAGCTGTCAGATCTGTAGATCATGACTCCAATCTTCTTTAGCTGTCTGGTATAAAGATCATGGCTCCAATCATCTTCAGCTGTCAGGTCTGTAGATCATGACTCCAATCTTCTTTAGCTGTCTGGTATAAAGATCATGGCTCCAATCATCTTCAGCTGTCAGGTCTGTAGATCATGACTCCAATCTTCTTTAGCTGTCTGGTATAAAGATCATGGCTCCAATCATCTTCAGCTGTCAGGTCTGTAGATCATGACTCCAATCTTCTTTAGCTGTCTGGTATAAAGATCATGGCTCCAATCATCTTCAGCTGTCAGGTCTGTAGATCATGACTCCAATCTTCTTTAGCTGTCTGGTATAAAGATCATGGCTCCAATCATCTTCAGCTGTCAGGTCTGTAGATCATGACTCCAATCTTCTTTAGCTGTCTGGTATAAAGATCATGGCTCCAATCATCTTCAGCTGTCAGGTCTGTAGATCATGACTCCAATCTTCTTTAGCTGTCTGGTATAAAGATCATGACTCCAATCATCTTCAGCTGTCAGGTCTGTAGATCATGACTCCAATCTTCTTTAGCTGTCTGGTATAAAGATCATGACTCCAATCATCTTCAGCTGTCAGGTCTGTAGATCATGACTCCAATCTTCTTTAGCTGTCTGGTATAAAGATCATGGCTCCAATCATCTTCAGCTGTCAGGTCTGTAGATCATGACTCCAATCTTCTTTAGCTGTCTGGTATAAAGATCATGGCTCCAATCATCTTCAGCTGTCAGGTCTGTAGATCATGACTCCAATCTTCTTTAGCTGTCATGTTTATACGTCATGGCTCCAGTCTTCTTCAGCTATCTTGTGTGGAGCTGACATTGGAGACCATGACCCTCCAAGTCTATGTCATCTGATAGTCTATTGATCACAGACAGGTAAAGCGAACAATTGTAGTAGTTCTCTAGACAGCAGCTTAGTGAATCTGGCTATGAATGCCTGTAAGATACTAGGGGAAGTCAATAAGTAAGTCACAAATGGCTGTAGAAAAATATCTAACTATGATAACAACTTGAAAACAGTTTATTTTTATACATACATTGTCCCTTTATTTCTCAACATGGATGCCAGGGGTTAATTATGTTTTAGGCTAGGTCGATCTGGATGCCAGGGTTAATTATGTTTTAGGCTAGGTCGATCTGGATGCCAGGGGTTAATTATGTTTTAGGCCAGGTCGATCTGGATGCCAGGGGTTAATTATGTTTTAGGCCAGATTGATCTGGATGCCAGGGGTTAATTATGTTTTAGGCCAGATTGATCTGGATGCCAGGGGTTAATTATGTTTTAGGCTAGGCCGACGTGGATGCCAGGGGTTAATTATGTTTTAGGCTAGGTCGATCTGGACGCCAGGAGTTAATTATGTTTTAAGCTAGGTTGATCTGGATGCCAGGGGTTAATTATGTTTTAGGCTAGGCCGACGTGGATGCCAGGGGTTAATTATGTTTTTGGCTAGGTCGATCTGGACGCCAGGAGTTAATTATGTTTTAAGCTAGGTTGATCTGGATGCCAGGAGTTAATTATGTTTTTGGCTAGGTCGATCTGGATGCCAGGGGTTAATTATGTTTTAGGCCAGGTCGATCTGGATGCCAGGGGTTAATTATGTTTTAGGCCAGATTGATCTGGATGCCAGGGGTTAATTATGTTTTAGGCCAGATTGATCTGGATGCCAGGGGTTAATTATGTTTTAGGCTAGGCCGACGTGGATGCCAGGGGTTAATTATGTTTTAGGCTAGGTCGATCTGGACGCC
This sequence comes from Cepaea hortensis, assembly GCA_963921405.1. NCBI lineage: Eukaryota > Metazoa > Mollusca > Gastropoda > Stylommatophora > Helicidae > Cepaea > Cepaea hortensis. Next base: position 427,619,978 of record OY992876.1, read on the forward strand.
AGGAGTTAATTATGTTTTAAGCTAGGTTGATCTGGATGCCAGGGGTTAATTATGTTTTAGGCCAGATTGATCTGGATGCCAGGGGTTAATTATGTTTTAGGCTAGGCCGACGTGGATGCCAGGGGTTAATTATGTTTTTGGCTAGGTCGATCTGGACGCCAGGAGTTAATTATGTTTTAAGCTAGGTTGATCTGGATGCCAGGAGTTAATTATGTTTTTGGCTAGGTTGATCTGGACGCCAGGGGTTAATTATGTTTTTGGCTAGGTCGATCTGGACGCCAGGGGTTAATTATGTGTGATCACCAATTCTGCAAGTACACCAAAGTATATGTTATTAAACTTGTCATGTTTGGCCAGGGCATGCTAAATAAATCTGGTTTAACATAAATATGTTTTACACAAGATGTATACATGTTGCCTCTTTGACAGTAATAGACTCATCATTTGTCACTGTGGTTTTGATACTGTTTGGGCCTCGCCTGTAAGTCACTGTCATTTACTGCCAATATAGTACCTTGCGGTGTATGATGATCTTTGAGCCTGAGGAATTAAAACTGCCTGGCTATTGCAGTCGACACAAACTGTGCAGGCTAGAATTTTCTTTTTGTCCCGACAGAAAAAAATACCACACCTTACCGGGGATTCAAACCCGGGTCTCCCGAAGGAGAATCGGGCATTCTAGCCACTCGGACAGAGTTTATTCATGACTGTCTGGTAGAAAAAGAGTTCAGTGAATAATTGTGAGATAATGGCTTCATGTAAGCATGGTCCAGGAGAGATCAAGTTAACTGTGTTTTGCTGACCATTTGTGCTGTCCAGTCTCACATACTGGGAGCTGAGGCGGTCTAAGGGCTAGTTGCTCACCCGCTGGCCTGGTAGTCATGAGTTTGATTGGCATCTTTAAAACTGACCTCAGTTTTAACAAAACTGAGTTTTGGACAATTAGTAAACAGGTTAAAAATCCCTGGAAGCTTTGGAGATGTGGTTTTATAGAAGAATGCTGAAAATTCAGTGGACAGCCAAAATGGGCAATCTGGACTTTGTCTGTGAGGCTAAGTGACAAAGACAGCATATCACAAACATCAGAAAAAGGGACCCTGTTTGTCCGTGCTAGGAAGATATGCACCCAGGACACACTGACAGAGGAATTTGAAACTCTGAAGAATATCTTAAACCTGAATGGGTACTCCATAGGATTTATAAAGCGCCACTGCCAACAGCCCAAACCAAGACCAGATGAAATTACAGTCCCTAAACTCAAGGTATTCATCCAACTAACTTTTCGAGGGGATGACATAATGCAACGTCTACAGGACCGGCTCATTACAGCAGTCAGCCGAACATTCTGTGCTGCAACTCCAGTTATTAGGTACAGAACCACACCTATTCCTACCCCAGCAGTAAAAGAACCTGTTCCTCTGTACGAGGAATCCAATTGTATTTATCACTTCACATGTAGGTGCCAGTCGCTGAACTGCGTGAAGATTTGGACTATCTGCACTACGCCCCATGATCTAACATGGATCATGGCAAGTATGTCCCGTAGTTCTTTATTGTAACAGAGGGGACTAAGTGCCAGGGGTTAGGGTCAGTATGTCCCATAGTTCTTTATTGTAACAGATGGGACTGGGTGCCAGGGATTAGGGTCAGTATGTCCTGTAGTTCTTTATTGTAACAGATGGGACTGGATGCCAGGGATCAGGGTCAGTATGTCCCGTAATTCTTTATTGTAACAGTGGGGACTGGGTGCCAGGGATTAGGGTCAGTATGTCCCATAGTTCTTTATTGTAACAGAGGGGACTGGTTGTTGTTGTTGACCAGAGAAGACTACGGATACGAGTCAAAGTGAGCAGTCTGGCTGGAACTCTAACAGCGAGGATAGGCAACAAAACCATCTGTAGAACGTTTCCAAATTATTAGTGGCTGTAAGATCATGGAACTGACGCTCATACTTCAATATGTCTCAGATATCGTGAAGGCTGTCATTGTTGTGTTGGACCAACAGAGTACTACCAAATTAATGATCATGTTAATAAAGATTGAAACAACGCAATTTGTGACGACGCTGGCGAACCACGGGTCATTCGTAGAAGCTGATATTACTTGCATCCCCACATAGTGGATATCCCACGTGTAGTGACTAATTGTGCATGAACAGTATTATCCCACCAACTATGCAAAATTATTTTGCAATCTCAGAGATGAGCTCAACGAGGCAGTCAATGGCACTCTTGTGGGATTTGATATTATTTTTTTTGCATATCCTATTTAAAGGACATCGCTGTCAACACCAGCATTTTACTGCTGTTGTTGATATCTTGGCAAGTTTTATGTTCAGTAGTTTGCCATTGCTTTTGAATGACCGGCTCCCATACCAACATGTTAAAACCCCAGCGTGACACAGTCTGCTGCCAAATCGGTCGCAGCTGTGTTTCAAACACAAGGTAAGCAGGTCACGAATCGCGTTCTCTTCCAGACATGACAGTAGTAAAGTGGCTTTCACAAACCAGACACATTGTGTGGGATTTGGCATTTACATTGGGGGATTTATTTTCTCTTCCAGACATGACAGTAATAAAGTGGCTTTCACAAACCAGACATCTTGTATGGAGACTGATTACATGAAAATTCCTGCAGTGGGCTTCAGAAATCGGTCCAAAAATTCAGAATCCAGGGTTGCAAGAAGCCCCTGTCACTCCCCCTTGAGCGATAGCTCCGGAATATCTCAGAAAGGAAATCCTGTCAGTCTCCAGGAGGTTGTCGGAGATGTGTCTCCCGAGACAGCAGATGTGAAAGAGTTCAAGGAGTATGCTGGGGTCAAAGATCAGGCTTTGAGTTCCAGTCATACATCATGGCATGATGGGATGTGTAATGAGGTCACTGTGGGTAGGGATTTGTGTTCTGTACATATATGTGTGCGTGTGTGTGTGTGCATGCGTGCATGCATACGTGCGTGCATGCACGCACCTGTGTGCGCACGTGCGTGTGTGTCCGCGCGCTCGTGTGTGTGTGTGTGTGTGTGTGTGTGTGTGTGTGTGTGTGTGTGTGTGTGTGAAGTAAAAGACCTTTCTATCAGCCTTGAGGCATATTGGGTTGAGTCCCGACATCAAAACACTCAGAACATTCCCATACATGCTCTGTCCTCATCTTCAACAGCCAGCAAAGAGTCCCAGTACTAAGGGTACCAGTTTTAGACTGATTATGTGTCCGTCTGACATTTCCTGGGAGTACTGATTGTTGGGCAGATCCTCTGGTCACTCCCTGCCACTCCATTCTCTCCAGGCCATGGTGATGTATCTGTTCATCCATGCTATACACGTGATCCTAAAGGGACCTGACCACAGTCAATGTGTGAGATGTGGGGGACAAGATTGGAGCACTTATGATTGTATGTGGGGGAGGAGATTGGAGCACTTATGATTGTATGTGTGAGATCTGGGGGAGGAGATTAGAGCACTTATGATTGTATGTGTGAGATCTGGGGGAGGAGATTGGAGCACTTATGATTGTATGTTTGATATCTGTAGGTGGAGATTGAGCACTTATGATTGTATTTGTGATATATGGGGAAGGAGATTGGAATACTTATGATTATGTGTGTGAGATCTATGGGAGGAGATTTCAGCACTTATGATTGTATGTGTGAGACCTGGGGGGGGGGGGGGGGGGGGAGATTGGAGAACTTATGATTGTATGTGTGAGATCTGGGGGAGGAGATTGGAGCACTTATGATTGTATGTTTGAGATCTGTAGGTGGAGATTTGAGCACTTATGATTGTATGTGTGATATGTGGGGAAGGAGATTGGAACACTTATGATTATGTGTGTGAGATCTATGGGAGCAGATTTGAGCACTTATGATTGTATGTGTGAGACCTGGGGGAGGAGATTGGAGCACTTATGATTGTTTGTGTGAGATCTGTAGATTGGAGCACTTATGATTGTATGTGTGAGATCTGGGGGAGGAGATTGGAGCACTTATGATTGTATGTTTGAGATCTGGGGGAGGAGATTGGAGCACTTATGATTGTATGTGTGAGATCTGTAGGTGGAAATTTGAGCACTTATGATTGTATGTGTGATATGTAGGGAAGGAGATTGGAACACTTATGATTATGTGTGTGAGATCTGGGGGAGGAGATTTTTAGCACTTATGATTGTATGTGTGAGATCTGGGGGAGGAGATTGGAGCACTTATGATTGTTTGTGTGAGATCTGGGGGAGGAGATTGGAGCACTTATGATTGTGTGAGATCTGTAGATTGTAGCACTTATGATTGTTTGTGTGAGATCTGTAGATTGGAGCACTTATGATTGTTTGTGTGAGATCTGTAGATTGGAGCACTTATGATTGTTTGTGTGAGATCTGGGGGAGGAGATTGGAGCACTTATGATTGTTTGTGTGAGATCTGTAGATTGGAGCACTTATGATTGTTTGTGTGAGATCTGGGGGAGGAGATTGGAGCACTTATGATTGTATGTGTGAGATCTGTAGATTGTAGCATTTATGATTGTTTGTGTGAGATCTGGGGGAGGAGATTGGAGCACTTATGATTGTATGTGTGAGATCTGGGGGAGGAGATTGGAGCACTTATGATTGTTTGTGTGAGATCTGTAGATTGTAGCACTTATGATTGTTTGTGTGAGATCTGTAGATTGGAGCACTTATGATTGTTTGTGTGAGATCTGTAGATTGGAGCACTTATGATTGTTTGTGTGAGATCTGTGGTAGGAGATTGGAGCACTTATGATTGTTTGTGTGAGATCTGTAGATTGGAGCACTTATGATTGTTTGTGTGAGATCTGGGGGAGGAGATTGGAGCACTTATGATTGTATGTGTGAGATCTGGGGGAGGAGATTGGAGCACTTATGATTGTTTGTGTGAGATCTGGGGGAGGAGATTGGAGCACTTATGATTGTTTGTGTGAGATCTGTAGATTGTAGCACTTATGATTGTTTGTGTGAGATCTGTAGATTGGAGCACTTATGATTGTTTGTGTGAGATCTGTAGATTGGAGCACTTATGATTGTTTGTGTGAGATCTGGGGGAGGAGATTGGAGCACTTATGATTGTTTGTGTGAGATCTGTAGATTGGAGCACTTATGATTGTTTGTGTGAGATCTGGGGGAGGAGATTGGAGCACTTATGATTGTATGTGTGAGATCTGTAGATTGTAGCATTTATGATTGTTTGTGTGAGATCTGGGGGAGGAGATTGGAGCACTTATGATTGTATGTGTGAGATCTGGGGGAGGAGATTGGAGCACTTATGATTGTTTGTGTGAGATCTGTAGATTGTAGCACTTATGATTGTTTGTGTGAGATCTGTAGATTGGAGCACTTATGATTGTTTGTGTGAGATCTGTAGATTGGAGCACTTATGATTGTATGTGTGAGATCTGGGGGAGGAGATTGGAGCACTTATGATTGTTTGTGTGAGATCTGTAGATTGTAGCACTTATGATTGTTTGTGTGAGATCTGTAGATTGGAGCACTTATGATTGTTTGTGTGAGATCTGGGGGAGGAGATTGGAGCACTTATGATTGTATGTGTGAGATCTGTAGATTGTAGCATTTATGATTGTTTGTGTGAGATCTGGGGGAGGAGATTGGAGCACTTATGATTGTATGTGTGAGATCTGGGGGAGGAGATTGGAGCACTTATGATTGTATGTGTGAGATCTGTAGATTGTAGCATTTATGATTGTTTGTGTGAGATCTGGGGGAGGAGATTGGAGCACTTATGATTGTATGTGTGAGATCTGGGGGAGGAGATTGGAGCACTTATGATTGTATGTGTGAGATCTGTAGATTGTAGCACTTATGATTGTATGTGTGAGATCTGGGGGAGGAGATTGGAGCACTTATGATTGTTTGTGTGAGATCTGTAGATTGTAGCACTTATGATTGTTTGTGTGAGATCTGTAGATTGGAGCACTTATGATTGTTTGTGTGAGATCTGTAGATTGGAGCACTTATGATTGTTTGTGTGAGATCTGGGGGAGGAGATTGGAGCACTTATGATTGTTTGTGTGAGATCTGTAGATTGGAGCACTTATGATTGTTTGTGTGAGATCTGTGGTAGGAGATTGGAGCACTTATGATTGTTTGTGTGAGATCTGTAGATTGGAGCACTTATGATTGTTTGTGTGAGATCTGGGGGAGGAGATTGGAGCACTTATGATTGTATGTGTGAGATCTGGGGGAGGAGATTGGAGCACTTATGATTGTTTGTGTGAGATCTGGGGGAGGAGATTGGAGCACTTATGATTGTTTGTGTGAGATCTGTAGATTGTAGCACTTATGATTGTTTGTGTGAGATCTGTAGATTGGAGCACTTATGATTGTTTGTGTGAGATCTGTAGATTGGAGCACTTATGATTGTTTGTGTGAGATCTGGGGGAGGAGATTGGAGCACTTATGATTGTTTGTGTGAGATCTGTAGATTGGAGCACTTATGATTGTTTGTGTGAGATCTGGGGGAGGAGATTGGAGCACTTATGATTGTATGTGTGAGATCTGTAGATTGTAGCATTTATGATTGTTTGTGTGAGATCTGGGGGAGGAGATTGGAGCACTTATGATTGTATGTGTGAGATCTGGGGGAGGAGATTGGAGCACTTATGATTGTTTGTGTGAGATCTGTAGATTGTAGCACTTATGATTGTTTGTGTGAGATCTGTAGATTGGAGCACTTATGATTGTTTGTGTGAGATCTGTAGATTGGAGCACTTATGATTGTATGTGTGAGATCTGGGGGAGGAGATTGGAGCACTTATGATTGTTTGTGTGAGATCTGTAGATTGTAGCACTTATGATTGTTTGTGTGAGATCTGTAGATTGGAGCACTTATGATTGTTTGTGTGAGATCTGGGGGAGGAGATTGGAGCACTTATGATTGTTTGTGTGAGATCTGGGGGAGGAGATTGGAGCACTTATGATTGTATGTGTGAGATCTGTAGATTGTAGCACTTATGATTGTATGTGTGAGATCTGGGGGAGGAGATTGGAGCACTTATGATTGTATGTGTGAGATCTGGGGGAGGAGATTGGAGCACTTATGATTGTTTGTGTGAGATCTGTAGATTGTAGCACTTATGATTGTTTGTGTGAGATCTGTAGATTGGAGCACTTATGATTGTTTGTGTGAGATCTGTAGATTGGAGCACTTATGATTGTTTGTGTGAGATCTGGGGGAGGAGATTGGAGCACTTATGATTGTTTGTGTGAGATCTGTAGATTGGAGCACTTATGATTGTTTGTGTGAGATCTGGGGGAGGAGATTGGAGCACTTATGATTGTATGTGTGAGATCTGGTGGAGGAGATTGGAGCACTTATGATTGTTTGTGTGAGATCTGGGGGAGGAGATTGGAGCACTTATGATTGTATGTGTGAGATCTGGGGGAGGAGATTGGAGCACTTATGATTGTTTGTGTGAGATCTGTAGATTGTAGCACTTATGATTGTTTGTGTGAGATCTGTAGATTGGAGCACTTATGATTGTTTGTGTGAGATCTGTAGATTGTAGCACTTATGATTGTTTGTGTGAGATCTGTAGATTGGAGCACTTATGATTGTTTGTGTGAGATCTGGGGGAGGAGATTGGAGCACTTATGATTGTATGTGTGAGATCTGTAGATTGTAGCATTTATGATTATTTGTGTGAGATCTGGGGGAGGAGATTGGAGCACTTATGATTGTATGTGTGAGATCTGGGGGAGGAGATTGGAGCACTTATGATTGTATGTGTGAGATCTGTAGATTGTAGCACTTATGATTGTATGTGTGAGATCTGGGGGAGGAGATTGGAGCACTTATGATTGTATGTGTGAGATCTGGGGGAGGAGATTGGAGCACTTATGATTGTTTGTGTGAGATCTGTAGATTGTAGCACTTATGATTGTTTGTGTGAGATCTGTAGATTGGAGCACTTATGATTGTTTGTGTGAGATCTGTAGATTGGAGCACTTATGATTGTTTGTGTGAGATCTGGGGGAGGAGATTGGAGCACTTATGATTGTTTCTGTGAGATCTGTAGATTGGAGCACTTATGATTGTTTCTGTGAGATCTGTAGATTGGAGCACTTATGATTGTTTGTGTGAGATCTGGGGGAGGAGATTGGAGCACTTATGATTGTATGTGTGAGATCTGGGGGAGGAGATTGGAGCACTTATGATTGTTTGTGTGAGATCTGGGGGAGGAGATTGGAGCACTTATGATTGTATGTGTGAGATCTGGGGGAGGAGATTGGAGCACTTATGATTGTTTGTGTGAGATCTGTAGATTGTAGCACTTATGATTGTTTGTGTGAGATCTGTAGATTGGAGCACTTATGATTGTTTGTGTGAGATCTGTAGATTGGAGCACTTATGATTGTATGTGTGAGATCTGGGGGAGGAGATTGGAGCACTTATGATTGTATGTGTGAGATCTGGGGGAGGAGATTGGAGCACTTATGATTGTATGTGTGAGATCTGGGGGAGCAGATTGGAGCACTTATGATTGTATGTTTGAGATCTGGGGGAGGAGATTGGAGCACTTATGATTGTATGTTTGAGATCTGGGGGAGGAGATTGGAGCACTTATGATTGTATGTGTGAGATCTGTGGGAGGAAATTGGAGCACTTATGATTTTATGTGTGAGATTTGTGGGAGAAGATTAGAGCACTTATGATTGTATGTGTGAGATGTGGGAAGGAGATTGGATGACATATGATTGTGTGTGTGAGATCTGTGGAGAGAAGATTGGATGACATATGAGTATATGTGTGAGATCTGTGGGAGGAGATTGGATGACATATGATTGTATGTGTGAGATCTGTGGGAGGAGATTGGATGGCACGGGATTGTATGTGTGAGATCTGTGGGAGGAGATTGGATGAAATATTGTATGTGTGAGATCTGTGGGAGGAGATTGGATGACATATGAGTGTATGTGTGAGATCTGTGGTAGGAGATTGGAGGACATATGATTGTATGTGTGAGATCTGTGGGAGAAGATTGTATGACATATGATTGTATGTGTGAGATCTGTGGGAGAAGATTGGATGGCATGTGATTGTATGTGTGAGATCTGTGGGAGGAGAATGGATGACATATGTGCCTCATAGCAGATCTCTCTCAACTATTAAAATCTACACAAGGTGTTCTTGAAGTTTGGCTCGTCCCAATAACATGAACGCTCAATGTCAAAAGAACTTGTCAACGAAAATACAGATGCGGCTCCAGTGATAAGTTAATACAACACCTGTTTTATTGGGTGTTATCCACTTAATTCATACCAAATTCATCTTCTCTATAGGGCATCCTTCTCGCAGGAGTGACACCTACTCGGAGCATCTAGAATTGCTATGTTAAATGTCTCTAACCTTCACCTCAGCGCCCATCCTGTTTTCCATTCCTCTGTTCTTTCGATCCGTGTCGTTAAATTCCAGGTAGATTCATCTTGCTTTTAGGTCCACGGTTATTCGATCTCAGCAAATGACTCCTCCTGTCGTCCACCTGAATAGTACTTGCATAAGAATATCCAATTCGCTCCATGACTTTGACTCCACAGAATAAACACACGTCCGCTTCGAAACACGGTATCACAGCGTATGTTTGTTTGTTGTCCTCTGACGTCACTTGTCTCCCTAGTTCCTTATGCACTGTATAGTTTGGTGCATACTTTAGGAAAAATCCCTTCAATCTTTCTTTGTCTGCCGTGTGACAGTGACTGCTATCTGGCAATATGATTGTATGTGTGAGATCTGTGGGAGGAGATTGGATGACATGCATTTTTTTCTAATGCTGTTTGTGAGAGTCGTGGTAGTGTAGTGGCTAGATACTCCCCTGCAACCACCCCCTCCCCCAAATGCCTACCCTACCACCACCCCCCTCCCCCAGAAGTCATGGGGTTGGTCGACATAGCAGTGAATATGTTTTTGTTTAAAGCGACCAGGTTGACCTGACCTCAAGTCTACAGACTTGACCAGGAAATGTCTCGAGAAGCAAAGGAGGCTGCTATGATACTGCCCGCAGCACTGGGCACCAATTGGTGTGTACAAGTCTGTGTCTAGCACCAGATACCAAATTCACTTGAAGGTGTGTGAAAGTGGTCTTAACTCACTCACTAGAAGTCAGCACGGCCGAGAGGTTCAGAAACTTCATGAACGCTGATGACAGGTTAGTGGGTTCGTACCCAACACCGATCTGTTGAGAAAGCAGTGGCAATCTACTGAATGTAAAATGGCCTAGGAAATCAACCTGGTATTGATGGCAACGTTCTGCAAAGTACACGCAGGATTGTGTGAAAACTTCGACTTTGTTCTGGGTGGTTAGTTGTTTTGTGTGCTGGAGTGGTGGTGTTGATGTTTCTGTTCAGGTGTATTTCTGCTGGTGTATTGTTTCAAGTGAGGTTGCTTATGATTGAGTTTGTTTTTAATTAAGTTTGCTTATGATTGAATTTGTTTTTAAATTTAGTTTACTTTTGATTGAGTGTGCTTATGATTGAGTTTGTTTTTGATTGAGTTTGCTTTTGATTGAGTTTGTTTTTGACTGAGCATGCATTTGATTGAGTTTGCTGATGATTGCTTGGTTTACTTGCACAGATAAACCACAAAAAGATACAAGCCACAGGGATCCACCAGCTCAGCCACAAGGATCCACGGCCTGCGAACTCAAGCCATCCAGGTGCACAGCTGGCGGTAGAAAAGATGATTTGCCAAAGAGGGACCAGGAAGAGCAACAGTTCAGCACCAGCGATGAACCTGCTTCAGTTAGCAGGCAGCCAAACAAGAAGAAATCTGTGGAGTTTGATATGCAAGACCAGGTGATCACATCGTGCAGTAGGCAAGCACAGGTCAAGTCCCACTGCGTGTGCTCAGAAAGTGAATGCCATGTATCTCAGTCAGATGAAAGAAACAATGCTTCTGCAGCCAGGAGTAATTCAGCCTGTCTGAACAAATGTCAGCCTTCAAGACAGCAGGCAGATGTTGCCTGTGATAGCTTGTCATCGGAGAGTGAGGAAAGAAGGAAGAATTCACCCTTGAAAACACGTGAAGATTCACTGGAGGAAAGCAAGTCTTCGGATAAAGAATGCAGCCAAAGAATAGGAAAACTCCAGCACTGCGAACATGAGGGCCACGAAAAGGATTGTATACCTCGAGTGAGTGAGAATTCCGTGCAAAAGGAGGTCGAGGAAAATTTTAAAATGAAACCTGTGGAAAAGTATGATTTGAGACCTGAAGCTTGCAATCATTGCCGAGCCAGAGGTAGGCAAGTTTGTGATTGTTCTAGAAGTCAGAAATCTTGCGGAGCACACTGTAAACAACCGACTGTCACTTTTGCTCCAGAAGTATCAAGTTTGGACAAGAGTTATCCTTCTTTGAAAGAGCCAGTTACTCTCGCATCAAAGTTTTCATTTGTGGAGATGAATTCGCAGATGGATTATTTTTCTTCACTGAGGGAGTCTGAAAACAGTCATGTCCAGGACTTTAGTAAAAGGGAGTTTAATGAAGGCCCATTAACTTATCCTCCTATGACTGAATTTAAAACTATGCTGTCCCAACAGCCGAACAAAAAAATACATTTTTCTCTTCCGTTGGTTGATTCTTTTCACAATCAAAACCAGCATCACAAAGCGGTTTGTGCAGACTTGCCTGAGGAGGTCTCAGCCTACCTGGCACGTCAGCGTTCTTTCAGACCTGACATGTATTACAACAATAACAACAGATCAGACAACCATCATCGTGATCCTGACATGGCTGCAGACAGTTCTGACATTGAACAACAGCCTTGTATTGGTCAGTCTTTGTCTAGAAGTGGCCGGTCATCCAGCAGTGGTCAGTCAGCAAGATCTGTTAGTAATGAGACACCTCAAAGATCTGTTGGTTTTAGTAAAGAAGAATCTGCATACCTCCAAAAGACTGAGCCTCAGAAAAATGGGCTGCAGAGGCAAGGCCATCTGAAGGATGAGAGAAGAGGGATTGTGTTGGAAGCTGGCAGGGAAGATGTGGGTAATGTTCACCAGAGATGTGACGATAATACAAACAGAGGTGAAGATTGTGGAAAGAGATTGTGTGGTACTGTAAGGAGATTTGATGCTTGTAGAAGGACATTTGATGGTGATTGTAAAAGATCTGATGATCTTGAAAATAAGTCTGCTAATAGCAAGAGATTTGATGATAGTCAGAGGAGATCTGATGATAGTCAAAGGAGATATGATGATACTCAAAGGAGATCTGATGATACTCAAAGGAGACCTGGTGATATTCAAAGGAAACCTGGTGATAGTCAAAGGAGATCTGAGGATAATAAATCAAGATTTGACTATGAAAATGGGTGTGACAATAGTGCCAACAACAGTAACAGAGAGAACGCCACAAGCTGTAGTCAGGGTTCATGCTGTGATGTGAGAACTGCTGTGGCAAGAGAAAAGACACCCGTTGAATCAAAACATGGACTATCCTTTCTCAAGGAAACAAACAATAGCAAAGAGAAGAAGCAGGAGATCAGAGGAGAGTTTCAGTATGAACAAACTTCACAGAATAAACTTGGAGATTCAGCAGGAGAGTCATATTTCTGTCCCGAAGAATCTGATGCAGAGAGTGAAGTGTGTACAGATGGCCAGCCTCGGCTGCCAGCAGGTGGAGAAAAGGCTGCACTGGTCCATGCCAGGACTTGTGGCCAGGTATCAGTTAGACAGGCTCACTTAAAGTCAGGTGCAGATTTGTCACTCCATAAAGGAACATCTCAGCATCCTTCAGAAAAGCCACAACTTCTTCAGACAGTTTTACCCAAAGGAGATGGAGGTTGTTCAGGAGCATTGAATAATAAACCAAGAATTATTGCAGTTTTGAGGCAAGGGGAGTCCGACAGTAGATCCTGTGAATTTGAAGGCAGATCTGATGTAACCAAATCTTCAAAACATTCAGGATCTGACAGTAGATCCTTTGAGGTGGAGGCAAGACCTGGCAATCCCTTGTCTACAAGACACAGGGCAGCAGACAGTACATCCTGTATTATTGAGGGCAGATCTAAGTTAACCACATCTTCAAAACATGAGGTATCAGACAGTACATCCTTTGAACTAGAGGACAGACCTAACAAACACATGTCTTCAAAACACAGGGCATTAGATATAAGATCCTGTGAGCTGGAGGGAGGATCTGCTGTAGTCTTATCTTCAACCCAGAAGAAGTTGGAAAGCAGATCCATTGAAGAGGATGGTAGGTGTGGCTTCACCTTGTATTCAACTCAAGAGCGATTGGACAATGAATTCCTTCAGCTGGACAGCAAATCGGATGTAACATCTGCAGACCCGGGGGGACTGGACACTAGCTCTTCACAGCCTAAGGACAGATCTGGCATGACAATATCTGCAGTCCACAAGCAATCCACCAATGGATTCTGTGAGCAGCATCACAAACCAAGGGAAGGAAATGTTGACAGCAAGCATAACACATCCATCACCTCTTCACATATTGTCAGCCATTGTGATAGTTCACATTTAGGCCACTGCGGCCAGCATCACACGTCACATGATCATTCTAATGGCAGGATCGCTGCACGGAGTGCGCGCAGAGATTGTATGACTGTTCCCATGAAGTAGCACATTAAGAAACCGCTGCATTTCCTCAGAGTTTGCCAATACTCAATCAATCAGGTGCCATCTCCACAGAGAAGGTTGACTGCAATGGATCTCCAACGCTGTGCTGTCTCTCGCCCAGACTGTACAATCTGTCAGGTTGATGTTCGTCCATCTCTTGATGTTATCTTCTCACTTGTATCGTTGTCTGCATCTTGCTCGCGTGCCCTCAACCTTGCCGTGCCCCCCCCCCCCCCCCCCCCCCCCCCGCGTTTAGATTTTATAATTGTTTATAAGAGTGATATGTCTTTTAACGTGGCCAAAATATTTCACGTGCCTCTTTTTTTATTTCTTTCATCAACTCTCTTTTCATTCCCAATTTTTCTAGAACTTCTGTATTTGATTATTTCTGTTTCCATGACATTCAACATATTCTTCTGTATATCCACATCTCCAAGGCCTCTATGCGACTTTCTAGTTGCTTGTTCAATGTCCAGGCTTCCGCGCCATACAGCAGTGTTGAATATACGTAGCATTTCACAATTCACATTATTCCAATACCAATACTCACGTTCCTTTCAGATCTGATAAGAGCTGTGTTTTAGGTGGAGATGTTGAGAATGACAACTGGTATTAGGTAATTATATTGATGAAAATGGGTTGTACCAGATGTTGGTGGAAGTGGGTTGTGCCAGATGATGGTGGAAGTGGGTTGTATCAGATAATGGTGGAAGTGGTTTGCAGCAGATGTTAGTGAAAGTGGGTTGTACCAGATGTTAGTAAAAGTGGGTTGTACCAGTTGTTAGTGAAAGTGGGTTGTACCAGATGTTAGTGAAAGTGGGTTGTACCAGTTGTTAGTGAAAGTGGGTTGTATCAGATATTAGTGAAAGTGGGCTCTGCTAGATGTTGGTGAAAATGGGCTGTGCCAAATGTTAGTGAAAGTGGACTGTATCAGTGGTTGGTGAAAGTGGGTTGTACTAGGTGTTAGTGAAAGCTGGTGGTACCAGATGTTGGTGAAAGTGGGCTGTACCAGATGTTGATGAAAGTGGGTTGTACCAGATGTTGGTGGAAGTGGGCTGTACAATATGTTAGTGAAAGTGGGTTGTACAATATGTTAGTGAAAGTGGGTTTTTACCAGATGTTGGTGAAAGTGGGTGTACCAGATGTTAGTGAAAGTGGGTTGTACCAGTTGTTAGTGAAAGTGGGTTGTACCAGATGTTAGTGAAAGTGGGCTGTACAATATGCTAGTGAAAGTGGGTTGTACCAGATATTAGAGAAAGTGAGTTGTACCAGATATTAGTGAAAGTGGGCTGTACAATATGCTAGTGAATGTGGGTTGTACCAGATATTAGTGAAAGTGGGCTGTACCAGATGTTGGTGAAAGTGGGCTGTGTGAAATGTTAGTGAAATTGGACTGTATCAGATGTTGGTGAAAGTGGGTTGTACCAGTTGTTAGTGAAAGCTGGTGGTACTAGTTGTTGGTGAAAGTGGGCTGTACCAGATGTTAGTGAAAGTGGGTTGTACCAGATGTTAGTGAAAGTTGATTGTACCAGATGTTAGTGAATGTTGATTGTACCAGATTTTAGGGAAAGTGGGTTGTACCAGATGTTGGTGAAAATGAGTTGTACTGGACCTTAGTGAAAGTGGGTTATACTGGATGTTAGTGATAGTGGGTTATACCGGATGTTAGCTAAAGTGGGTTGTACCAGATGTTAGTGAAAGTGGGCTGTACCAAATGTTAGTAAAAGTGGGTTGTACCAGATGTTTGTGGAAGTGGGTTGTACCAGATGCTGGTGAAGTATTTGTACCAGGTATTGGTGGAAATGGGTTGTACCAGATGTTAGTAATAGTGGAGTGTACCAGATGTAAGTAATGGTGGGTTGTACTGAATGTTAGTGAAAGTGGGTTGTACCAGATGTTAGTGAAAGTGTGTTGTACCAGATGTTATTGAAAGTGGGTTGTAATAGATGTTTGTGGAAGTGGGTTGTACCATATGTTGGTGGAAAAGGTTGTACCAGATGTTGGTGAAAGTTGATTCTACCAGATGTTGATGAAAGTGGGTTGTACCAGATGTTAGTGGAAGTAGATACAGTTGAGACTGTTGTAGATAAAGGTGAGACTGCAATTAGAGATTGTGATGTACATAAAGGTGGGACTGAAATTAGAGATTGTGTTGTAGATAAAGGTGAGACTGCAATTAGAGATTGTATTGTAGTTAAAGGTGAGACTGCAATTAGAGATTGTGTTGTAGATAAAGGTGAGACTGCAATTAGAGATTGTGTTGTAGATAAAGGCGAGACTGCAATTAGAGATTGTGATTGTGTTGTAGATAAAGGTGAGACTGCAATTAGAGATTGTGTTGTAGATAAAGGCGAGACTGCAATTAGAGATTGTGTTGTAGTTAAAGGTGAGACTGCAATTAGAGATTGTGATGTACATAAAGTTGAGACTGCAATTAGAGATTGTGTTGTAGATAAAGGTGAGACTGCAATTAGAGATTGTGTTGTAGATAAAGGCGAGACTGCAATTAGAGATTTTGTTGTAGTTAAAAGGTGAGGCTGCGATTAGAGATTGTGTTGTAGATAAAGGTGAGACTGCAATTAGAGATTGTGATTGTGTTGTAGATAAAGGTGAGACTGCAATTAGAGATTGTGTTGTAGATAAAGGTGAGACTGCAATTAGAGATTGCGTTGTAGTTTAAGGTGAGACTGCAATTAGAGATTGTGATGTACATAAAGTTGAGACTGCAATTAGAGATTGTGTTGTAAATAAAGGCGAGAGTGCAATTAGAGATTGTGTTGTAGATAAAGGCGAGACTGCAATTAGAGATTGTGTTGTAGTTAAAAATGAGACTGCAATTAGAGATTGTGTTGTAGATAAAGGTGAGACTGCAATTAGAGATTGTGTTGTAGATAAAGGCAAGACTGCAATTAGAGATTGTGTTGTAGATAAAGGCGAGACTGCAATTAGAGATTGTGTTGTAGATAAAGGTGAGACTGCAATTAGAGATTGTATTGTAGTTAAAGGTGAGACTGCAATTAGAGATTGTGTTGTAGATAAAGGTGAGACTGCAATTAGAGATTGTGTTGTAGATAAAGGCGAGACTGCAATTAGAGATTGTGATTGTGTTGTAGATAAAGGTGAGACTGCAATTAGAGATTGTGTTGTAGATAAAGGCGAGACTGCAATTAGAGATTGTGTTGTAGTTAAAGGTGAGACTGCAATTAGAGATTGTGATGTACATAAAGTTGAGACTGCAATTAGAGATTGTGTTGTAGATAAAGGTGAGACTGCAATTAGAGATTGTGTTGTAGATAAAGGCGAGACTGCAATTAGAGATTTTGTTGTAGTTAAAAGGTGAGGCTGCGATTAGAGATTGTGTTGTAGATAAAGGTGAGACTGCAATTAGAGATTGTGATTGTGTTGTAGATAAAGGTGAGACTGCAATTAGAGATTGCGTTGTAGTTTAAGGTGAGACTGCAATTAGAGATTGTGATGTACATAAAGTTGAGACTGCAATTAGAGATTGTGTTGTAGATAAAGGTGAGACTGCAATTAGAGATTGTGTTGTAGATAAAGGCGAGACTGCAATTAGAGATTTTGTTGTAGTTAAAAGGTGAGGCTGCGATTAGAGATTGTGTTGTAGATAAAGGTGAGACTGCAATTAGAGATTGTGATTGTGTTGTAGATAAAGGTGAGACTGCAATTAGAGATTGTGTTGTAGATAAAGGTGAGACTGCAATTAGAGATTGCGTTGTAGTTTAAGGTGAGACTGCAATTAGAGATTGTGATGTACATAAAGTTGAGACTGCAATTAGAGATTGTGTTGTAAATAAAGGCGAGAGTGCAATTAGAGATTGTGTTGTAGATAAAGGCGAGACTGCAATTAGAGATTGTGTTGTAGTTAAAAATGAGACTGCAATTAGAGATTGTGTTGTAGATAAAGGTGAGACTGCAATTAGAGATTGTGTTGTAGATAAAGGCAAGACTGCAATTAGAGATTGTGTTGTAGATAAAGGCGAGACTGCAATTAGAGATTGTGTTGTAGATAAAGGTGAGACTGCAATTAGAGATTGTGTTGTAGATAAAAGCGAGACTGCAATTAGAGATTGTGTTGTAGATAAAGTTGAGACTGCAATTAGAGATTGTGATGTATATAATGTTGAGACTGTAATTAGAGATTGTGATGTAGATAAAGGTTAGACTGCAATTAGAGATTGTGATATAGACAAAGACGAGACTGCAATTAGAGATTGTGTTACAAATAAAGGTGAGACTGCAATAAGAGATTGTGACTGTGTTATAGATAAAGATGAAACTGCAATTAGAAATTATGTTGTAGATAAAGATGGGACTGTGATTAGAGATTGTGATTGTGTTGTAGATAAAGGTGAGATTGCAGTTAGAGATTGTGATGTATATAAATATCAAACTGCAATTAGATGTTGTGGTTGTGCATTACATTAGATAGGCTTGTGAATGATGACTTATCTGTACCAAATCTTGGTGATAACACTAAAATGTTAAAAATGGAATAATGGTAGGCCATAGGTGAATGCACTGAACCATGTCAGCTGTTGTCTGTCACCTCTATAAATCTTATTTGCTGTTACAAACATGTTATTCTAGCAAAAACCTCATGTTTTACCTCTGTTTCTGCTGGAAGCTCTATTTTATTTCTGTTTCCTCCTGAAGTCTGTTTTACCTCTGTTTCCTCCCCAACCTCTGTTTTACTCTTGTTTCCTCCCCAATCTCTGTTTTACTCCTGTTTCCTTCTCAACCTCTGTTTTACTCCTGTTTCCTTCTCAACCACTGGTTTACTCCTGTTTCCAGATGACAGAAACTCACTGGTGACGTAAATATGCTGTTTAGGGTATGTAGTAAACAAATTACTTAAATATGTATGAGTAGTCTTCGATGTGCTAGTCAGCTGGCCAGGTTTAAAAAAAAAATTAATGACATCTGAAGATAACTAGAACATGACAGAACATATTGTCTGAGAAAACTGGCATCTTGATAGTCTTTACATTGTAGTTTTCTGGAACTTGCCAGAATATAATTTTTATGAAGTGTGTTTGGCCAAATGTGTGGAAATGCCAGGTAGGACAGCATCAAGTCCATTACAAGAATAAGTGAGATGAATCAGTCCATCACATTTGTTCTACTGTTTTTTTAATCACTGATTACATCAATAAAAGGGGAAACCAACACGTGAAAGTTGACAGTAGAGTTGTTTACCATTAGACTGCAGTTATTGTGTATTACAATGCCTTGGTTTGTAAACTATCACATTTATTGCACACAAATCCGTCAATAAGTGCTCCAGTCTCCTGCTGTAGGATTTCAATCTGTCAGCTCTGAAGCACTGACAAATATCTCCTTCTTTTTTTCTTCTTCTATTTTTGTTCTACTGCTTTTGGTGGGAGCGTCGCAGAGAGGAGTTGGATGTAATTGTCTGTTGATTGTTGGTCATGTTGCTGGTGCTAGTGTCGTATTGACCAACAAGCACCCACACACGGACACACCACAAGCACCTGCACATGGACACGCCACAAGGACCTGAACATGGACACGCCACAAGGACCCACACATGGACATGCCACAAGCACCCGCACATGGACACGCCACAAGCACCTGCACATGGACACGCCACAAGGACCTGAACATGGACATGCCACAAGCATCCGCACATGGACACACCACAAGGACCCGCACATGGACACGCCACAAGCACCCGCACATGGACACGCCACAAGCACCTGCACACGGACATGCCACAAGGACCCACACATGTACATGCCACAAGCACCCACACATGGACACGCCACAAGGACCCGCCACAAGGACCCGCACATGGACACGCCACAAGCACCTGCACATGGACATGCCACAAGGACCCGCACATGGACACGCCACAAGGACCCGAACATGGACACGCCACAAGCACCCACACATGGACATGCCACAAGGACCCACACATGGACACACCACAAGGACCCACACACGGACACGCCACAAGCACCTACACATGGACACACCACAAGCACCCACACATGAACATGCCACAGGCACCCACACATGGACACGCCACAAGCACCCACACATGGACACGCCACGAGGACCCACACATGGACACGCCACAAGCACCCGCACATGGATATGCCATAAGCACCCGCACATGGACACGCCACAAGGACCCGCACATGGACACGCCAATAGGAACCGCACATGGACACGCCACAAGCACCTACACATGAACACGCCACAAGCATCCACACATGGACACGCCACAAGAACCCACACATGGACACGCCACAAGCACCTACACATGGACACACCACAAGCACCCACACATGGACACATCACAAGGACCCACACATGAACACGCCACAAGCATCCACACATGAACACGCCACAAGGACCCACATGTGGACATGCCACAAGCACCCACACATGGACAAGCCACAAGGACCCACACATGGACATGCCACAAGGACCCGCACATGGACACGCCACAAGCACCTACACATGAACACGCCACAAGAATCCACACATGGACACGTCACAAGAACCCACACATGGACACGCCACAAGCACCTACACATGGACACACCACAAGCACCCACACATGGACACATCACAAGGACCCACACATGAACACGACACAAGCATCCACACATGAACACGCCACAAGGACCCACATGTGGACACGCCACAATCACCTGTACATAGACACACCACAAGCACTCACACATGAACACGCCACAAGCACCCACACATGGACACGTCACAAGGACCCACATATGGACACGCCACAAGGACCCACACATGGACACGCCACAAGCACCTGCACATGGACATGCCACAAGCACCCGCACATGGACACGCTACAAGGACCTACACATGGACGCCACAAGCACCCACACATGAACACGCCACAAGGATCCACACATGGACACGCCACAAGGACCCACACATGGACATGCCACAAGCACCTACACATGGACACACCACAAGCACCCACACATGGACACGCCACAAGGACCCACACATGAACACACCACAAGCATCCACACATGAACACGCCACAAGCATCCACACATGGACATGCCACAAGGACCCACACATGAACACGCCACAAGCATCCACACATGAATACGTCACAAGCATCCACACATGGACACGCCACAAGGACCCACACATGGACATGCCACAAGCATCCACACATGAACACGCCACAAGCATCCACACATGGACACGCCACAAGCACCCACACATGGACACGCCACAAGCACCCACTCATGAACACGCCACAAGCACCCACACATGAACATGCCACAAGCACCCACACATAGACACCACAAGCACCCACACATGGACACGCCACAAGCACCCACACATGGACACGCCACAAGCACCCACACATGAACACACCACAAGCATCCACACATGAACACGCCACAAGCATCCACACATGGACATGCCACAAGGACCCACACATGAACACGCCACAAGCATCCACACATGAATACGTCACAAGCATCCACACATGGACACGCCACAAGGACCCACACATGGACATGCCACAAGCATCCACACATGAACACGCCACAAGCATCCACACATGGACACGCCACAAGCACCCACACATGGACACGCCACAAGCACCCACTCATGAACACGCCACAAGCACCCACACATGAACATGCCACAAGCACCCACACATAGACACCACAAGCACCCACACATGGACACGCCACAAGCACCCACACATGGACACGCCACAAGCACCCATCTGTCGATGTTTCCTGTAGGTGTAAGTTGTCTACGCGGTGCTAGTAAACCAGACTCCCCAGATTGTGCCAACGGCTTCGAGCGGAGGAGCGCAATTGGGAGGGTACAAGTCTTATCATGGTGCTGGGAAATGCAACTTAAGACTAAATATCATGACAGGGCGGATGAGGCTCTAAACCTTGGCAACTGGTCTAGGATTGAAGCTCAGACATGTGCATAGTTAGAGCATTGTTTCTGCTTCTGCACCTGGTCTTGTTCCAGATATATTGGTGTTACCTTTCCTGTGGAGTAAACTTGGCAGGCTGAAAGAGAGGTCATGCTGCATGGACAACACATGGTCTCTAAATTCAGCCCAGACTTTGTGTTATGGAGAGGTATAACTCCATTTTACAAACTATCATCTGTCAAGATGGCAAGGTGCCAGTCATAAAGCAAAAAAACTTTAAAAAAAATCTATAAACAAATGTTATGTACAGATATAATATGCTAGGAACCTTTAAAAGATCTTTATTTGTTTGAAATAGTTAAACAAATGTTAACATTTGGAAATATTTATTTAACTATTGAGTCATACAGATAGAATGTGAGAGGTATGTATTCAAAAATGAAGATCCATATATTATCTATTTAGCAGGGTCCCTCGTGGTCGATTGTTGCATCGATGCCGTCTCTGAAACATAATGAGAGAAATATCACTTGTGGGTGGTGTTGCGTCCCACATCTCACATGTGTATGGTGTTGCATCCCTTGTCTCCAATGTGTGTGGTGTTGCATCCCTTGTCTCACGTGTGTGTGGTGTTGTGTCCCTTGTCTCATGTGTGTGTAATGTTGTGTCCCTTGTCTCACATGTGTGTGTGTGGTGTGTCCCTTGTCTCACATGTGTGTGGTTTTGTGTCCCCTGTCTCACATGTGTGTGGTGTTGTGTCCCTTGTCTCACATGTGTGTGGTGTTGTGTCCCTTTCCTCACATTGTGTGGTATTGTGTCCCTTGCCTTCCATGTGTGTGGTGTTGCGTCCCTTGTCTTCCGTGTGTGTGGTGTTGCAGCCCTTGCATCCCGTGTGTGTGGTGTTGCGTCCTTTGCTTCCCGTGTGTGTGGTGTTGTGTCCCTTGCCTCCTGTGTGTGTGGTGTTGCATCCCTTGCCTCCTGTGTGTGTGGTGTTGTGTCCCTTGCCTCACGTGTGTGTGGTGTTGTGTCCCTTGCCTCACATTGTGTGGTATTGTGTCCCTTGCCTCACATGTGTGTGGTGTTGTGTCCCTTGTCTCACATATGTGTGACCATCATTCATGTGTTAATGTTCACTGACTTGAAAATGAAGGAAGACACAATCATTCATGTGTGAATGTTCACTGGGTAGAAAAGGAAGGGAAGACATAATCATTCATGTATGAATGTTCACTAGGTAGAGAATGAAGGGAAGATATAATCATCCATCAGTGAATGCTCACTGATTGTAAAATGAATGAACCATATGAATAGTGTGTGAGTGGTGACATAGGGTTTCAGGGCACAATGAAAAAACACGAGGACAGTGAAATAACACCATGGGACAGTGAAATAACACATGGGGACAGTGAAATAACACCATGGGGACAATGAAATAACAATGAGGACAGTGAAATAACACCATGGGGACAATGAAATAACAATTATGACAGTGAAATAACACCATGGGACAGTGAAATAACACCATAGGGACAATGAAATAACGCCATGGAGACAATGAAATAACACCATGGGACAGTGAAATAACACCCTGGGACAGTGAAATAACACCATGGGGACAATGAAATAACAATGAGGACAGTAAATAACAACTTTGGGACAGTGAAATAACACCATGAGGACAGTGAAATAACACCATGAGGACAGTGAAATAACACCACGGGGACAGTGAAATAACACCACGGGGACAATGAAATAACACCACGGGGACAATGAATTAACACCATGGGGACAGTGAAATAACACCATGGGGACAGTGAAATAACACCATGGGGACAGTGAAATAACACCATGGGGACAGTGAAATAACACCATGGGGACAATGAAATAATGCTGTCGCTGTCAACATCAGCATCTTTCAGCTGTATGTTGATTTCTTGGCAGGATTACGCTCAGTAGTTTGCCATTACTTTCTGAGCGGCCAGCTCACATACCCAGTAAGTTATCGATGCGATTCGAACCACTGCTGATTCAAACCGTCATCACGTTACCAACGAGAGTATACGAGATTACGGAGAAAAGTCATAACCTTCTTAGCCACCATGGGGACAATGAAATAACACCATGGGGACAGTGAAATAACACCATGGGGACAGTGAAATAACACCATGGGGACAATGAAATAACACCATGGGGACAATGAAATAACGCTGTCGCTGTCAACATCAGCATCTTTCAGCTGTATGTTGATTTCTTGGCAGGATTACGCTCAGTAGTTTGCCATTACTTTCTGAGCGGCCAGCTCACATACCCCGTAAGTTATCGATGCGATTCGAACCACTGCTGATTCAAACCGTCATCACGTTACCGACGAGAGTATATGAGATTACGGAGAAAAGTCATAACCTTCTTAGCCACCATGGGGACAATGAAATAACACCATGGGGAAAGTGAAATAACACCATGGGGACAATGAAATAACACCATGGGGGACAGTGAAATAACACCATGGGGACAGTGAAATAACACCATGGACGATGGAACCAGGAATGACAGATTCCACCATGACACACTGTGACCATTCATCCATTAGAGATATTAGTCGTCATCAGTCCAGATTTTCCAGGCATGTTATGAGGTGACATAAACTGGAAAACGTGATAGCAAAAGAGCAAGGAGACGGGAAATAGATCAATACCTGGACTGCATGGCTGCATGGCGTGATCGAAACAAGAACACAGAGCTGGGCAAGACTGGTGATCGTATAAGATGGTGAATCACGACCGCTAAAGCCTATCGGTACGACACATGTTGATGATGTCAGCCATACTTTAAAGTTGTGTAAATGAAAGGACAACACTTTCATCTGTGTGTACATAATGATAACACATTCATCAGTGTGTAAATAATGACACATTCATCCGTGTGTAAATAATGACACATTCATCCGTGTGTAAATAATGACACATTCATCCTGTGTAAATAGTAACACATTCATCCTGTGTAAATAATAACACATGCATCAGTGTGTAAATAATGACACACTCATCCGTGTGTAAATAATAACACATTCATCCGTGTGTAAATAATAACACATTCATCTGTGTGTAAATAATGACACATTCATCCGTGTGTAAATAATAACACATGCATCAGTGTGTAAATAATAACACATTCATCTGTGTGTAAATAATGACACATTCATCCGTGTGTAAATAATAACACATGCATCAGTGTGTAAATAACGACACACAGCGTGTGTAAATAATGACAACACATTCATCCTCATGTAAATAACGACACACAGTCAGTATGTGTAAATAATGACAACGCTTTTATCCGTGTGTAAATAATGACAACGCATTTATCCGTGTGTAAATAACGACACATTCATCCGTGTGTAAATAATGACAACGCATTTATCCGTGTGTAAATAATGACATCACATTCATCTGTGCGTAAATAATGACACACCTATTCGGGTGTAAATAATGGCAATGCCAGCGCATTTATCCGTGTGTAAATAACGACACATTCATCCGTGTGTAAATAATGACCAACAGGTGTATGAATTGATGGGCAGTCGTTCATGTGTGAACACTGACATGAGTGGAGTCAAGAACCGACACGACAGAGCTCGGGATATTCCCAGCTGTCCTCCATCCTCATATTCAACAACCAGCGAAGAATCTCAATACTAATAGTACCAGTAGCAGCCTGATTATGTGTCCGTCTGGCTTTATCTCGGAGTCCTGAGTGCCTGTCATATTCTCTGGTCACTCCCTGCAGCACCATTCTCTCCACGCCTTGATGGTCCATCTGTTCTTCTGCACTGTGAGTGGCACCTTGCAGTCTTGACAGAGCAAGGTATGTGAGTTGGAATTTGGCCAAAATTCCATCACAATGCCTGGGCAGAGCTTCAGGGAACATGCGATGCCCAACCTGCATGTTCCCTCTCTCGGCCTTGCCTTGTTTATTCCAGAGGAATGGATAACCAGTACGTCTGTAACAAGGTAGGCTGCAGACGCTGGCAGCTCAGCATCAAACCTTCGAGACCTCGCCTCCACTAGCAGGTGGCGAGCGGTGGCCAGACCCTGAACCCATGAAATTAACTTAGAGGCGTTCAGCCAAGTCCCACAGGTGAGGGCCTCGTACGCGCCTGGACCATAGTGGGCGTACTTCTATGCAAGTGTATGGACCTGTGTAAGCGTGTACTACTGTAAAACTCCCCGCCTGACTCGTGCGGATCCCGCGACCAACGGGAATAGGCCCGCCGGAGATATTGCTCGTCTGCTGCGAGCAAATCTCCCCTATTGATCCCGAACCACCTGTGCGGATCTCGCGACCATCGAGAATAAGCCCGCCGGAGATATTGTTCGTCTGTTGCGGACAAATCTCCACGACTGACTGAATAAGTAAAGAAACGATAAAAGTAGTTGTATTTCAATTTCGCTTGCGCTCCCACCTATGCTACACCCTTCATGTGTCTTCACAAAGTCGGACTAGAGTGTGTCTAGTTGGTCGTGCGTCGAAGTACACTTGTTCCTGCAACGAGGCGCCGTCGTCATTTGGAGGCGACAGGTTAGATCCCGGTTGGTAACTATTATAGCTTTCAAATTTTATGTTGTCTAGTGCGTCTTCTAATCTCTATTTCCTTCTTCTTCTTCTGTGAGCGCCAAATAATACTATGTGTGTTTATTAATTCAACTCAGCACGATACATGCCTGTTTTCGGGTGTCAGCATGGCCGAATGGATAAGATAGGTCTTAAACTTCCGATGTACTGATGTCGAGGTAGCGGGTTCAACCCCTACACCGGTCTGCTAGACTTAAGTAACTTCTCGTCCTTGACTGGGGGACGTAAATTACAAGTACCTCTGAAACCGGACTGGGTTCGCTAGATAGCGATGGGACAATGGTAATGGGGAAAGCTAATACACTCACGAATATCAGTCCAGGGCACTAGAAGTAGCACGTTATGAACTACACTTGAGTTCAAAGCGAGCGAACGCGAAAAAAAAGTAGGGTGTCTTCACCCCTCCACGCATGCTCCGTGAATCTGTTACAATCAAGACGTGTGTGCTGTTTGTTCTCCAGCCAGCGGAACTCTGCAGTGACTTCATCCACCTCCATTCGCAGACTACATGATTTGCTACCATGCTGGCTTGTAGGTACGTCGAATGAAAACACACAAATTCGCATGTGAGTACTTACAGACAGGTGAGCGAACGGAAAACACACTCATTAGAGTAGGTCTTGCCGTCGCTGCCGCAGACCGGCTTGTAGATGAAGGTACAGATCTGGTTGCACGGAGTTACACTTGGGGTCTCTTGGGTTGTTGTCTCGCAGGTCACGAGACTGATACCGCATGCCACTGTTGGACATGGGAAAGTAGTGTAATTTATGGTTTAAACATAGTAACATATTTAAAATAATGTTTTCCCTTAGTGAATTTGAATAATGAAGACAAATAATAGGTTGTACAGTTTATTAGTAGAAATGAAAGAGCTCTACCCATATTATTTGGAGGATACTATCCTCTAGTGTAGTCCGTATGTGCCATAGGGGTGGTGACGTAAAAATCAGCATCCTTCCAGATCAACGGGCTATAACTCATGAATAAATAATCGATTGGTGTGTGTACTGTTACCTCCCCCTGTTTCTGTATCTTTAGCTTGTTAAGATCGATGTGTTTTTTTGTGTGTGAAGGGGGGATGTTTACAAGTCTACTAAGGGCTGGAGAGGTGGTGTCCGGCATGTCCAGTCGCACATACTGACCACAGTCGTCGAGCAGGGGTGTACACCGAGTAGCGTTCGCAGTGGTGTATAATGCGTCACTGGGCAGGGGTGTTCATCTGGTAATGAATACAAGGCCGGTCATCGACGAGTGTCCACTAGGCCGGTCATCGAGAACTGACAACTCGTCCGGTCTTACGTGACGTCCTCACGTTGTGGGTGTCGGGTTCGAATCCCAGTGCCGAGATCACGTGGCAGAAGACAGTGATTATGGTTTTGTAAATTAGCTGTGCTGGCGACTTCTGGTGTTATTAATCAGATCGCCGTTATATTTAACAGGAGAGAGAGGATGAGGCGTGTGTCTAGTTGATACTTCAGACGCAGTGGAGATGACAGGATAACCGATGCGGGAGAGGTCGCGTGGCCCGCACTTTACTCTGTATTACCCATAGCGCCAGCTGTCCTAATTCTCAAACTGTCACAGAGGTAAATCCTTCATTATCACATACCAGCTGTTGCAGAGGTCGCCTGGCCGTCAACAAACCCAACAATGAAAAATGGTAATGAAATGTTGAGTTCAGGGGACTAAACTCTTATTCTCTGGGATTATATCTTTGCCGCTTCACATAGTTCGAGAAAGTAACACAATAGCCATAATTACAAGCTGAGACATCCTCCCAATAATTACGAACAATGGCTTATAGACGTAACCATTATTGCAGACACAGCTGTGCACGGATTATATACGGTGTGATGTGACCTAAGGCCACATCAACAAAAGATGTATAAATACTGTGGAATATGCGCTGTATAAAATCAGTCTCGGGCAGTCGAGCAGCTCGGAGAAAACAGATACAACGACCTGTGTCACGATTCCACGTCCTCAGATATCGTGTATAAAACGATCAGCATATGTCATATAGAAGTACCGTTCTCTGACAACAGCAAGCAGATCTCACCATGTTGCAAGATGCTAATGGTAAGTTGGACTTTAAATTAATGTTTTGTTATGTTTCTCCATGTCGGCACACCGTTAACCTAACAAACTTAGCATAATACAAGGGATATATAATGCTCGATGCCTATAACTGATGAGGAAACAACAAGATATTTTCTTAATATCTCATATTAGGCTATGTTGATGTAGAATGGAGCCGGCATTCAAACTCTTGAACATAGCGTTACGGTGGTCCCTTAAAATATACTATTAGTATTTGGTAGTCGTATGGGAAGTCAAAAGTGTTTTCTGGCGGGGTCTACATATACATTATCGGTAGTAACATATGGCCTTTGTAAAACTGAGGGGTACATGTCAGATACATAGCTAATAATGATAATATGTATTCCTATACAGCTGTTATAGTGCATTATCCTTATCTATGCTTTACAGATATGGATGACCAGGAAAACCTAATTGAGAAACTGTGGGGCATATAAAGGGCGGAACCACACAACGAATGCATGGATTGCTTTTTAAGGTACCACTGCAAACCAGCTCAAGAATCATACATCACTTACGAAGTTTCGTGATAATAGTTATACCTTTATGATCTAGTGAAGTGTCGACTGCGGGATGTACTACAACAGCACTTAACCACAGAGGAAGTTATCACGCTACACCTCGGTAGAATTGAGGAATGTCTCTACAACTATGATTCCAAACACGCTACGCAATCCCCAGCCAACAGCAAGCGCTCATCGTCACCGATAACCTTATCCTTCAGTCAATCCACACTGGTGGATGGATCATAAGGGTATAACGAGAGGATTGTAATATACTCACAGACAGGTCGTCAGTAACTGAACAAGTCTCAATATGAAGAAGACTATGGTAGGTGTGAGGAGTTTGTATATATAAATATACATCGTTGTTCTTTCTTCTCAGGTTGTGTCTCATAGTGGTGGCTACAGTGTGGTATAACAGTCGAATGAACGTTACTGTCACAAACAACCCACCTCACCGGTGATTTTACCTGTGGTAAAGCATTGTTTCCAAGTGTTACTGTAAAGAAAAGAGTGAATATCATCGCACAAGCTACTACAGTGTTTGAACAAGCTCAAGTGCCTGTCGTCGCAACATCAATTTGTGGTGACCCTAGTATCACACTAACGACTTGCTCAAGAACTTGTTATTATTCGTGAAGAATACAGACTTAACACACTTCCTCAAGCGGCCAACAAGAAAAGATGTCTACGTCACCAACAGACCATCATCTGGTTGCAATAAGACCGGTCGTCACTAAATATTATACACTGAACAAAGAAATAGTGGTTAGGAAGAAGATCAACAGAGATGCAAACCCGACTGGCTTACTCATTAAACGTACTAACTCCGGCCAATGTGTTACTATAACATTCGACAGTATAAGTCACTATGAATCGTTTCGAACCAATATGGTTAGATATTACAAGAGGCACCGCATTTAAACCAGACAAGACCTGAATGGGGCACCCGTGGAAAATGTGTTTACAACACCGCTATTTAAGATCCACGTATAACACGTAAAAAAGAAACTTTTGGCCAAGGAACGAGTGAAAATATTAATTCTTGGTTAGAAATAGACTTTATTGTACTCGAAAAACTCGATACAGACATTCACGAGTAGACACACAAACAACATTCCCAAACCAAAAGGGAGAAGAAACTCACAATAATGCACAACTTCAAAGTTATTATATTTGAGACTATAAGCCTGTATTTTACTAATGTATATATTGTTGTCGCCTCGAAACACTGTGTACCCTAGCATGGGTCAATAAAAAGATTGAAACAGTACTATTCTTGTATATTTACTTGTATTTTACAGTGTGGTATTTCTTTCTAGTGACAATCATAATATATGTTTTCTTCTGCCAATGTAATTCTAATCCTAGTTGACTGCGTACGCAGTGTATTTATTGGTGACGACTCGCTTATCTTCTACATTTCTGAAAATATTGTAAGAATTAGGCTGGTCAAAGTAAGAAAAACGATGGGCAGGTTAAGAAAAAAAAAAAACGACGGTCAAAATAAGAAAATATGTTAGTCAAAGCAAGAAATATGTCGACCAATGCCTACAACCAAAGGGGCTTTTGGTCTTAGAATTTGCCTATGTTAGACAAGCACCGCTTGGCTGTGGACTATGCGGTAGACGACAGTTTACTAATATACCAACACCCCAACGTTCTCACATTCACAAGAACAACGAAACAATGAGGCTTAAGTTTATTCAACTTTTTATTGCAGACAAGTATAAAAAGTTGAATAAACAACTTAAGTCTCATTGTTTCGTTGTTCTTGTGAATGTGAGAACGTTGGAGTGTTGGTATATTAGTAAACTCTCGTCTACTACATAATCCACAGCCAAGCGGTTCTTATCTAACTAACATAGGCAAATTCTAAGACCAAAAGCCCATATGGTTGTAGCCATTTGTGGCACAGAAGGACTACACTAGAGGATAGTATCCTCCAAATAAAATAGGTAGAGCTCTTTCATTACTACTTTTATTGCCTGGCATATTTTGCTGCATCATTGCATGAGGATTTATTTTCCTTATTGGTTTTGTTTGTGTTGTGTGAATACTGCAGTATGTTCCTTTCGAGATACAGTTAAATATGCCAGACCACATATCATGCAATCTATTGCTTGTGTTTTCGTTATTGAACTGTTAGACATATGAAAGTAGTGTAATATATGGATTAGTAATGTAACATATATGCAGAGGATGATAGGCAAGAAGTGTCAAAGATGAAAGTCGTCGTAGCCCAAGTAGTAGTAGTAGTAGTAGTAGTAGTAGTAGTAGTAGTAGTAGTAGTAGTAGTAGTAGTAGTAGTAGTAGTAGTAGTAGTAGTAGTAGTAGTAGTAGTAGTAGTAGTAGTAGTAGTAGTTGTTGTGTTGGTAGTAATAGTAGTAGCAGTAGTGGTGGTGTTGGTAGTAGTAGTAGTAGTAGTAGTAGTAGTAGTAGTAGTAGTAGTAGTAGTAGTAGTAGTAGTAGTAGTGGTGTTGGTAGTAGTAGTAGTAGTAGTAGTAGTAGTAGTAGTA
>OY992876.1:427656260-427718760 GCA_963921405.1 Cepaea hortensis
CGTTTGAGCATCAGCTAGATTATGACAAAGGTGATATAGCGAAGGCTCTCTGGAATCCAGTGGGAAATGCTGCACAAGAAACCAAGGACGCATATCTGGCGACTGCTCAGCGGGGAGTGAGCAGACAGTTCTGACGACACTCGACGCATAGAGGAAAACGCAAGCATGCATTAGCGCAGGCTACCACTGGTACTATCGACAACTCAAAACACAGAAGGCCAAGGACACAAGGTGGATTGGCGCTTGATTCTTGAAATTGTGAACCCTGTGGCTGAAGGAAGTAAAGGTGCTTCGCTCAAGAAATATTTCACACACATGAAACATCAACAATATTATCACGAGGCTGGTATTTCACACACATAAAACAACGCCATAATCACAAGTCAGAAATTTAAATATTTGAAGCATCAGTACCATCCCGAGTCGAATATTTCACACACATGAAAGGTCAATACCACCAGAAGTCAAGTATTTTACACACATGAAACATCAAAATAAACCTCACCAGCCAGGTATTTAAACATATGAAACATCATAGGAACGTAGCCAAGTATTGGCAAGTGCGAGAAATAATCAAAACCATTATTAGCCAAGTATTTCACACACCTGAAACATCTTCAACACCATCACTAGTCGGGCATTTCACACATTAGACTCGAGCATTTGGATCAACGATATCATCATCATCATCATCATCATCATCATCATCATCATCATCATCATCATCATCATCATCATCATCATCATCATCATCATCATCATCAAGAGTATTGCCGCCTGGCATTGGCAATCATGTTTCTCCACATTATGCAATCGTCAACGTCATGGATCAGTTCGTGGGTTGACCCCCTTCCGTGTCATGACACAAAACTCAAGAATGTTCTCGATGTCTTCCTCAGTCTCTCTTTCTACAAATCATTCCGGTTGTCGCAATATCTTCCAGTTTTTGTCTTTTTATAAAGAGGCTAAATAATTAAGATTGCCTCTTTCTTCTCAGTCAAAATGTTCAGACTGCAGTCGAAGTATTTCATAAATGTCAATCATCCATTTTTTTGGGGGGAACACATAATCCGATAACCCTCCTTTTAGTTTCTTCCTCTTCTCCACTTTGACCGCCTCCTCCTGCTTCTACTCCCCCACCCCCCCCTTTTTCATCTTATTTTCCCCCACCACCATGTCCTCCTGCCCTCCTGCACTTATTGTAACTAGGTGTTTCACAGACTTACGCCTCAACCTCTGATTGGCTGTCCTGTCAATCAATGAGATGCAGACACCAATTGAGCATTGCTATTTTAAAGATACTGCACATTATTTGTCAGCCATTTTTTTTTCAGCTGTACTACATCGCGCCGAAGTGTTCATTTGTCGCTGTAATTGTACAATCCAGGTACGTAAATTTTCCAACTCGTTTAAGGGGTTACCCATCCAAGTTAATATCCAAACCCGCAGTTGCGAAATGTCTGAAAAACGGACTGAAACTCGGAGATGCTTCCACACGCATGCAACAATATAGGTTCTGTAAACAGAAATTACATGTATCTTGCAGGACGCAGCAACCAACCATAGCTTAATTTTCCTGGCAGTTTTGCGTTCATTAGCTCGCCCAGCTTTCTGAACGAAAATTCAGCGCTATATGTCCAGCTAACGGTGTAGGGAGTGAACCCACTACCCAGTCATTGTATAGAGTGTGCAGATCATGGCGGTACTTGTTAACCAAGCCTTGAGACATCACTGTGACTTAGAGTACATTTAGCAAGCTGCCGTAGACGCTTTAATAAAATGCGAGCATTTGTCTTTACCATTCATCATCATCATCATCATCATCATCATCATCATCATCATCATCA
The DNA here is from genome assembly GCA_963921405.1 of Cepaea hortensis. NCBI lineage: Eukaryota > Metazoa > Mollusca > Gastropoda > Stylommatophora > Helicidae > Cepaea > Cepaea hortensis. The sequence continues at coordinate 427,658,108 of OY992876.1, forward strand.
TCATCATCATCATCATCATCATCATCATCATGTGTCATGCCGGTAAGCGTGGGCGTTCATGTTTCGCCATCTCACACAAAGACTAGAGTCGTGGGTCAGCTCTGTGTTCTTGTCTCGACCATGGCACGTGACCAAGCAATCCAGATATTTATCTCTCTGCCTTCCGCTTGTTCTTTTCCCCTCAGTTTTGCCAGTTGTCACCGAGTTCTCTAGTTCATGTCTTCTCATAATGTTGACTGTCTGTGTCTTATTATGCTGGCTTAAAAAATATGTTTAAACTAAGTTTAAAGGCAAGAGTTTTGACTGCATTGCACCCGATTTTATCTCAAATGGCTCAGTCTCTTTCAGCAGAGTGGCTTGCCGATAGCGTCGCACAGTGCACGAACTCCGTAGTTCCAGCGACGACCCCAAGGAGTCTTCGAAAACATTGCACGCGTGAACCGATGAGAAACCCACGACCTTCGGGGAAGCTAGACAGTCGGTGTGACCACTTCGCCACGGAGGATTTGGGGCTTTCTTGTCTTCCTCTTCCTTTTTCTTTTTTTTTTTCTTTTTTTGTGGTTTTGCTCCAGTAACATCAATTTGCTGCGGGTATGTGACAGTCAATATTTTTTAGACACATTATAAGAAGAAATAAAGAAGAGAACTTGGTGATAACTGGCAAGATTGAGGGGAAAAGAACAAGAGAAAGGCAGAGAAGTAAATATCTGGATGGCAAAGCAATGTGGAATGGTCGAGACAAGAATACGGGGCTGATCCACGACTCTGGTGATCGTGCGAGATGGCGAAGCATGACCGGCCAGACTTATCGGCACGGCACATAATGATTATGTAAAGTGTCACGACCATTAACTAATTCAGTGCCAAACCAATAGTGGCTTTGGACCAAACAGAAAATGATGGCAGAAAATGGGAAGTATGGGTGTGTCAGAGTAATTATCTAAAAATTGTTGAAATGGTAGCAGATATATTGTACGGCACATGATGATGATGTGAAGTGTCACGACTATCTCGGGCCTGAGTGCACAGAGTCGGGCGAGTTAGTGTAGTTGACGGGGGACGGGGGAACGGGGCGGAAACCAGCACATCACCGACCCCAGCACATCATCTACCCCAGCACATCACCGACCCCAGAAAATTACTGACCCCAGCACATCACTGACCTCAGAACATCATAGAACCCAGCACATCACATGCCCCAGCACATCACAGACTCCAGCACATCACATGCCCCAGCACATCACACAACCCAGCATATCACTGACCCCAGTACAGTACATCACCGACCCCAGCATATCACCGACCCCAGCACATCACTGACTGCAGCACATCACAGACCGCAGCACACCACTGACCCCAGCACATCACTGACCCCATAACATCACAGAACCCAGCACATCACTGACTCCAGCACATCACATAACCCAGCACATCACCGATCCCAGCATGTCACTGACCCCAGCACATCACCGACACCAGCATATCACTGACCCCAGCACATCACCGACCCCAGCACATCACTGACCCCAGCACTTCGCAGAACCAGATGAGGTTCTTCCTCTGGCAATTCTATTTTGTTTTTCAATTAGGAAGAAAAGATGGCCAGTCATTGCGTAGCATAGCGAGCGACGAGAGCTGACGTCGAACCTGGCAGTTTCAAATTAAACAGTTGCTGAAGAAGTTGCGAATGTAGAAGAGGCCAGGTTAAGGCAGCATTTATTTCACAAGATGGAGATTATTCTTTGCAAATTATCTCTGTCGGTCGAGGTGAAGTCGACGTCCGTTAAACACCCGCCATCCAACAAACTACAAAATATCAATCCAAAAATACACCGAACTAGTCGCGGTAGTAGGCGTTATATTACAGGTATCAGCAACTAGCCGGTTATCTCAGTTGGTTAGAGCGTCGTGCTAATAACGCGAATGTCGTGGGTTCGATCCCCATACTGGCCAATAAAAGTATTTTAAAACGTTTTTTTTTTACAAAGAATTGATTTACGTTAGGACGTTAAACGACGACGAAAAATTAGATAACATCAAACAAGAAATGGAAAGAGAGAAAATTAATATTTTAGAATTGTGCGAAACGAGATGGACAGGAGCAGGCATCAAGATTGATGAAGATTTTAAGATTATTTATTCTGGAGGATAAAATCGTCTACTAGTTAAATTAAGCGGCAGACCTTTTGGCATAAATGTTATTCAGGTATATGCCCAAATAGGAGAATCCAGTGAAGATAGTGTAGAAGAATTTTATAATGACATAGAGTTTGCTTTAAAGAAATGTAAAAAATCAGAAATAAGAGACTTCAATGCAAAAGTAGGAAATCAAGGCGATAAATACACAGTAGAAAACTATGGTTTAGGAGAGAACGAACGAACGAACGGACTTTATTTTCATAGGATAACAAATTGGGCACGCAGGCCCATCTTAAATTCGGCCCTTCCAATCACTCATCTTTCGTTCATCAATAGCGCATAGGAAAAACATTGTCAAATGAATTTTGTAAACATAAACAATGCATATAACCATGTTATGAGATACATCAACCACCCACCCACACATTCCCCCATTCAACCACACATCCCCCACCCAACCACACACACACACACACATACACACACCACAGGCACACATACATGCCTCCACCCATCCACCACATCCCCACACCTACACATCTCCCCACCCACACACACCCCCACCAACCACACATCCTATCCACCCACACCCCAAGCATACATACATTTCCCAACTCACACATTCCCCACCCACACACATCTCCCCACCCACTCACATATCCTCCACCCGTCCCATTACCCACCAACAATCACCCACCCACATATCTCCCTCCACCCACACACATCCAACCATCCAGCCAAACACACATCCCTCAACCACACATCCCCCACGCACACACACAAATCTCCCCGCCATTTCACATATCCCGCACCTACCCAAACACAAATTCCGCACCCACCCACATAATCTCCCATTTCCCCCAGCCCACTCACAGATCCCGAGCCCACCCATACAAACATCCCCCACCATCTCCTAACCTACACACACTCACCCACCCACATATCCTCTACCCATCCACACATCCTCCACCCACTCATCCCGCAACCAAACATCCATTAACCACACATCCCTTAAGTACACAACATTACCCATATACAATCACCCACCCACACATCCTCTACCGACCCACCCGTCCCAAAGCCACACATCCCTTAACCACACACCCCTACCCATATACACACACATTACCACCCACACACACACATCTCCATACCCATACATACATTCCTCACACACATCCCCATCCACCAACACATACCGCATTCACAAACACACACCTCCCATCCACGCACACCCAACCCACACACACACACACATCCCCCACCCATACACTCATCCCCCTCACACATCCCTCCACACACGTACTTATCCCCCAACCACTAACACCCACAAATTCCTCACCCACTCATCAACACATACATCTCCCATCTACCCACCCACACTCACACACCCAACCACCCCTCCAAACACACATCCCCCACTCTCACATACATCAACACCCACCCGCACACCTACACTCAACCACACCCCCACCCACCCATATATACATCCTTTATCCACACCCATCTTCCCTCCCACACAACACCACACCCACCCACACCCCAAGACACATCCCTCAACCACACACACACATCTCCCACACATCTCCTACCTACCCACACATCCCCCATCTATAATCACACTCACCACCCACACATACATCCTCCATCCAGCCACACACACCCCACCCACCCAGACACATCCCCCTCTCACACACATCCCCATATCGATCACCCACACCCATCCCCCAACCCACACACATCCCCCATACACACATTCACCCACACATCTCTCACCCACACCCACCCCCACACACACTCCCCACCCATCCACGCAAACATCCCACACCCACACACATCACTCACCCACACACACGTCCCCACACCCACAACCACCCCCACCTGCACACATCTCCCACCCACAACACATCCCCCACACCCACATCTCACCACTCACATATATCTCCCCCACCCATCCCATAACCCACCAACAATCACCCACCCACATATCCTCCTCCACCCACTCACCCACAACCGCCTAGCCAAACACACATCTCCCACAATCACACACATCTCCCTGCCAACCCATACATCCCACACGTACCAACACACAAACCCCGCACCCACACACACAAACCCCGCACTAACCCACACATCCTGAGCCCACCCACACACTCCATGAATCCACCCACACACACATCCCCCGCCATCCCCAACCTACTATTATGAACAAACAGACGCACACACTCACACTCCCTTACTCACACTCACTAACTCTCCCACTCACTCTACAGTAGTGAGCATGCAATTATAGTATACATGATAAAATCAAGTGGCATACAAAATGATACCTCGTAATATGAAAGATGAGAATACATAAAAAATATGGAATAGCATGTTACATGACATGCGTGCGCTCATCTCTCTCTCTCTCTCTCTCTCTCTCTCTCTCTCTCTCTCTCTCTCTCTCTCTCTCCTCTCTCTCTCTCTCTCTCTCTCTCTCTCTCTCTAGACATACACACACTCTCACACTCATTCACTCACTCTCACTCACACTCACTAACTCTCTCACTCACTCTACAGTAATGTACATGTGTTCATTTTATACATGTTAAAATGAGTTGGCGTTCAAAATGATAATATGAAAATGAGAATACACACAAAATATGGAATAGCATGTTAGATGACATGCATGCGCTCAACTCTCTCTCTCTCTCTCTCTCTCTCTCTCTCTCTCTCTCTCTCTCACACACACACACACACACACACACACACACACACACTCTCTCTTCTCTCTCTGCTCTCTCATACACACGTACCCCCCCCCCCCCCCCCCCCCACACACACACAAAACATACACACGTAAATACACACATATACCCACACACATACACACACCTACACAATCCACACCCGCATACACATACTTACGCACACGTACTCACATAACTCACGAATACACACTTCCTCGCATACACTGCATGCATGCACACTTACACACACAAACATATACACATATATACACGAGCACACACACACACATACATACACACATATACACACGCACATACATATAAACACATATAAACACACATGTGCAGACATACACACACACAAGCACACATATACACATGTACACACACATATACACCCATACACACAAACAGACATTCACAGAAACATTCATCCACACATATAAACACACACAAATAGACACACATACACACACCCATCCATCCACACACATACACGCTGCCTCACATAATCACTAAAACTAATATGAATAAAGTCCCACACTTTTCACACGTACACACTGTCGACTATCATAAGCATCCTCACAGAACATTCAAAATTGGGGAAAAATAGAAATATGTAAAGAGGTGATGAAAATATGGTATACATTGTGTAACGTAAAAATAAAATAGTGGTCCAATCCAGTAAAATTCCTGGAATTGGCATAAACATGATGAGATAAGCAGTGCATGTTAAATTCAAGTGGCAGTAAAAATGCTATTATGAAAGATGAGGATACAGAAAAAAATATGGCATAATGATATGATTGCGCTCGTCTCTGTCTGTCTGTCTGTCTGCCTGCCTGCCTGCCTGCCTGCCTGCCTGTCTGTCTGTCTGTCTGTCTGTCTGTCTGTCTGTCTGTCTCTCTCTCTCTCTCTCTCTCTCTCTCTCTCTCTCTATTTATTTTTCTTTCACGCACATTGGCACACTAACTCTCTCATTGTCCCATTCTCTCCCTCTCTCCCACTCACTATCTCTCTCATGCTTATACGCACTCACTCTCACACTCGCCCTCACTTACACACACACACTCACATATTCATTCTCACACAATCTCTCACTCACTTTCCCACTTACACTCTCTATCTAACTCTCTCTCTCCCACTCACTCATTCACTCTCTCAACCACACTAAATCACTCTCATACTAATTCTCCCACTCACACTCTTTCTCACTCATTCTCTGACCCACTCTCTCGCTCACAGACACAGTGAAGAATGATAGTGAAAAAATAATACCAGTAGGTGAATTCATTGGCACCTTGCCGTCTTGACAGAGGATAGTTTGTGCTTTAAAAAGGCATAATAACTTTTACCTATGGCGGTAGCGAATATGACTGATAAGGCCAATTCGCGCTGTAAATGGCCGTTCACAGTGGGTGCATGTGAACACGTGGTCATTTCCACCATCATGCACCATCTTACGTCTCAAACGCTCGGTGTGTGACTTATCTGCAATAATTTTCTCCTTTGTCTTTATTCCATTTCTGATGTTTGCCCTCCATGCAACACGTTCAGCGGCGACTTGCTCCCAATGTGCATTATCAATGCCTGTATCAATCATGTCCCGCTTACACACATCTTTGTATCGTAGTAGAGGCCGACCCTGAGATCTCTTACCCATCTGTAATTCACCAAAAAAGATGTCATTTGGTATTCTACCATCATCAATCCTCCTAAGATGTCCTATCCATCTATATATATATAAAACTTTTAAATAGTGAATGTGGTGATTAAATGAAAGTAGTGTACAAAGACAATGTCAGTTACAATATTTCTCAAGTGCCTTACGATGCATTTTATAGAACTAGCGAGAGTTAACAACTTTTCGGCATTTGAGAATCCTGTGTACATACTGCACTAAAGTGTGCCAACGATTTCAATATCAAATATGAACTGTGTTAGTTGAACGACACCGTTTCCCGAAGCAGCCTACTTTAACAGTGTGCGTAGCATAGAGACATCTCTTATTTGTTCCAAATTTTCTGCGATAGCAGACGAATTAATTAATTAACATAATTAATTAAGTATGACTGAGCGATTGAATGAAATATGTGACACTTAAATTTGCATTCAAGAATTTGAGAGAAGGAATTTAAATATTTGTAATCTAAGAATCATCGACTGACCCCAACATTCAATTGTGCCATACGTGTCACAAGTTAGAATAACTTGAGGTCAAACGTTTGACACTTAGACCGAACTAAGAATGTAAAACGTTATATTGTTTTTTGAAATTTTCTAAAGAGTACTGTGCATAACTATTTATGATTACATCCAAGGGAAGACATCTGATTAGGTTAAATTGGTACATGCTATTTTCCATTCAAAGAAGTCAAATGATGGGCGTTGGGTACTGAAATTTGACAGGACCAGGAGTAGAATATCTGGCCATAGGGGCTAGTATACTGTTCGTGAAGTTATCACATATAGTGATGACTTGACGCCTAACATGATTTTTGTTGATAGGGAGGACGTAGCTTGAAAGATAGCGTCAATCATTGTTAACTTCCGGTCTGTGCTAAGTCCATTATTCAAACTAAGTACCAGCCCAACCAGGGGACTATACTTGATACAAGTAAGCCAGATGGAAACAATGAATTAATTATAGATCATACATCATATCCCAACAGAAAGCACCTTCCAGTTATATAATAATATGATCTATCAGTCTGGGAAAAAGAACAGCACCATTGGGTCCTGACAGGAGTTTAAACCTTAAACACGTACAGTGTATAATTATCCACACATAATGAAAGAGTGTGCCTTTCATAGGAGACAGGGGGAGAGTGTCAGGAACCCAATACCCTGTACGACAGTGACAAACAGGAGACAGGAAAACAGGTCAGATAGCCTGACATCCTGCAGCTGGGTTGCCGAGAGGGAGTCAACTTACAAGCAGGCTAAGGCCCGTGGTCACCACACAACACCACACCGCACGGGTCTCACGAACTGTGAGCAGCCGTGAACTGGCCAAACGTACCTGTGTTGGTCAGACAGGTTCAGGACAGCGAGACGGACAGAATAGGGCAGTGATAGTGTTTTTTTTTTTAGCATTGAGATACAATTGTAATATTGATGGCGTGGTTGAGCTGTGAAGCGAGCTGTGTTTGAGCTGAGACAGCGTGAGAGCTATGTTATGCTACTATATTATATTATTTCTTATGAATGATTATTACCATGTGATTCAGTTCAGTTCAGTTATCAGTTGGGGTATCTTCGTTGCACTCCGGACATGTCCATAGGTGCTCAGATCCTCCCCCCCCCCCTAGCATATTCATCAGCGTCCGGTGGCTAATAGTGCCAGTTCTGTGTTGGTTGACGAGGCGCTTTGTTTTCCCGATGCACCTCTCGCGTCTGGCTGTGCTGATTCTTACTCCCAGGTCTTTCATCCTGGACAGCGATGTGGAATCACTGACGTCAAAGTCCTCTGTTCTCGCCATATCTTTAAGGACGTTAATAACATCGGCACGATCCATGGGCTGGCCATCTACAGGGGGTGCAGAGCCAGCCAGTTTGTCAGCTCGTTCATTTCCCTCGACTCCCGCATGTCCCGGGACGAAGATGAAGGTGACTTTACGGACAACATACTTCCGCAGCGATTCAGTCCACTGTCTACCTACAGATCCAGCTTCGACCTTCTGAATCATGCTCATTGAATCACTTAGTACACACACGTTGGTATACTGCTGTGATTCCAGCCATATGAAAGCCTGTGTAACTGCCATCACCTCCATCGTCATGCTGCTCGTGGTCATAGAGTGGGCACCACTGGATTCTTGAACGGTTCGGCCCGCCGAACGGGCTGTAAATGCCCACGCACTTCTCTGCTGCTTTACAACAGATCCATCTGTGTAGATGAGCACTTCGGGGCTATCTGAGTGTTCATAGATGAGCGCGTTAACCTCTGCATTGACAGCGGCAGGGTTCTGCTCTCTGCACCGTCTGTCGAGTGTGATAATGCAGGAGAAAGTGCAATTAAAAGCTGGAGGCACCGGCACCCATTCCTTACAGGGGTTGATACCGGTAAGACTGCAGACCTGTCTGACGACATCTTCCGCCCGACCCCTCCATGAGTTGCCCCTCTTTAGCCTGTCACCTTTTTCTCTGAATATAGCGTCATGCAGAGGGTGCTGCTCATCTGCACTTATTTTTAAGTATGCACGAGCTCTCCAGATCTTGATCCTGTGTTCCATTGTCGGGAAGTCAAGGAGGTATCTCATTGCTACACAGCTGGTGTCTCTCGTGCAGCCCAAAATGATGCGCATGGCTTCGTTTTGTACCTTTTCAAGTCTTCCAATCTGTGTAGGGCTGACAGTGAGGATGGCCAGGGCATACTCGATGCGTGAAAGCACAAGTCCTTGGAACAGAAGTATTAGCAGTCTTTGCTCGATATTGGCAGTCGCCATGACTCTCATTGCTGACAAACCTTTTCGAGCCTTCGCTATGACATAATCGACATGATCTCTGAAGGACAGGCTACGATCAAGCCTCACGCCAAGATATGTCATTGACTGGGTTCTACTCAAACTGCTCCCATCCATTCTTACTGCCGGCAGGTCTGTTTTCACAATATGGTTGTTTAGTGAGAACCATGTAACCGTTGCCTTTGCAGGGTTGACAAGGGCAACGGCATCAGCACACCATGAGGAAATTCGATCTAGTTCGCCCTGCATATCATTGGCAACCGCCTGTCTATCTCGACCCTGTCGATACACGAGGATGTCGTCAACGAATGACAGAGTCCTACCCCTCCCGTCCAACTGTTGTTCAGTGATCGGCACCGTATACACGTTGAATAGTACTGGTGACAGTGGTGAACCCTGCGGCAATCCTGGACATATCGTTATCGGCTCAGAAGACCAACTCCCGCATCTTAGCCCCACCTTCCTTTGGAGCAGAACTGCAGCTATCCATCGTACAAGGTGAGGGTGCACTTTCAGCCTGAGGAGGGTTTGCATCAAGTGCTCGAAAGATACTCTGTTATATGCGTCCTCTAAGTCTATGGCGGCCGCACATGTCTCTTCTCTGACCTGAAATCCTTCGTAAACATCTTGAGCAAAGACCGCCACATTCAGCCATGACTCTTTGTTGCGTCTGTATCCTCCAAGTGTGGGCGGAAAGCAGCCGAGCTGTTCCAAGTCACAAGCAAGTCTGTGTGCTACAATTTTCTCCAGTAGCTTGCCAACAGTATTCTGCATCGTAATGATTCTGTAGCCGCTTATCTTGGAATGGTCTTTGTTCGGTTTTGGCAGCGGCAGCAAGTAGCTGTGTAGCCATTCTTCTTTGACCTGACCCCTCTGGATACTGGTGTTGAATTCTCTGGCCAGTTCTTCCATGTCATCATCTGATATCACCAGTAGGTCACCATATCGGATGCCGTCTGGGCCTGGGGCGGTGTTAGGTGATTTCTTGAGCATCGCACGCAATATCTCAGCTGTGATTGTCCATTCTTCGTCTGTCCCGACCCCCTCGCACAGCTGAGAGAGTGTCGTTGTGGTCCTCTGTCTGGCGGGCTCGTCTTTCTGGTCAGTCTGTTCTATGTAGCGTGCAAGAAGGGCCTTACCTTTATCCGCATCCGACTATTTCCATGCCAGGTCTGTGCCTTGAAAGTCTGGAGTACCCCTACGTTGTGCAGCACCGTTCATGCTCTTGTGGAGGCGCCAGAATGTCGTAAGAGATCGCTAGGAGCACACCTTCCTGCAGAACTCGTCCCATTTTTCGGCCTTGGCATGTTTGGCGCAGGATTTGAATAAAGTCGTCGTCCTATCGACCTCAGTCTTCAGGTTCGCCAACTCAACCTGTGGCATGTTAGCCTTTCTGGCCTTTTGCCAGTCTTTGACAGCCTGCCTCTTTCCCAGCCATGCCTTCTCGACCTCTCCATTCCACCATGGTGGCTGCAACCATCTTTCTTGTCTCCTGCGGGAGGAAGTAGTTTTCTTCTTCTGATCTTGCTTATGGCGTCCTGACCAGTGTTGTCGTACGGGAAGGCATTTGTCTTGTTTCTTTGACTCATGGCCCCGTCTTTCTTGATCAGGATGACACAAGGGTAGTGGTCACTATCGTGGTATCCCAGTGTGCCCCACCGGCACCTTGGTGCGATGGTGGGCGACACCAGAGCCAAGTCAATGACGCTGTCAGAGTCACCTGGTCGAGTGGCTATTCTAGTGACCTTCCCATCATTCAGACAGATTAGGGCAGCAGATGCCAGGGCGTCCTCCAGATCTTCTCCCTGTCTATTGGTGATGCAATTCCCCCATTGACTGCCTCTGGCATTGAAGTCCCCACAGTAGATGATATGCCTTTCATCCATATCGAACAAACTCTGCCATTGTCGCACGTCGACCTTCCCATTTCGCGCATAAACGTTGACGATTACAAGCTGCACTGGTGTCATTATTCTTAATGCCTGCACTTGCAGGGCATCACTGTTCCAGGCAGACATATCGATCTCAGACACTAGTATGTTGTCGCGGACCAGAATGGCCTGTCCGAGGTGCCGACTGTTAAAGAATCCCTGATATCCCGCGACATTGACTGTTCCGTCGCCGAGCTGTGTTTCTTGTAAGACTACAATATCGTTTCCGTACAGTAGTTTGTCAAGAATGGGTCGGCGTTGACTAAATGATGCACAGTTCCAGTACAGTACTCGAACGTGTCCGATGCCCAATCTGTCACATTTTAACCGCCTTCTGCGTGTGCCCGCCCTCTTGCCACGCCGTATTCTTGTCGGTCGTCTGGTCGTCATGTTAGGCTTAACTATCGCCACCGGGCGCCGATGATACGCCGAAGGGAGTCCGGGCGTGCGTGCACGAACTCCGTTGCACGGTCCGAACTCCATTTAACCACGAAAAACACACTTAATCCAAACACATTTCGGAAAAAGCACTTTCCATTTTACAGGACGAAAAAATGTCGTCCCCTGTGATAATAATGGTGAACAAGTTGCGAGTTGCCAAGAGCGCAACTTCTGTGAGTTTGCTCATGTGTATTGTGTTGTAAATAAAACGTCTAAAACTGTTGGTGCACTGTGTGAAAGTGTCATTCTTGAACGCGTGTATTTGTTTCACCTCTATGTCTTGAAAAGCGAGCCAGAAGTATGTCCAAGTAGGACTCTGACAGTGTGTATGCGTTACATCCTTGGTCTGCCAGCTGTTGCTGGTAGGCACAAGGTGATGCAGGCGAAGGCATACCTCAGAGTAGCTGCAGACACATATCACCCATGGCATGACGCGCTTGGCGCAAATAAAGGTCAGAGACTGATAAGAGGGAAATCATGGATGTCTTAGGCGGAGGATACGATCAGACAGGTGTGCATCTTGGAGAACATTAGACGAGGAGAGGAGTGGGTCAGAGTGCCATCGGAGCAGTCAGACTTGTGTAGCGTTATAATCACATTGGGCCGGGAGTGCAGGGAATGGCCAGCAGGGGCCACGGAAGTGGAAATCCAGCAACTAATTCAGGATAATGCTCGACCGGGTGATGTGATTATCTACACAGATGGTTTAGTGGTGAGAGGTAGGAGAAATGCCTGGGGATTCTTAGCAAAAGCTAATGGTCGATGTTTGGTGCAGGAGAGCCTGGCGTATGATACCACAACATCTAGCTTAAGAATGGAGGTGGAGGCGGTCAGTGCAGCTTTCCTCTGGATGGAGAACACGATACATACACACATCGTAATTGTAACTGATTCAGAAAGCATGCTGAGGAGGGTGAGGACAAGTAGGTTTCGCGCAGAGTGGCTTGCTTCGCTTCGGAGGTCACGGGTGGTAGGCATCACCTGGATTTTTTCTCCGGAGAATGACGGTGTGCTGAACAGGCGGATAGATTGGCTGGCTTGGCAAAACTTGGTGGAGTATTGATGCATGACAAAGCAGACGTGGTTGCGGCCTTGTGGGAACACGTGTACACCTCGGAGGAGCAAATGGATCACCATAGTCTAGCAATAATGAGGCAGCGAGGAGTGACGAGGGGATCTGGCCGACGCTCAGAGTGAAGGAGAGACGGACATATAATCAGATTGCTACTGGAACTATTGGCAGCTGAGGGTGGGGACGGAGCGCTTATGGGAATGCCCCGAATGCTGTGATGTAGGTTCCTAAATCAATCAATCTATCAATCAATGTATGGAATATACGTTAGGTGACACAAAATGATGATGTGTTTCATGTATGGAATATACGTTAGGTGACACAAACTGATGATGGGTGTTTTATGTATGGAATATACGTTAGGTGATACAAACTGATGATGGATGTTTCATGTATGGAATATACACACCCGTCTCACGCCAGTAATCTGGAGTTCGATCCCAGGTCCAGTCAGGGATATGCACTACTGACGAGCTCAAACGAGAGCGAAACTCGAGTCTAGTGCTTCCAATCTGACCTGGACCAAGGTTCGTACCAGAATACGAACAGCATTGCCAGTTGTGGGTTGTGTTCAATCTTTAAACTCCCGAAACAACCAAATAGATCAAAATGGAATATACGTTAATTGACACAAACTGATGAACGTGCAACCATTGACTATACGCTTCTGAACCTCTGTGAGCCAGCAGAAGCAGAGGGGATGTATAAGTTGAGAGGTCGGCTGGCTGGTGGGCTGGCTGACTGGCTGCCAGGTTAGCTGGCTGGCTGGCTGGCAGGTTAGCTGGCTGGCTGGCTGGCCGACTGGCTGGCAGGTTAGCTGGCTGGCTGGCTATGAAGAAAAAACATGCTGAGGCTCTGTTCAACTGACGGTTAGTTGATGTCTTATAATTGGGGCCCTTATGGCGTTTATTTTCAGCTTGTGGAAATAGAGCTGCGTGTTTTGCTTCCTGATTTCTGAACATTTCTGGCCTGGTGGTGATTACATCCTGCTTGCTGTTTAACATGTCTGATGAGGTTCGCACACTTGTAAGGTCTGGGGTTGTAATGTTCCCACCCTTCTCGTTGTGTTCTTGTTACAGGGAGAGGTTCCCGTCCTATCTCGCGGTGTTCTTGTTACAGGGAGAGGTTCCCGTCCTATCTCGCGGTGTTCTTGTTACAGGGAGAGGTTCCGGTCCTATCTCGTGGCGTTCTTGATACAGAGAGAGGTTGCCGTCCTATCTCGCGGTGTTCTTGTTACAGGGAGAGGTTCCGGTCCTATCTGGTGGTGTTCTTGTTACAGGGAGAGGTTCCGGTCCTATCTCGTGGTGTTCTTGTTACAGGGAGAGGTTCCCGTCCTATCTTGTGATGTTCTTGTTACATGGAGAGGTTCTCGTCCTATCTCGTGGTGTTCTTGTTACGGGGAGAGGTCCCCGTCTGATCTCGTGGTGTTCTTGTTACAGGGAGAGGTTCCCGTCCTATCTCGCGGTGTTCTTATCACAGGCAGAGGTTCCCGTCCCGTCTCGTGGTGTTTATGTTACAGGGAGAGGTTCCCGCCCGGTCTCGTGGTGTTCTTGTTACAAGGAGTGAGTCATCGGTAATCGAACCGTTGGTGACCCCATCTGTCTCTCTTGTGGCTTGCTCTGTCGTTGAATTTTAGTGCTCTATCACTTCTTTCAAATCTTGTGTCTTGGACTCTTAATCTTGGTGAAGTGTGGTCCCTTCTCCTGGTCACCGTACGTTCTTGGTAGCTTTCGTTTTCACTTTCTGTCACCTCTTCTGTTGCTTCATCTGCTGTCTGGGTCTTGCTGTTGGTGGTGTCTTTATTGAGTGTTTCATTTTTGGTCTGTTTCTTGAGTTGTTTCATCTGTTCTCTTTCTTCCGAAACTTGTTTCAGTGTCTCTTCCGTCTCCGCCTTGATTGCAGCATTCGAGCCACATCCCGCTCGATCGTCTGCTTGACAGGTTTGTGAACAAGGGGATTTGTAAGCAAATACAGATGCCTGTGATAGACTATCTGTAGATTCACGGAAATTAACATAAAGATACACAACACACGAGGATCTCCACAACACAGAGAAACCCCACACACGTGGATAACCACACCACAGAGATACCCTCACACGAGAATCAGCACAAAGAAACACCACATACTGGAATCAACAAAACAGAGAGAAACACAACACAAGGGGATCAACACAACACAGAGAAACACCACACATACGAATAAACACAGAGAAACACCACACACGAGAATCAACACAACACAGAGAAAAACCACACGAGATAATCAACACAAAGAAACACCAAACGAGAGAATCAACACAAAAAACATCATACACGAGAATCAACACAACACAGAGAAACACCACACACTTTAATCAACACGAAGGACCACCACACACCAGAATCAACACAAAGAAACACCACACATGAGAATCAACACCGAGAAACACCACACATGAGAATCAACACCGAGAAACACCACACATCAGATCAGTATCATCCCAGATAAATACCACACATCAGAATCCACACAAAGAAACACCACACACAGGAATCAAAAAAGAGAAACACCGCACATGAGAATCAACACAGAGAAACACCACACGAGAGAATCAACACAGAGAAACACCGCACGAGAGAATCAGTACAGAGACACACCACACACGAGAATCAACACAACACAGAAAAACGCCACACACAAACATCAACATAGAGAAACACCCCACACAATGATCACCACGACACATAGAAACATCACAAGAGACAATCTACACTGAGAAACACCACACATTAGAATCAACACAGAGAAACACAATTCATGAAAATCAACACAGAGAAACACCACACGAGAGAATTAACACCTCCCCCGATGTGTCTCCACCTTGCCGTGGTGGGGGAGCTTGCGTGTCCCATCGACCCCATGTGCTTGCCGATGGGTAAAAAACTACATATCGGTCAGCATATGGGATAGGGACCAGACTAAGAGAGACACAACCTGCTGCTCTGCAGGTGAGACTGAGGATAGCAGTCCAAAAATTAAATCAGGCGCACGAAGGCAGAAGTTCTTGGTCCGGACAAAACACTAAAGGCTCCCTGTCGAGGGCTGTGGCTGAACGCCTCTAAGCCACAAACCCTCGGACCTGAGAGCCGGGTCGATAGCCACCTCTCGAAAAATAAAGGCGTGATACTGAGCAAGCTACATGCTCAGGTCTGATAGGAGTTCGAAGGCTCTCAGCTGGGGGATATGAGAGATTCCCGGATGAGAGGCCAGGCCGTTTCTCGTTCACCGCTGCACGAAGGTAAGGTGCTGATCCGGCAGCACAAGTAGCCTACCTCGTGAGTGAGTACAAAAAGTCCAAAAGTGCCCCAGTCGAAGAAAGTGGCTGCGAAAACTGTATCTAACTCATAGAGAGTGTAGACAAAAGTGGAAGAACGTCTCAATGCCGCAAAATGGAACGCACGGCGAGCGAACCTATTGCGTGGTCCGAAGTCAAAAGCGTGGGTGTCGCTTGCAGTCTGACCGTCCCTGGTGTGTGTGCTTGAGCGATCAGTGGCAAACGAGTTGCCCAACACATGGAAGTGAGGAACTAAAGCAGCCATGAGCAGGACGTGGCAACTCCTCGGGTGAGCCCAGTCACAGAGCAATATGTGCCGGCTCTGCAATTATGGAAGCCTCCTTGGATAGCGAGGGAATGCTCATGGTCTGCCCCTGCCTTCCCTTGAGGGCCGACCACGATGTCGCTCGTCGTTCTATCTTGACCAGCTGAGATGTTAGCGACATCACAACAGTCCAACGTGCCTCGAAACCAGAGGATGGCTAACCTCATTAAAAAATGCCCGCTGGAAGTCGGAAGTGTCGTCCTACGGGTGGCAAACTAAAAATTGACACTACGCAATTACGTCCGAGTGAAATGTCTCGTCCGAATGTCTCTCGTGCTAGGAACAGCTCTGACTACCTAGTTTCCGAATGCCGCTCTTGTTCGGAACAGCTCTGACTGGGTAGTTTTCCGAATGTCTGTTGAGCCTGGAAAAGCTCTGATGGGCGCAACGACAAGCACATGTCCGAAAACTCGCTGAGTGGATGCCGTCTGCAAACCTGTCTGGTTTGTGCGGGAATGACCCGGGGAAACGAAATGACCAATATATTGAAGTGAGGATTTAAAGCAGCCATGAGCAGGACGTGACGATCTCCCTCGGTGAGCCCAGATCCAGGGCGTTATGTGTCGGCCCTGCAACTATGGAAGCAACCTTGGATGGCGGAAAATGCTATGGACTGTCCCTGCCTTCCTTTGAGGGATGACCGTTGTCTTCGACCGTTCCACCTTGGCCAGCATGGTTGCAGATGGCGCCACAAAAGTGAGAGTCTCCCAGGAATGCTACCTGGTCAAAAATGCACGCTAAAGTCGATGTGTTGGCCTACGGGTTTCGGCCCAAGGGCGCATAACAGACACACCGCAATCACATCTGAAAAAACACTCCGGATGAACGAAAAGAAGAAGAAGAAGAAGAATTAACACAGAGAAACACCACACATGAGAATCAACACAAAGACACACCACACACTGTAATCAACACAGAGAAACACCACACACTTTAATCAACACAGGGAAAAACGACACGAGAGAATCAACACAAAGAAACACCACACACTTAATCAACACAGAGAAAAACCTCACACTTTAATCAACACAGAGAAACACCACAAATTAGTACCAACACAGAGAAATACCACACAGCAGAATCAACACAAAGAAACACAACACATGAGATTCAACACAGAGAAACACCACACATGAGAATCAACACAGAGAAACACCATCCATCCATCATGTGCCATGCCGATAAGCGTGGGCGGTCATGTTCTGCCATGTCACTCGATCACCAGAGTCGTGGATCAGCTCTGTGTTCCTGTCTCGACCATGCCACTTGGCCAAGCCATCCAGGTATTTACTTCTCTGTCTTCCCCTTGGTCTCTTCCCTTCGATCTTGCCAGTCGTCACCAAGTTCTCCAATTCATTTCTTCTCATAACATGCCCAAAAAATATTGACTGTCTACGTCTAATGCCTCTAATCAGTGTACGATCTGCATTTGTTTCTTGAAGGACTTGTTCATTGGTTTTTCTGTCTGTCCATGGTATTCTTTGCATTTTCCTCAGAAACCACATTTACACAGCCATCAGCTGTTTTTCAGCTTGACTGCTTATTATCCACGCTTCACATCCATACAAAAGTATAGGTTCTATGTAGCACCTCAACACTCTTTTTCTCGTTTCAATTGATGTCTTTTTATTGGTCAGTATGTTTTTCATCTTGCAAAAGGCTACCTTCGCAATGACAATTCTTGTTCTAATCTCTTCAAGGCATCTCCCATCACACAACCACAAATAAATACCACACACTTTAATCAACACAGAGAAATACCACACATATAATCAACACAATGAAATACCACACACAGGAATCAACACAGAGAAACACCACACAAGAGAATCAAAACGGAGAAACACCACACGAGAGAATCAACATAGTGAAATACCACACGAGAGAATCAATATAGAGACACACCACACACGAGAATCAACACCACACAGAAAAACACCACACTCGAGAATCAACACAGAGAAACACCCCACACGAGTTTCACCACAAAACAGAGAAACACCACACGAGAGAATCAACATAAAGAAACACCACACGAGAGAATCAACATAAAGAAACACCACACACCAGAATCAAATCAGAAAAACAACACACTCCGCAGTGTCATCAGCACTTTATTTTGACACCAGAAATAACATCAAATATGTATCCACACTACTACAATTGGTCTTCAACACAAGTCTCAGGGTCGACAAGGCGGTCCTATTGTCTGGCCTCTCCTTGTGGTTGTAGACGGATCACTTCTCTGGACACACCATTTCACCCTCGCAGCAATCCGGGTATGGGGCTCCGATGTAGCGCTCAAATGTACAGTTGTTGGGAACTCCTACAACGCCACATCTGCAAGAGATGATCTTAAATAACGTATTCAGCAGCTGACGATTCAAATATCTTATGTTGCACAGACACGCTCGTGCACACACACACACACATACACACACACACACACACACGCGCGCGCGCGCGCGCGCGCGAACACATACACACACGCCCACGCATACATTCATACGCATACACGCATGAACTCACAGACGCACGCTCGCGCACATACACACGAACACATACAATGTTTTATAGTGAACTACTGAACTATGTCTCGTGCCCAACAATTTGTCCACCAGTTATATTCAAATACATTGCACTAGCTATCATATGAACAGAAACGTATAATTAAATCAATCATACCATGACATGAACAGAAACGTATAGTAAAGTCCATAACACTAGGTATCACGTGAATAGAAATTTATAGTCAAATTTATGACGCTAGATATCACATGATCAGAAACGTATAGTCAGATGTATCACATTAATATACACGTATAGTCGAGTGTATAACAGGAACAGAAACGTATAGTCAAGTGTATCACGTGTCAGAACCATATAGTAAAGTTTATCATATGAACATTGTAACAAGCTATGGGGAGGGTCCCATAATGTCCCGTCACAATATTTCAAACTTATTCTTTTGCTCTGACTGGGGATAGGTCTTTGCTGCCAACCCTCATCCGTTTCCCCGGACTTACTGTCACTCTATCTTTCGACCTCAGGGTTATTTCCTGCAGTGTATTTCTGGCTGACACACACGTAACATGACGATCGTCTCAGTCACTATAATTTGAATTTAATACCGTAATAAAGACAACACAGAAGAACACCAAGACAGATAAACCTATACAAGTCCAGAAAACAAAACTGATGAGATAAATCTAGTCCAGAAATGAATCCAGAAACTCTGAACCTCATATAACACAGATCTTGAAATTGTCCTGTCAATTCACAACTGCCTCACCGGGCAAAGGATCCAGTCTCTCTATCCAGCGTCGGTTGTTCGAACAACAGCTTCCAAGTTTCCTAGGTCACCACGATATAGTCAGTAATCTGGTCTGGGAAAGTTCCATGGGATCACTGGGCACAATTGAGGTTGGGAACCAAAGCCATGATACCAGATTGGGTATAGGGAATGAATCAGAGTCCTTCGCTGTCCCGGACAAGGATGGGAATTGGCGTAGGTCCAAACCGCCTCATCAGCAAACGCTCGACCTTAAGTCAATGAGAAGACTTGAGTTGGCTGTTGTGTCACTCATTACATTTTTGTAACGCCTCTCCATTTATATTAGAAAAAACACATTATACCTGGTATGTCCACTGACTTGCCCTGGCTTCATCAGGTACTTATAAGTTTGGGCATAGAAGCCTTGTCAAGTCTTTCAACACACTTTCCGGTTTACACTCGACCTTACGTCGTTGAGAAGACTTCAAAAGAAGGACCCTGTAGATAACAAAAGTCAAGTGAGGGATCAAGCTGACTCATGCCCTACACATTAGTTATGCATTTCGGCTTACCACGATAAGTAGATAAGTGGCTTGCTTGAATGAGTCTGACATGTCAGGTAGCCCCTGGATTGGCTACGTCCTGGCTTGAGCAGACCCCCAACTTGTAGACGTCATGTCGGCTACCCTATGCACCCTGTTGCATATAAGACTCACTCTCCACACTCATACCCTGCCTTTATTATTATTGGGCACATTCGTTTCCCAGCTTCTCTCTCCCTTGCAAACCATGCCTTTCTCACGACAAAGATCTTGTGGTGTGGTGTGCCCAGTAATCTGTATGTTTCTCCCCCTTAACTAATATTATAGTAGTGGGGTTGTATGGCACGCAGTGTAGTTCCCCATTCCCAGCAAGAATAGGAAAGAAGATACTACCACTTCCGGCCGCTGCTCTTGTCTGAGCTGTCGCCGCAATGTACCGGCAGTGCCTCACATAACACACAGATTCAGAGGAATGCAGGTTCTCTCAATGAGACAAAGAAGTTTAGTTATATCCCCCACATCATCCCATCGACTAAAAGACGAAAGAGATAGCACCGTGGATAGCCTCTTCCGGATCAAGAAGATAGATCATAGATTGGTGGACCCCATCCCCAAGGAGCCCTTCCCTCCTTCCGGCACACCGTAGCTATCTGATGTGCTTATATTTAAATGAGAGATGCTACTAAGTAGAGGTAAGCCGTAGGAAGAAAGATAACACACGTCTATCGGCTGCCAAGAACAAGCGATATCATTTGGGACATCTTTATTGTTCAGATTCGTTCCCAGGCGATGTCAAGAACAGAACGCCTAACTAGATTGGCCAACGGTCAACCCACTCACAATATGGGCATGACCGGCTTTTCGCCAGTTCGTTTCACCAGTTGAGACAACAGAGATTTATAGGCCAAGTTTTGGCTGGACCAAAGAAAACCCAAGTTTACCTTTTCATTCCACCAGTAGGCCTTTACAAATGTCTCAATCTTTAACTTGAACTCTTGACATTCGGCAGTGGGTAGCGATCAGTAGAAACTGACATGAATTCTCCAGAAGCCGCACAAGTGCGCATTTGGCGCAAGGCGCTCCATCGGGTCTACCCGAAAGAAAAGACCTATATCTACTCGCTCCATGTAAAGATTGTGTTATGAAGGTAACCCAAAGAACTATCTTTCATGGAGATTGAGCGAACAAGAGAACTGAGAGCTTCCGAAAGCCGTTTCCCCCTGTTTACCCAAAAATAAAAGAAGGCATGAGGACATGAGCCATTGGCGTTTCACCACATAGGCCCCATCTTAAGAAAGTCGAACCCTACGAAGTTTCTACTGCCAGAGGTTCTGTTTGAATAGCCCCACCCTCACATTCAACCATAGGATGCCGTGATAGGAAATCCGCTCCCACATTCTCCCTTCCGGGGATGTATTCGACCGTGAACTGATACGGTTGTAGGAGCAATGACCATCTCATTAACCCCGCGTTCAGTTTCTTAGAAGTTGCCAAAAACGTCAGAGGTTGATGGTCGGACTGCACTTTGAACGGTACTCCATACAGATAAGGTTGAAATTTCTGTACCGCCCACACTAGAGCCAGACATTCCCGTTCGACTGTGGAGTAATTCCGTTCGGCAGGTAACAGTTTTCTACTTGCATACGCCACCGGACATAGCACCGAAGCATCATCTCGCCCTTCCTGCAACAAAGTTGCCCCAATCCCTATGTTACTCGCGTCGGTTCTTAGAACAAACGTTTTCTCCAAATTTGGGAGTTGCAGGACTGGCCTATCCACCAAAGCCTGTTTCAGCTTCCCATAAGCTTCTTCACAGCTCGGGGTCCAGATTATAAGATCTGGCGATCCTTTCTTCAGGGTCTCGGTTAACGGCGCCGCAATTTCGTTGCACTTCGGAATAAATTTCTGGTAAAACCCACACAGAGACAAGAAAGACCTAACATCTTTTTTGGATTTAGGACGGGGTGCGAGACGGACCTTCTCAATATTCTTTTCTTCCGGTACCAGTCCCCCTGGGGTAATAGTATGTCCCAGAAATTCCAAGGATTGATAGCCAATCATGCATTTGGCTGGACGGGCGGTTAACCCTTCCTCTTTTAACCTTTTGAAGATCTGTCCCAAGGACTTCAGGTGATCACTCAGATTGTCAGACGCGATGAGAATATCATCCATAAACGAGACCACAGAGGGATCCTTTAAAGGCTCTAATAACATTCTCATCATGCGAGTGAACACACTGGGCGCATTGCTCAGCCCAAATGGCATCACCTTGAATTCGTAATGCTCGCTCGGAGTACTGAAGGCGAGCAAGGGGCGAACCTCGGGTTTCACAGGGATCTGATAATATCCCCTGCTTAGATCAATTTTCGAAAAGTACTTTGCCTTATTTAGTCTGGCAAACAGTTGATTTGTGTTCGGTAACGGTTCAACTTGGAATGTCGTACATCTGTTTAAATGCCTGTAATCAATACATAGGCGGTGCTCCCCACTGGGCTTCCTCAACAAGACAACCCCGGCATTATAAGAAGAAGTCGAAGGAGTGATGATGTCATCGCCCAGAAGCTTCTGGATTTCAGCTTCCAGGGCCTTCTCTTTCGAAAAGGGCACTGGATATATTTTTTGGCGAACGGGGTCTTGGGTAGTCAGAGTCATATCGAACTCGACTAACCCTGTTCGCCCTGGCCGATCGGTAAGAATCTGCTGATGGGACTCCAACAAACGGATGACTCGGTCTGTTTCTTCAGCCGACAGATCAGGATTAATATGTACATCCCTATAGGTTTCCCCCGAGTGTAAAGGATACTCCCTATCCGCGTCTTCGTCCGATTCAGTTTCCATCGCGACCGCCATAGTCATAAGTGGGAGAGAAGTACCATCAGATCGTTCTTCATACTTTTTGAGGAGGTTAATGTGGAAGATTTTGGATTGCCCCCTGATCCGGATGGCATAGTTGGTTCGGGACACAACCCTTTCCACCGGGAAAGGCCCCTGCCAACTAATCTCGAGTTTATTGGAACCAACTGGAAGTAACAACAGAACCCGATCCCCCACTTTAAGAGACCTATCTTTTGTCCTTCTATTGTAATAGGCCGCGTGTCGCTTTCTGGCTGCCCTTAGATTCTGAGCTGCCAAAGCCCAACCCGTCTGGAGCTTCTTCTTTAACTCTTCGACGTATTTATATGAGGATACAACTTCTTCGGAAGTTTCTTCCTCTGTCCAACATCTCAATAGGGCTTCTAAGGGACCCTTGATAGGCCTCCCGAATAGTAGAGTGGCTTGTGGCAACCCGGTCGACCCATGGGGAACCTCCCGATAGGCGAACAAGGCGGCTGAGATATACTCATCCCATCTGTCTGGTTTCTCTTGAGCCAGCTTCCGAAGCATGGTCACCAAGGTACCATTAAACCTCTCTACTTGCCCATTCGACTGAGGGTGGTACGGGCTTGTGTGAATGTGGTTGGTCTGGAAGATACGAAAGACTTCTTCCATTAGCTTACCACAGAACTGAGACCCATTGTCCGTTAGGATCTGGTTGGGAAATCCCAACCAAGTAAAGGTCTCCATCAGTGCATCAGCCACTCGCTTAGAATCGATTGTGGCCAAAGGTATCGCCTCACCCCACATGGAACAGCAATCCACCATCGTGAGAATGTACTTATTCCTCTTCCTAGTCCGAGGAAGAGGACCAACAAGATCGATGGCAACTCTCTCGAAAGGAGAGTTCATAATGGGCATGTCACCCAAGACTACCGGAGCCGTCCAGTGTTTTGGTGCCACACGCTGGCACTCTGGGCACGACTTGACGTACCTACGCACGTCTTCAGTCATCCCTGGCCAGTAGTAATGGCAGGAAATGCGCTGGAGAGTTGCCCCGACACCCATATGTCCACTGAATGAAATGGTGTGTCCCATGTGAAGAAGCTGTTCCCGATAAGCCTTAGGAACTACCAGCTGTCCATGCTGGCGTTCCTCCACTCCGGCTCTCCGGTAGAGTAACCGATTCTTCATATAATACTGACCCCGTCTTGGTGGGTCAGAACTTTTTGGCAACTGGTTGAAGCAAGGTTGCAAAGTAGCATCCTGGCTTTGAGCAGCTCGTAACTCCCCAGGCAAGGGATTCACGATCAAGGCCGGCGTCTGCTCATCCTCCGATTGAGATCTGGTTTGCATCGCTACTACGTACATGGGTTCGGTTGGGATCCCTAGAAAGACGTAGCGACAACCCAAGATCATTGGGAAGATAGGATCGAGCAGAACGGCTGTCTGTATAGTGCCGGTAACATATTTTGATTTGATGTCCACCTTCGCAATTGGAAGAGCCATCGCTACCGCACTCTTTGTCGCCGTTTGAATCTCAATAGATTCCCCGGTTAGCTGCTCTGGGCTCACTAAGTGTGATGAAATTACAGCCTCAAACTGCAGACCTGTGTCATAGAGACACTCAACTGGTTGTCCGTTCACAAGTATCGTCTCTACTACTGGTGGTTTTTCTGAATCTTTGTTCTCAAGACCCCTCCCTTCTACCTCCTTGTGAGACCCTTCCCCGGTTTCTACAAGACAAGCAGCATAGTGAGAGTCTTTCTGTTTACGCCGGCAATCAGCCGTATTGTGTGTGGGAGATTTGCAATAGGCGCACCACTTTTCACTCCACTTTCTTTTAGGAGATCCAGGTGGACTCTTACCAGAGGGTTTCTTAATTGGAACTTTATCGAAAGGATCCTCCTTTTTAGTGTGGGTTGTTTTAGGGTTCTTCTTCTTTCCAGACCAAGTGTCTGGTGATCGGGGATTGGGTTGTGACAGTTCCCCATTATCCCCATGAGCTAGCACATACCTTTCCGCTAATGTATTTACCAAGTCTAACTTCTCTGCCCCATTTTCTAGCAAGAAGGTTTGCAATGGCTTCGGCATCATCCTCTTCATTTGGTCCACGACCACTAATTCTTCTAAACTTTCATAGTCATTAGCAAATCCAGCTAATGACATCCACTTCAAAAGGTAAGACTTCAGTCTAACACTGTAGGCTGCGAACATCTCCCCTGGTTCTCTCTTCGACTTTCTGAACTGCTGTCGATAAGTATGAGCTGTCATCTGGAACCTTTTCAATAATGCTTTCTCCAGGGCTTCATAGTCATTCTCCATACCAGGTGGCAACCTTGAGTATACCTCGTACGCTGTCCCTCTCAGGCCCTGTGAGAGTTTCAAGTTCCATTTCCCACGTTCCAGTCCCATAGCCAAAGCCATCGACAGGAATCTTTGAAGATACTGGTCGATCTTATCTTTGTGTTCATCGAACGGGAGCAAAGGGAACTTCATTGCCTGGTATGGACCGCCAGCAGAAGTTGTTGAGTCCGGTAGAACGGTGCCTCCCACTGCACCCTCGCTTTCCTTGGCAGATTTAGCTCTAAGCTCCAACTCCCTCATGCGGAACTCATGGTCTCTGACGGCCTGCTCAGCTTCCATTTTCTTAGCTTCGCGCTCAGCTTCAATTTTCTTAGCTTCACGCTCGACCTCAAATTTCCTAGCTTCACGCTCTGCCTGTCTGAAGTCTCTTTCAACTTCCTGAACATATTTTTGTAACTCTACACCATCGTAGCCCATCTCTCGCCCTTTAGCCTGTACTTCTGCAACATTAAATTTCGCTGATGCCATCTTAATCTCAGCGGGTAAATGTATACAATTCTATATCAAAATTTATCGATCAAATAACAATTGGATATTTTATACGACCACAACACGTCACATGTCGGTCAGTCTGTGTCAGGCAGAGTACAGACAATAGCCAGGCACGGTAGGCAGAACCTATTGATAGTAGACAAGGATATCTGTCCCCTATCACTATATCAGCCAGAACTCCACCAGGATTTCAAATATCCCGGGACGAGCCCCCAGAAATTGTAACAAGCTATGGGGAGGGTCCCATAATGTCCCGTCACAATATTTCAAACTTATTCTTTTGCTCTGACTGGGGATAGGTCTTTGCTGCCAACCCTCATCGGTTCCCCCGGACTTACTGTCACTCTATCTTTCGACCTCAGGGTTATTTCCTGCAGTGTATTTCTGGCTGACACACACGTAACATGACGATCGTCTCAGTCACTATAATTTGAATTTAATACCGTAATAAAGACAACACAGAAGA
This sequence comes from Cepaea hortensis, assembly GCA_963921405.1. Taxonomy (NCBI): domain Eukaryota; kingdom Metazoa; phylum Mollusca; class Gastropoda; order Stylommatophora; family Helicidae; genus Cepaea; species Cepaea hortensis. The sequence goes on from OY992876.1 coordinate 427,684,485, forward strand.
ACACCAAGACAGATAAACCTATACAAGTCCAGAAAACAAAACTGATGAGATAACTCTAGTCCAGAAATGAATCCAGAAACTCTGAACCTCATATAACACAGATCTTGAAATTGTCCAGTCAATTCACAACTGCCTCACCGGGCAAAGGATCCAGTCTCTCTATCCAGCGTCGGTTGTTCGAACAACAGCTTCCAAGTTTCCTAGGTCACCACGATATAATCAGTAATCTGGTCTGGGAAAGTTCCATGGGATCACTGGGCACAATTGAGGTTGGGAACCAAAGCCATGATACCAGATTGGGTATAGGGAATGAATCAGAGTCCTTCGCTGTCCCGGACAAGGATGGGAATTGTCGTAGGTCCAAACCGCCTCATCAGCAAACGCTCGACCTTAAGTCAATGAGAAGACTTGAGTTGGCTGTTGTGTCACTCATTACATTTTTGTAACGCCTCTCCATTTATATTAGAAAAAAACACATTATACCTGGTATGTCCACTGACTTGCCCTGGCTTCATCAGGTACTTATAAGTTTGGGCATAGAAGCCTTGTCAAGTCTTTCAACACACTTTCCGGTTTACACTCGACCTTACGTCGTTGAGAAGACTTCAAAAGAAGGACCCTGTAGATAACAAAAGTCAAGTGAGGGATCAAGCTGACTCATGCCCCACACATTAGTTATGCATTTCGGCTTACCACGATAAGTAGATAAGTGGCTTGCTTGAATGAGTCTGACATGTCAGGTAGCCCCTGGATTGGCTACGTCCTGGCTTGAGCAGACCCCCAACTTGTAGACGTCCTGTCGGCTACCCTATGCACCCTGCATATAAGACTCACTCTCCACACTCATACCCTGCCTTTATTATTATTGGGCACATTCGTTTCCCAGCTTCTCTCTCCCTCGCAAACCATGCCTTTCTCACGACAAAGATCTTGTGGTGTGGTGTGCCCAGTAATCTGTATGTTTCTCCCCCTTAACTAATATTATAGTAGTGGGGTTGTATGGCACGCAGTGTAGTTCCCCATTCCCAGCAAGAATAGGAAAGAAGATACTACCACTTCCGCCCACTTGTCTGAGCTGTCGCCGCAATGTACCGACAGTGCCTCACATAACACACAGATTCAGAGGAATGCAGGTTCTCTCAATGAGACAAAGAAGTTTAGTTATATCCCCCACATCATCCCATCGACTAAAAGACGAAAGAGATAGCACCGTGGATAGCCTCTTCCGGCTCAAGAAGATAGATCATAGATTGGTGGACCCCATCCCCAAGGAGTCCTTCCCTCCTTCCGGTACACCGTAGCTATCTGATGTGCTTATATTTAAATGAGAGATGCTACTAAGTAGAGGTAAGCCGTAGGAAGAAAGATAGCACACGTCTATCGGCTGCCAAGAACAAGCGATATCATTTGGGACATCTTTATTGTTCAGATTCGTTCCCAGGCGATGTCAAGAACAGAACGCCTAACTAGATTGGCCAACGGTCAACCCACTCACAATATGGGCATGACATGCTTTTCGCCAGTTCGTTTCACCAGTTGAGACAACAGAGATTTATAGGCCACGTTTTGGCTGGACCAAAGAAAACCCAAGTTTACCTTTTCATTCCACCAGTAGGCCTTTACAAATGTCTCAATCTTTAACTTGAACTCTTGACATTCGGCAGTGGGTAGCGATCAGTAGAAACTGACATGAATTCTCCAGAAGCCGCACAAGTGCGCATTTGGCGCAAGGCGCTCCATCGGGTCTACCCGAAAGAAAAGACCTATATCTACTCGCTCCATGTAAAGATTGTGTTATGAAGGTAACCCAAAGAACTATCTTCCATGGAGATTGAGCGAACAAGAGAACTGAGAGCTTCCGAAAGCCGTTTCCCCCTGTTTACCCAAAAATAAAAGAAGGCATGAGGACATGAGCCATTGGCGTTTCACCACAAACATAATCATGTAATCTAGTTTATCACATCAACGGAAACATATAGTTAAATCCATGACATTGGATATCACGGGAACAGAAACGTGAAGTCAAGGTCATATCACTAGGTCCCGTATGAACAGAAACGTATAGTAAATTCCCTGATTCAATGTATCACATGAACAGAAACGTATAGTCAAGTCCTTGATTCCAGGTATCACATGAACATAAACGTATAATGAAGTCTATGATACAAGGTAGAACATGAACAGATACGTATAGTCAAATCCTTGACACTGGGTATCATTATCATCATCGCCGTGAGCCATGCCGTTGAGCGTGGCAGTCATGTTTCGCCATCTCATTCGATCATCAAAGTCGTGGATTAGCTCTGTGTTCCTGTCTCGACGATACCACGTGACTAAGCCATCTATGGTTTTACTTCTCTGCATTCCCTTTGTTCTTTTATCCAAATCTTGCCAGTTGTCACCAAGGTCTCCAATTTATTTTTTCTCAAAAAGTGACCAGAAAATTTTGACTGTCTCCGTCTAATTTCTCTAATCAATTTACGATTTTCATTTGCCTCTAGTAGGACGTGATCATTGTTTTTTGTTGTTGTTGTTATTCTTTCTTTCTGCCTGTCCATGGTATTCTTTTAATTTTTCTCAGAAACCACATTTCCACAGCCATCAGACGTTTTACAGCGTTTGCTCATTGTCCACGCCTTACATTCATACAAAAGTACGGTATCACATGAACAGAAAAGTATTATTAAATCAATCACACTAAAATTAAATAAAAACGAAGGGAGACTCGAACGCACGCACATCCAGCCTGAAAGTAAGACTGCCAGCCACTGAGCTACCTAGACTTGGTGGGGTCAGACAGCGGACATTTGGGTCAGCAGTTGACAACTAGATGTCTACTTCCTGTTTTCCAGGCAGTGAGACTGAGACATTAGAACATATCCACGAGGGGGGAAATCAAATGAAAACCTTCACATGTTTGTTGCTGTTGTGAATGTATTCTGAAAAAGTAAAGAACAAATGTATAAATGTTCGATGTAGTCACCACTGCGTTCAATGCCAATCCTCCAGCGCCGATAAAGTGCTTGGGTTCCTGTAAAAACAATCGACTCTGGTGTCACTACTCGGTGTGCCTAACCCGTTCGTGAACAGTCTGTCACAGAAGTCACGCCGTTTTTGAAACTTCCTACTCCATTCATATACTTGCTGGATTGACAAGCATGCATCACCATGCTGGACCTTCATTCGCCGATGAACTTCTATAGGATAACAGAAAGCTGCTCCTCTTTGGTGCATGTCAGTAGTAGGGCGGCCATCTTTAAACTGTTCTTTTGGCGTCTTCGTGTTCGTCTGCACAATGATGTCACACGCATAACACTCTTGACATCCTTAATAACAGTATTGAGAGGTTACAAGGCACTGGCATGTTTACTGTAATGTCTGTCTATCACGTTTTCGTTTCACGTTTTCATGTGAACACCTCTCGAAGAATGTTTAGTTTAGTTTAGTTTAGTTTTAGTCGACCGATCAACATCACGGGACACGGGTGTAACCCATAAGTGTTCAATTCTACTCCTAACTCAACTCTGAGTCCGGAGAATCTTAGCTCAGTGCACGAACTCCGTAGCACCGGCACCGGCGAGGATCCTGAAATACTTTAATACTTTGGATAGATTTTCGCCTCGAAATTTTGCCCGGGCGGCACGGTTAGGCTACTCTTTTTCGATGTCCAACTGCCAAGGAATGTTTTACGTGTGCAACAATACACACGGGCGTCCGATCTCACTACTCAGAGACCACGGGAAACTTTGTTACTAGTAGTGCACGTGAAAACATCCCGGCCCTCCCCAGGGCTTGAACCCGGGACCTCCAGCATCTGAGGCGGACACCATACCTCGAGACCACACAGCACCCCCCCCCCCCCCCCCCCCCTCGTAGAATACGATTCGCTAGAAAATACAGGTATACGTACGTCACGCACTGCATGCCGTAATTGTAACAGCTGCACTTCCCACAGTCTCCGAAGCTCCACTCTTGTCCCGGGTTCTTGCCTTCATCACACTCTGTTGGAGTCAACATGGTACAGATGACATGTTTATCTGTCTGTCTGTCTAAATGTTTGTCTGTATAACTGTTTGTCTGTATGTCTGCTGCTTGCCTACCTGCATGCCTGATAACCTACCTGCCCGTACCTTCGTCTTTCCGTCCGTCCGTCCGTCCGTTTCGGATGTTTGTCTATTTATATGTTGTGTTAGAAAGACTCTCATAAACACTGTCGTGTGTCTTCGTAGTATATTGTCGCATATATCTGTTGTTTGTCCATCAAGAATGATGATGACCATTCATTTCATCCAGTGGGGTTGAAAGTACGGAGCCGTGAGTTCTAAGATGCCTGATAAGGCCTATTGTGGCTCGAAATGTTTTTTGACAATGTGGGCAAAGAATTCTTGACTCTAAGAGGAGGATTTCCTGCAGTGGTTTTTCTGTCCAAACTTTTCTTCACAACTCTTGCAGTCCTGGTTGCTTCACAAGTGACTGCACCCTTATGTAATGATGTACGCCACGAATTTCGGTCTTTGGCAGCAGTCTCCCAAATGTCAGGATGAATTCCAAGAGCGTTCAGTGAGATTTTCAGTGCCTTTAAAGCGTTTCCTCTGGCGGCCTTGGGAGCGTTTACCACAACGCAGCTCGCCGTAAAAAATCGTTTAGGGAGCCTGTAATCTAGCATGCGAGTTAAGTGACCAGCCCAGCGAATCTGATTCTTCATTAGTAGAGTGTGGATACTGGGTATGGACGCTCTTTCTAGAACTTCAATGTCTGGGATCGTGTCTTGCCATTTAATCCTCAATAGCTTCCTAAGGCAGACTATGTGGAAGTGGTTTAATTTCCTAGTGTGTCGCTGATAAACAGTCCAGGTTTCACAAGCATATAGCTGTGTGGACAATACAACTGCTTTGTAGACTTTCAGCTTTGTTTGCAGGCTTATTCCATTTCTGTCCCTAACATTCTTTTACAGTATGTCAAAGGCCGCACTGGCCTTGGAGATTCTTGCATTCACTTCGTCATCAATTGTGGCAGCTTGTGACACAGTGCTGCCAAGATTGGTGAATTTGTCCACAACACTTAGTCTATGCGCATTCACCTTAATATTCGGCACGGTGTGATTATTCCCTGGAGCTGGCTGGTACATAACTACAGTCTTCTCCAAGTTGATATTGAGCCCAAAGTTGGTACAGGCATATGAGAAAGCTGAAACATTGTGTTGCATGTCTGTCTCGCATATATCTAAAACATATGTATATGTCGTATTACAATGTTGAATATATTTATAACATCTGTATATGTCGAATTACAATGTTGAATATATTTATAACTTCTGTATATGTCGTATTACAATGTTGCATATATTTATAACATCTCTGTATATCGTATTACAATGTTGCATATATTTATAACATCTCTGTATATCGTATTACAATGTTGAATATATTTATAACATCTCTGTATGCCGTATTACAATGTTGGTTATATGTCACACCACACACACACACACACACACACACACACACACACACACACACACATATACACATACACACACACATCCACGCACGCACGCACACATACACACACAAATATATATATATATATATATATATATATATATATATATATATATATATATATATATATATATATATATATATATTTGTGTGTATGTGTGTGTGCGTACGTGCGTGCGTGGGTGTATGAAATTAATTATTGTTAACCAGTTAACTAACAATCCAACAAACTAACTATATAACTAACTACCTAACTAATTAATTATATAACTAGCTCAGGATCTGCAACATTTAGTAGATGCGGTTGTTGTACACAATGAACATCTAGGATTAGAATTAAATTATACTAAAACACAGATTATGGTCGTCACTGCGAAGAAGGACATACCACAATGTAATATACAAGTAAATGGGAGTATTTTAAAGTTAATCTGTACAATTATCTCGGAACAGTCGCAACATCTAATGGGAGATGCCTTGAAGAGATTAGAACAAGAATCACCATGATGAAGGTATCCTTTTGCATGGTGGAAAACAGTGACCAATAACAAGATATCATTTGCAATGAGAAAAAGAATGTTGAGATGCTACATAGAACCTATGCTTTTGTATGGGTGTGCAGCGTAGACACTGAGCAGACAAGCTGAAAAACATCTGATGGCTGTGGAAATGTGATCTCTGAGGAGAATTCAAAGAATACTATAGACAAACAGAAAAACCAATGACCAAGTCGTACAAGAAACAAATGAAAATCGTAAACTGATTAGAGACATTAGAAGCAGACAATCACAATGTTTTGGCCACGTTATGAGAAGAAATAAATTGGAGAACTTGGTGACAGCTGGCAAGATCGAGGGGACGAGAACAATGGGAAGACATAGAATTGAAACCTGGATGGCTTTGTCACGTGGTATGGTCGAAACAGGAACACAGAGCTGACCCAGACTCTGGTGATCGTGTAAGATGGCAAAACATGACCGCCCACGCTTATCGGTATGGCACATGATAATGATGGTAAATAATACTATTTTGAGTATCCTATTTACGGGACATTCCAGTCATCAGCAGCATTTTCAGCTGCTGTTGATGTCTTGGCAAGTTTTACGTTCAGTAGTTTGCCAATGATTTCTGAACGACCGGCTGACATACCTTTCCGTAAGAAACCAACGCGACGCGATCCGCTGCCGAATCTTGCACAGTTCTGTTTCATACGTGGGTGTACGGCATTACGAACTGCGTCCTTAATCCCTTCGCCAGGGAGAATGGCAAATAATACTTACTTTCCGCAAAATAAGCCGCGCCGTGCACATAGAACAAGAGGGCGCAGATCACAGAAAGGGAGATAATGTAGGAGCTCATAGTTGCAGCAGTTGTCTGAGAAGGGACATAATAGACACACATTATAACCGAAGCAAACTAAGCACGCATCACATGCATAATCCACGAACAGAGTGTGAAATGTAAATATAAGAGTTTACAAGTTTACATATTTGGAATCTTTATTCATTTTCCTATGAATCTATGCTAGTCATTAATTTGTGCATTTCCTTGTTTAGAAATTCTTTGCATTATGTGCAGGCAAAGTAGGCAACCAAAAATGCAACCAATAAAAAAATTCATTCACACTATCCTCTGTATCTGGTATGTGCACCGTGTGCTTGCAAACAATCTTGGCAGCGGCTCCGCATGGAACGCACACATCTCTGAAGTAAGTTCCGGGGAATCAAGTTCCATTCACGAGTAAGAGCAGACTTAAGCTGTTGAAGATTAGCTGCAGAACCTTGCCTGTAGACTCTGTGTCCAAGGTCGTCCTACAGATGTTCTATAGGGGACATGTCTGGTGATAGTGCAGGCCAATCAATAGTCAAATGTTCTGCTGCTGTAGACATTGCTGCGAAATACATGCGGTCTGCGCAGGTGCGTTATCCTGCTTGGAAAATCTGGATAATTTGTGAACGCAGGAGCAATCAATGCATTCACAACATCATCTACATATAACACAGACGATGTCGAGAGGTTAAATTGTTGCAGAAAGTACAGTTCTGGATATAACACAGAAGAGAGGCCCAATTGTTGCAAAAAAAAAAAATATAATTCTGGATATACCACAGAAGATATAGAGAGGCTAAATTGTGGCACAAAGTATACTTCTAGATATAACAGAGACGTTGTTCATTCATTCATACTTTTTCTCGTTTCAATTGATATCTTTTTATTGGTCAGTATGTTTTTTATCTTGCAAAAGGCTACCTTCGCACAGGCAATTCTTGTTCTAATCTCTTCAAGGCATCTCCCATCAGATGTTATGACTGTTCCGAGATAACTGTACCGATTCACTTTAAGAATATGCCCATTTACTCGTATATCACATTGTGGTATTTCCTTCTTCCCAGGGACGACCACCTGTGTCTTCTTAATATTCAGTTCTAACCCTAGTTGTTCACTGGGTGCAACAACCGCATCTACTAAATTTTGCAGGTCATGTTCATTGTCTGCAATCAATACTGTATCATCTGCATATCTAATGTTATTGATGTATCGTCCCCCAATGTTGATTCCTTCCATATCTTCTATATTTTTGAATATATTTTCACTGTACAGGGAAAGAAGATCTGGAGACATCACACCTCTTTTAATAGGCTGATATTGACCTACATCGTTATCAATTCTGATGGCAGTTTGTTGTTTCAAATATATGGTGTTTACAAGTCTAAGGTCTTTTCCATCAATTTGTAGATCTTACAGCATCCTTATCATGTCGACATGTCTCCTTTATCGAAAGCCTTTGTGTAGTCAATAAAGCAAAGATAGAGATCTTTGTTTACTTCTATAGAACGCTCAATTACTGTTCTCAGTATATACACATCATTTACTGTGCCCTTGACTTCTACAATCCCACATTGTTCTTCTCCTATTTCGGGTTGTATTTTCCTCCTAACTCTTTGCATGATAATTCTCAGCAGAATCTTCGTGATGTGGCTCATTATACTAATTGTTCTATGTTGATCGCATTCCATGGCACCTGATTTCTTCGAAATTGCAATAAATATAGAATTACATAATTCAGGAGGTATATCTCCAGTATCGTATATTGCGTTCAGCAGTCTGGTGACTTGGTCTATTCCATATTCTTCTAAGGCATTGATCATTTCTACTGTGATGTTATCTGTATCCGGGGTCTTGCCAGTTTTCATATGGTTAAGAGCATTCTGAACTACTATCTTCAAAACTGATGGTCCATCATTATTATTCCAATGATCATATTGTTCTTCTCTTGAATCATCATAAAGGTCTTTCACATAATCTGACCACGCATGTAAAATCTGATCTTTTTCTATTATGATTTTGCCATCTTTGGTTTTTAGGCAACACGTTGATGTGTGTGTTCTTTTGTTAGTGATGTCATTAATTCTTTTGTGCATTAATTTGGTATACTGGGTGTTGTGTTGGTTTTCAATTTCCTTGCAATTTTCATCAAGCCATGTTTATTTTGCCTCTTTGCATAGCTTTCTAATTTTCCTGTGAATCTCTTCATATTTTTCCTTGTTATTTTTGTTGTTTCTTCTTACTTCCATGAGTTTTAAGATGTCTTCCGTCATCTATTTCTTGCGTCCTATTATCTTTATTTTTGGGATAGTTGTTTCTGCAGCTTGGTTGAATGATTTCTTTAATATTTCCCATTGGTCACTGACGTCTTGAAATAATATTTCCATATCGGACAATGCATCGAATTTGTTCTTTACCTCTACGTTGAATTTATCTTTTAATTCCTCACTCTTCAGTGCTTGTAGATGAAATGTTGTGTTTCTTGGTGAATATTTGACTTTCTTTAATTTTATATGTAAATTGCTTAAGATTAATCTATGGTCGCTGTAGCAGTCTGCGCTTGGTATAGTTTTTGCGACTTTTAAGGCATTTCGAAATCTTCTTTTGATGAGGATGTAATCAATCTGATTTCTGATCTTATTATCAGGACTCCTCCATGTCCATAATCTCCTTGGTTGCTGTTGAAACCAGGTGTTTCCAATAATCATATCTTGCTCTTTTGCCCACTGTACTACTCTGCAAGTTCTTTCATTCTGTTCTCCTACTATGCATCCGTCCTGTTGATTTCCACATACGAAAATCATGTAACTCTTCTTTTTCAAGGCCGCGGCTGTGAATTCAGCATGGGTGAGTGGACAAGAGCTCTCGTTGTTTAAACTCTACCCCCTCCCACCCCCTTGTTGTACAGTCCACTAAAAAGGTAGTTGCATGTCTTTTGCATGACGTCGCAGTCAATCCCAGCATTATCTTTGCTGTTTGGGATTTCTTGGCAGATTTGCGTTCGGAGGTTTGTAATTGTTTTTTGAGCGACCGGCACTCGTGCCACTCGGTGAGGACCAATGCAATGGCGGTCTGCATCTTGGCTGCCCACAGCTGTTTTCGAGAGAGGAACGATAAATTGCGAACTGCGTCCGTGACATCTTCGCCAATCCCAATTTTCACCTACCGCTCATATGGGCGTTTCTCCACCCCCTCCCCGCCTGTCCTCCCACCAGGTGGACTAGCCAATACCTGAGCTTCTGATAGTGTTGACCTTTGACCCGTTGACCATACATCCGGTTCATACAATACACTGATAGTCGTCTAACGTGTCAGACGTTCCAAGCAAGGATACAGATTCAGATTAAGTACCCTTAATATTGTCATGTAGCGTGTTTCATGTAGTTGTGTGTCGGTTTGTGTTTGTTTGTTCTGTGCTGACAAAGGCTTTGGCTGCAAAGTCCAATTTGTTTCTTGTAATCGTGTTTCAGTAAAGCTCACAATCTACTTCTCGTTTTTTTTATTTGGCAATTTATTCATTGCCAATGTAATGATACCGAGGTAGAGGGTTCAACCCCAACACCGTTCAGTTGGACCAACATGTTTACTTTTCATTCTTGACTTTTTATTCATTCCTTCAGTAGTGTGTCCTTTGCAGAACCTCGCTTCCCTAATAACCTTCCAGAAAACGTCGCGGCCATGAGCAAGATAATGCCATTTGTCAAAGGGCCCAAATAGAAATAAAGAAAAGAAGTCATCAAATGTGACATAGCCCCATAAAGAATACAACAAAATGAACAGTCATAAGGTGACACATGGCAGTCCCGCATCCTATACACACATCTGGAGATCATCTGCCACATCCTGCACCCATCTACTCTTTGGCCTTCCTTTTCCTCTCTTCCCGGGCATATAACCCTCCATTACTGTCCTCTCCAAACTTTCATGACGTTTCAAGTGACCAAAATATTTTAATTTCTTATCGTATGGATGCATTTGTTTGTTTTTATTCTCCTTCTGTATCCAAGATATTCTTAAAACCCGTCTATAGCATTTATTTTCAAAGGCATTTATGCGCTCGTCCTTAACTTTTGGACATAAAAAGTACCCCAGAAGTCGGAGTTTGTTCGCCTGATAGCGAAGGTCACTGGTAATAGGGACAGTTAATCCACACGCAAAAATCAGTCCAGTGCACTAAAAGTAGTAGCACATGAACTATGCTTGAGTTCTAAGCGAGCGAGCGAAGAAAAACCAAAAAAAAAAAAAAAAAAAGGCATCAGTTGTAGTACAGGGTGTTTTGCTGTTTGTTGGAGAGTATGTTTCAAGTCTTGCAGAAGGAAAAACATACTCTTTAACAAACAGCTGTTTTACATTCAAGGTGTCATCATCATCCAGTGTCTTGCCGGCTGGCGTGGGTGATCATACCTCTCCACAAATTGAGATCTCCGGCGGCATGGATCAATTCGTGTGGTGACTCCCTTCCGTGCCATGACACAAGACTGTCAAGAATCTTCTCACGCTGTCTTCCTCTATCTCTCTTTCCACAAATCGTTAAGATTGTTACAATATGTTCCAGTTTTTGTCTTCTCATAACGTAAACAATGATGACTGCCTCTTTCTGATGTTTATGATAAGTTGTCTTTGCGAATCAGCTTCCTTTAAAACGTCCTGATTGCTCATTTTGGCTGTCCAATTAATATTCAGCATTCTTCTATAAAACCACATCTCCAAAGCTTCTATGAATGTTTTCGCCTATTTAATAATTAGTAGTTATGTAGCAGTGTCAGGTCTTAGTCAGGTATGACTGAGCTACCGTATGACAGTAGACGGTACTACCTGCTTTCTGTTAGCGCTGAATGTTGACACCTACAGGTGTCACTGATCAGCTGTCGCCCGCCTCAAGCTGCGCAGCCCCGGCCAATTTAGTGCTGATCCGCCACAGCCTGCCTACTTCAACGGGTGCTTGGGGCTAGGACAAGATCTGAATCGCAGGCTATAAAACCAATGCACCAGGTACTATTAAAAAGAAAAAAGAAACCTCAAGCTACGGCTTACAACCTGGAAAGTAAGAACCATGTGTCCATGATTTTACACTGACCTGACGAATATTGACGATGTGAGAAAAACGGTTGTGATTGATGTCGAACTCAATCGTCTTAACATTGATATTGCTGGCCTGCAGGAGACTCGCCTCGCCGAGGAAGATTCACTCAGGGAAAACAATTACACTTTTTTTTTTGGAAGGGTAGAAGACAGGCAGAAAAAAAGGCAACATGGTGTGGGCTTTGCAGTGAAGAATTTGCTACTGGGAATGATTGAAATTCCAACTGGAGGTAATAAAAGACTATTATCACTGTGCTTGGCAACCTCTTGTGGTTTTGCCACTATTATCACTGCATATGCACCAACACTCACTTCCTCTGATGATGTGAAGGATTCGTTCTATGAGGAGACAGACTCTGTGATAAAGTCAGTCCCGAATTACAACTGCATTTATATGCTCGGTGATTTCAATGCTAGAGTGGGCATGGACTCGAGTTCATGGCCAGTGTGCCTGGGTAAATACAACATCAGTCGCATGATTGAAAATGGGCAAAGGCTGATGGAGCATTGCACCAGAAATGAACAATGCATTACAATCTCCTTTTTTAACTGATTCAGTGCCAAACAAAAAGTGGGTTTCGCCCAAGCAGAAATTGATGGCAGAAAATGGGAAGTAGGAGTGTCCCACAATAATGATCTAAATATTGTTCAAATGGTAGCAAATATTTTTTATATACTTTTTTAAAAGAAAAGAGCTGCATAAGGTCAGATGGAAACATCCAAGGTCCGGCCATTGGCATCAGTTGGACTTCATCAACACATTGAGACAATATCTGAACCAAACATCTTTAACTCAAAGTTACCACAGTGCTGACTGTGATACGGATCATTCTTTGGTTATTGTAAGGGTTAGACTGAGACCAAAGAGAATCTACACAGCTAAACACAAATCTAGTCCCAGGATTAATATTATTAACACCCACGATCCTGATAAGTGCTTTGAGTTCCAACAACAACTTGAATACATTTTCAATGATACACCAGAAAATTGTACAGCAAGTGAAAAGTGGGGTAAACGTAAGGAAACTCTTTATAAAACAGCGGTAGGGGTTTATGGCACTGTGGATCATAAGAGGCAGGACTGGTTTGCGGCAAACAGCTAGACACTGAAACCTATGTTTAATAAAAAGAAGATAGCTCTCTTAAGAAACAAGGAAAGAACAACGCGTAACTCTCAGTGAGCTGAAGCAAGCTAGGAAGGATGCACAAAAGGCTGTCAGACAGTGTGCAAATAACTATTGGATCAAGTTATGTGATTCTATTCAAAATGCAAATGGTAAGGGAAACATCAGAAGCATGTTTTAAGGGATAAGGAAAGTCTGTGGTCCAATGATCAAAAGAAGTGCACCACTGAAAAGGTTAACAAAAAGAGTCTGGGAAAACAGGAAACTTACTGCCAAAACAAAATTACTTTACTATCAAGCCTGTGTCCATAATTCTCTTCTCTATGGCAGTGAAGCCTGGTCAACTTACTCACACCAACAGAAACGTTTAAACAGCTTTCATATGCGGTGTCTGAGAAGAATACTTGGTATTAAGTAGCAAGACAAAATCACAAATACAGAAGTTTTGGTAAGATCAGGTTGTGTTACAGTTTGTTCCATGCTCAGTCTTCGTAGACTTAGATGGATAGGGCACGTTAAGAGGATGGAAGATGGTAGAGTACAAAAGGACATCTTTTTTGGTGAATTACAGATGGGTAAAAGATCGCAGGGTAGTCGGCCTCTACTACGATACAAATATTGTGTAAACGGGACATGATTGATACGGGCATTGATAATGCACATTGGGAGTAACTCGCCACTGAACGTGTTGCATAGAGGGCAAATATCAGAAATGGAGAAAATTATTGCAGATAAGTCACACACCTCGCGTGCGAGACGTAAGATGGTGCATGATGGTAGAAATTACCATGTGTTCACATGCACCCACTGTGGATGAACATTTACAGCGTGAATTGGCCTTATCAGTCACATTCGCTACCGCCATGAGATCGTAGTTATTATGCCATTTTGAAGCACAGTGTAACAAACTATCGTCTGTCAAGACTGCAAGTTGACAATGAAATAACGTTATGTAAGGAAGAAAAGATTATTATTTCAGGATTAAATCCTGAATAATCCTGCTTCTTTGCTTCATGTGACGTCACGTGTGAGATACCCAAATCGAAGCTACAGTTTACAAATTTCGCGCTCTAGGGTACTTAACTCCTTCCGGTTTTCTTAACTAAGAGGAGATAAATTGTGATTTTCCTTCGCTAAAGGAAGATAATATTGCCGATGATAGGTACCAAAGGGAGATAATAATTACCGGTCTTGTCCTTGTTAAGGGATAACTGTTTTCGTTACTAAAAGGAGATACTATTACCGATCGTAGGTACCAAGGGGAGATAATATTGCTGGCCGAGGGAGATAATTATTGCCTGATTTCATGACTAAAGGGAACTCAATGGTGTTTTTTTTGTGTGGCGTTGTCTATGTGTGCAGACGAAAGGGAAAGCGATCGGTAGGTACTGGTGCGGTCCTACGATTGCAGGTGGGCGGCCGGTGATTCGTACTCATCAAAGCACGCGAAGGCCATGTCAGCACTGTGGTGTCGTGTGCAAATGTCAACTTTTTCACAACCCGGAATGTCTATTATTGCCGGCTTTCGTGACTAAGAGGAGCTCAACTGTGGTGTTTTTACGTGGTGTTGTCTATGTGGGCGTATTAGCATGCGTGGCGTTGGTTATGTGGGCGATTGCTCTGTGTTGTCTACTAACAGCCACGTCATCACTTTGGTATCGTGTGCAAAAGTCAACTAAGCACTTTTTCACACCCGGAATTTTTATTATTGCCGGTCTTCGTGACTAAGAGGAGCTCAATTTAGTGTTTTTGGTTGCATACGTGGCGTTTACAATGTTTGCGATTGCGTGGCGTTTTCTACTATTCGCTTCGTCAGCACTGCAGTGCCGTGTGCAAAAGTCAACTCATCACTGTTCACAAACCGGTCTGGCCCCTTAATACCAGCCATTTAAGGATTGTTGCACACGACACCAGGACGTCTGCGCATGCGTGGCGTTGGGTATGTGGACGTATGCGTAGCGTTGTCTACAAATGCCACGTCAGCACTTTGGTGCCGTTTGCACAATGTAGAATTGTATAAATAGATGGCGTCTTTTGTGAGCATTCATTCTGTGCCATCCGTTTGTGTTACAACAAATATTTCACCAGTGGTAAACAGATGTTTTCTAGTGTTGACTTGGAGAACAGATAACGGACTGGCCACCATTGTTCACGTGCTGACTTGAGGAACTGACAACCTGGTGATCACATTCGCCACAGCGTTATTAGTGAAACAAGGTGGTGTGACAAACAGTATCACTGATCATTTCCAAATAGTGCTAATGTATCAGTGCTCGCTTATCACTTTTCGTGCAGAACAACACCAACTGTATTGAATTATTCACGATTTAAAGACAGTGCTGTGCTGGCGCGAGAACAACATTGTTTGACCTTCACCCATTTTGAATTTTTCATGCTATAAAGGCAATGCTGTGTCATCATAAACGTAGAGAATCGTCGCAAACTATTATACAACACAAACAGGTTTGTTCTTTTGTTCTATGGTCTCAGTGTATATTACCAGTCAGACCATTAATTTTAAGTGGGGGGAGGGAGGGGAAATTGTTTGTGAAAATATAAATTCTTGGTGTAACGTCACTTTCAGGCTCCCCAAAAACACTAAAGTTTAAATATTTTGTGTGTGTTAATGTTGAAAATATTATTGGTAATGAACACTAAAGTGTTTGTGTTTAGATGTTTTTTTTTCTCACCACTACGTGTTAGAAGATGTGTATATAATATATAACAAATACAATATTAAATTTTTTTATTGTAAAAGCTCGAAACAAAATAATTTCAAGATTGGAAATATTAAATTTTAAAAAGCCCAAAAGCCAAACATTCATTATGACCACTCAATCTGTGATAACAAACTATTCACACCTGTTCTTCAACATGTTATTTTCACAGGTGATGTCGGTGTCTGATCCGTGATAAACAGTTATATATATATATATATATATATATATATATATATATATATATATATATATATATATATATATATATATATATATATATATATCGCTTTATTGAGACCAGTGCAACTACTACCGTCACAGGCAGCTTTTTGTGATATTCAATATCATTGCGTCATTGACGTTCCGCCCTCGCAAAAACCATTACTCGTGTCTGACACTGGAACCTTTGCGCTATTTAAGGTGAATCTGTGTAGCTATAGCCGGTGCTTGCTTTAAATATTTGTAAAACTTGACAATACAGTTTTGAATTATTCAGGCACTGTGGTAATAATCTAGTGTGCCTTACAGCAGAACTATTGCGATTTTAAAGGTAAAAGTGTGGAACTGACGCTAGATGCAAATATTTTGGCTGTTTACATATTCAGACTTTGCATCAATGACACTTCTTGGATCATTTTGCATTATCATCAAAGTCCTCAAGAACCATCGCGATCACTAACCAGAAAGCTGTCCACCTGTGTGCCACCTGTGGGAAAAAAGTTAACTTTGTCTCACAATCTCAACCGCCACATTTAGACCAATCATAACACGAAAGATCAAATTTATGCATGTCAGTTATGTGGTAATCTATTTAATAGGAAGCATAACCTACAATATCATACACGAACACATCACAAGACACCTATATATGCATCTACACCAGCACCAAGTGCGATGCTCTCATCTACATCATCAGCTACGACACCCGTATCACGCAAAAGAAAAGTCTCAGCACATATACACACACCTCTAATAAACAGAAACACACAGACATTCTTGACAAACTGATAGACGAGGAAGAAGACATCTTATTCGCAGAAGAGCCAGAGACACTATACAACATTCCCACTGGTATTCATTAAAAATATAGAGACAACTGGCAGGCTATTAGGACACATCACAAGACCAACAAACACATATCTGTCTACACGTTCTATATTGGCCCACAGACACAACACTCTATCAACTGGACAGAGACCCTATATAAGATTTTCAAAACTCTACATAATAGATTTAAGATAAACTTTATCCATCACATAGTCCTACGACATCGAGAAAACACGACCTTCACTTCTTTAATACCTCTTATAATAATGCTTCTGTATTAGAAATCCCACATCTAATCAACAATAGACATTACTTTAACGACATTTTTGCAAAACAGTACAAGACCACGACACCATTCTTATGAAGTTCAACAACGTCAAAACACCAATTACACTACAGAGATAGTATCCACCACATCCTTTTACCTCTGTCATATCCTCGAGTTCCCCATATGTTTAGCTGACAGTCAAAACCACATCACTCAAAACAAAGCCATGAATGTATTACAATTTTATTCAAACTCTAAATTTTACACAGATAACCTTTTCATTTAGATGTGTCGCATTATTCAAATATGCCTCCCTTACGAATCTTAGGAAACTAACTCAACGTTTAGCTACCCAGTGGCAAGAACATCAAAGCATTACTTCATTAGTTAATTTTCTTGGGTTAAACTAATTTATATCCCCAATTTAGAAAAAAATATTCTGAGTTAATATAGACATTTTTGAGTACAACGAAAACAATACCTGGTCGCAATACTTAGAGATATTTGAAGTTATAAGGATACCACACACTTATTATATTTGAAAGACCATTTTATGTACATTAAAGACATTGACAGAGTAGCTCATGCTTTTAGTTGTCCGAAATGTGGGAAGTTGTGGATGGCTTTTTGGAAAATGGAAAGATATGAGATAAATTGTAGAACGGGCAAAAACGTAGATTATTTTTACAGTCCACCAGAAACAATTTGGGAATTAATTGCGGAGCAAGGTATTACAGTAAATATTAGTTTTGTCTGCCAATATAGAGCAACGTATGATTACGAATGCTATTTACCTAATACCAGTTTACCTAGTGATACTAGCTATACTAAATAGATAGCTAAACATATTACTATGTCATATTCAGTAGCTACCCATGTTCCTGGGTTCGAGGCCCTTGTTTGCTTCATCATAGCAGGTGATCCTCAAGATTTGGTCATTAGAATCCTTGATCGCCAGACTCAAATCGCTGATGCAGCGTATTCCCAATTACGGGCTGATTTCGATAGGGTGTATACAGAGATAGATGAATTAAACAAACACAATTTAATTAGTGGTAAAAACACTTACTTCAAGAATTGCTGGTGATAGGATTTAACACAGTGAATAATGCTCATAATATAATTAGACCATACTTAATCTCATATTTTATTAAATCTGAAGAGGCTTCATTCAAATATGTGGTTAAAACGAATAATAAATTTATGTGTATTGTCATTGATCAGCTAAAATCCCTAGACATTAGTAATTATGCGTACCTCCTAGTTACTCCCCCGAATTGTCTTTCAGCATATACGTCAACGAACTGGTTTAGTTTATACGACTGACAGTAAACAATTCTTCTGTCTACGATGGTATATTGCACATTTTACACATTGTACATTGGCACCTTGCCGTCTTGACAGATGATAGTTTGTGCTTTAAAAAGGCATAATAACTTTCGGTAGCGAATGTGACTGATAAGGCCAATTTGCGCTGTAAATGTCCGTTCACAGTGGGTGCATGTGAACACGTGGTCATTTCCACCATCATGCACCATCTTACGTCTCACACGCTCGGTGTGTGACTTATCTGCAAAGATGTGTGTAAGTGGGACATGATTGATACAGGCATTGATAATGCACATTGGGAGCAAGTCGCCGCTGAACGTGTTGCATGGAGGGCAGACATCAGAAATGGAATAAAGACAAAGGAGAAAATTATTGCAGACGACGGTATATACCCTTTTGTAAAAAGGTGGGTTTGATTGAGATAGTCTGGCTCGGTCACCCTCTGTAAAATGTATGTTTCTTGGTCGGGCTGTCTGCTAGTACAAGTTATTCCAGACCTCTTCTTGATTACTGTAGTTAACTTGCGCGGGTGCCATATAAATACTTCTGTGATACTAACCATTGTACTTTCGGATCAACTTATCTACTACGCCAATGTAATGCAGTGCATTGGTCTTGGTGAAATAATACCACATTTGTACTTTCAGTGTCCGATTGGATCTTTCCACAATATAGCCGCTTTCACATCTTCAATCTCGGTCAAAAAGAAATGAATATCTTGATCTTTGAGAAATTTTAAGAAGTTCCGGTTGACGAATTCCAAATCTTTGTCGGTCTGAAAATTAATCGGTTTGCTATTACCAAAATTCTTACTCACGGTCTCCACGAGAGATTAACCCGATATCTTCTTGATCGGAAACGCTCAAGCATAATTACTAAACACATCGATGCATGTCATTAGATACGACATCCCATCGTTGTATCTTTGTAACAGTCTCATATCTATCAAGTCGACCTGAAATTGTTGATTTATACCACTTGTTAAGGGCTGGTGTCTCTGAAAACCAACGAAGGAACGGTTTATGCAGAGTATACGTATTCTGATGGCTTAAACGGGCTTCTATTTCCTTAGCGTTCAGTTTGCTGTTTCTCTTTAAGGCCATGACACCACCATATTCCCCCAGTTGCTTGGGGTCATTGTAATAGTTTCTTATTTGGGCGGTCATTTTTCCCACTTAGTCGTGGGTATCTTACTCTTATTCGTTTGTCTCCTGAGACTATATGGCTGAGGTGTCTCGACTACTTGATATTTGGGTGGTATTTGAGTAGGTGTTAGTTGACTGGGTGTCTCGACTTCTGGTGTCGGTAAACTCCTGACTTCTGGTTTTTGTACTGGAGGAGGCTCGTTGATATCCAATATACCTAGGAACTTGTATCTGTACTGATCGAATCAAATCAAATACCGCTGTAATGTTTGCTGATACGATCTGGCTTTTTCATGACGTGGTAGATCTTCAATTTTCAGGACTTGTTTCATTTGGTAGTCCAGATCAGTAGAATATCATTTAGTGTGTCGTGTGGTACATGTGGTTGTTGATTTTCTAACAGTCATGGATCGATCAGGATCATTTTCTTGGCCATTACAAATCCACGAGAACTTTCAGCACAATTAATATGGCACCAGTAAAGCGATTATGAGACACCACATACGAGAATCAGTACAGAGAAACACCACACACAAGAATCAACACAACATAGAGAAACACCAATCACAATAATGAACACAACACAAAGAACCACTACACACTAGAATCAACACACCACAAAGAGACACCACGCACGAGGATCACCACAAAGAAACACCACACACAAGGACCACCACAACACAGAGAAACACCACACACGAGAATAAACACGGCACAGAGAAACACGATACACAAGAATCAACGCAACACAAAGGAACACCAAACGCAAGAATCAACACAGGGAAACACTACACATGAGAAGCATCACAACACAGAGAAACACCACATTAGATAATCAACACAGAGAAACACCACACACGAGAATTAACGCAGAGAAACAACACACATTAGAATCAACATAGAGAAACACCACACACCGAATGAACACAGAGAAACACCACACACGGGAATCAACACAGAGAAAACGACACACAATAATCACCAAAGAGAAACACTACACACAAGAATCGACATAACACGGAGAAACACCGTATACGAAAATAAACACAGAGAAACACCACACAGAAATCAACACAACACAGAGAAACACCACACACTGGTGTCACCAAATTGGCTGAAATGGGCTCTGGGGCAGGTAACCACTCAACCAGAAATCATTTTCTCCTATTGGTGTTTAGTTCTGTGTGCAGTTTGAGATCCCTTAACTCTGTCAAAAGGGACTAATTACCACTCCAGATCCCAGAGTGTAAACGCGGAACAAATGTCTGTTATGCTTGTTGAAGACATCGTCCCTGGACACTAAGAAAACAGCCAAAAAGTAGCTCGTTGAAAAGGAATAGGAAAGGTACCTCTCTGACATATTCTAATCCTGGAATATATTTTCGAACTCGCACTAAATGTGTTAACAATGGGTGCACTTATTTAACCTACACAAACATTTATAGACATTTAGAATTTACACGGACACCTGAGTTTAAAATACATCAACTGTGTTTATTATTGTTATGATGATAGTATGAAGATGATGATTATAATGATGTCATACACAGCTCAGAGGGCACATAGGTCAAGCTTTTCCCAGTGAGACGCATTTCACTGTCACCTTGAAGGAGACAAAATTGGTCCCTTAACTAGGCTCAGTCACCCCCTGATATGAGTTGTTGATTGGCCATGGCTCCTAAGACAGCTGGAATGAAACGAACGGAGATGGTAGTATCTACGTCTACACATCTCGAAACACATAATGTCTATGCATTCATATAAACATAAATTAATCTCCTTATATACATGCATGTTACGTAAACATATGTCAGTTCTAAATAAATATATATGTATATTTGAATAATGAAGACACAAACCATATATAGTACGATTTATTGCCTGGCACATTTCGCTGCATCTCGTCAGAATCAACATAGCCAGGCAATAAATCGTACTATATATGGTTTGTGTCTTCATTATTCACATTCACTACGGGAAAACATTGTTCTGATATATTTATATATTCATATCATTGCGACAAATGCAAGAAAAATGCCGTGAACAGAATCAACCACTGTTTATTGCCTTCATCGACCTCACAAAGGCATTTGATTTGGTCAGTCGTGAGGGTCTGTTCAAGGCACTAAAGAAGATTGGCTGCCCACCAACTCTTCTGTCCATTGTGGAATCGTTCCACACAGGCATGAAGGGTATAATCAAGTTTGATGGTGCAACTTCTGAAGAATTTGAAATCAAGAGTGGAGTTAAGCAAGGTTGTGTACTAGCTCCCACCCTCTTTGGAATATACTTTTCACTTCTACTGAAATATGCATTTCGTGATCAGGATGGTGGTATATACATTCACTCACGCTCAGATGGCGGCCTCTACAATGCTCAGAGATTGAAGGCTAAGACCAAAATTAGGAGGGTACTGATCAGAGAGTTGCTTTTTGCAGATGATGCTGCAGTTACGACCCACTCTGAGGAAGAATTGCAATGTCTACTATCTGCATTCTCCAATGCTTGTTCTGAATTTGGTTTAACAATTAGCAAAAAGAAGACACAGATTATGTCACAAGGTGCACACGGGGTACCATCAATCTTTATTGACGACGCCGAACTAGAGATAGTAGACCATTTTACATATCTAGGATCAGTGGTAAATAGCAAATTATCCCTAGATCAGGAAATCAACATCCGGATTGGTAAGGCAGCAACAACAATGAACAGGTTAAGAAAAAGAGTCTGGGAGAACAGGAAGCTTACTGCCAAAACAAAAGTCCTTGTCTATCAAGCCTGTGTCGTTAGTACTCTTCTCTATGGCAGTGAAACCTGGACAACTTACTCACACCAAGAGAACAATTTAAACAGCTTTCATATGCGGTGTCTGCGAAGAATTCTTGGTATTAAGTGGCAAGACAAAATCACAAATACTGAAGTATTGGAAAGATCAGGTTGTGTGACAGTTTATTCCATGCTCAGTCTTCGTAGACTTAGATGGATAGGACATCTTAGGAGAATGGATGATGGTAGAATACCAAAGGATATCTTTTTTGGTGAATTACAGATGGGTAAGAGATCTCAGGGTCGGCCTCTACTACGATACAAAGATATATGTAAGCGGGACATGATTGATACAGGCATTGATAATGCACATTGGGAGCAAGTCGCCGCTGAACGTGTTGCATGGAGGGCAAATATCAGAAATGGAATAAAGTCAAAGGAGAAAATTATTGCAGAAAAGTCACACACCAAGCGTTTGAGACGTAAGATGGTGCATGATGGTGGAAATGACCACGTGTTCACATGCACCCACTGTGAACGGACATTTACAGCGCAAATTGGCCTTATCAGTCACACTCGCTACCGCCATAGTTAAAAGTTATTATGCCTTTTTAGAGCACAAACTATCGTCTGTCAAGACGGCAAGGTGCCAATGATGACGATGATATATTCATAAAACCATTTAGAACATATATAGCTCAATACATACATATTCAACTCCACCTATGTCATGGAGTGTTTCCAATATAAGTTCACCTCACTTGCACTCTCCCTTTCTATCTCATTCATACTGTCTTGTCGGAATGGCTTGTTGTACATTCCTATCGAATATTAACAGGCTTTCCTGCCCCTGTCTTAAAAGAAGTGTCTTAAGTCATGTCTGTCCTCATACAGACATCATGCAGTCAAAGTGAACTGGTGACATTTCTCCCTCCAAGTGGTTTCACACTAATCTTGGTAGACATTCAAAGTGTTGGTCCAAATATCAACTTTAATTTGGATGCTATAAATAGACTGGTTGCTCTCAGGAATTTCTCCTAAGTAGTCAGTCTCCAATGTGTTAACCTCATACATGATGCATCTAAATGTATCTCCTTTACATGAATAGGCCAAACACTAACATGGCTTGGATAATGTTGGATTTCTCCAAACTATCACATACAACAAATCAGACAACCAAGTAGCGAATGAAAGAAAAAGAAAACAAAGTTCACATTGAAATAGTAAAGCCTAAAGCTGGAACAATGAATACAAAGAAAATCCACACGCTTAAAGTTTGGAAATGAAGAAATGCGAAACAGAAACTTAAAAAGCCGGCCCTCAGACAGCAGACAAACGGACCAAATAATATATTTGTATTACCCGAGTTCATAGCATAGGAAATTCCAATACTGGACTTCAGTCTTTAAGTCAGACAGAACAGGATGTTAAAATTTTCTCAAGTCGGTATCCCTTTTACGCCATACGTGCGTTTGCGTCTGAGGATTGCAGGCAGTACCACGCTGCAATAGATTATGTTCTTTCCCTTTTTACTCCTCTTTTCAAGTTAGATAATTATTTTTGTCTCATATTCGTTAACTCCATCTATTTTCCACATTGGACAGGTTACCTGGATATATTATTTCCATAATTCTTTTAACCCTTCCTTTACTTTCCTCGTGGACTAGTTTCATCTGTCAATCAAATTGACTGACGCTCCACAATTGTGTCTGAAACAATGCTTCGTTTCGCTTTCCCTGAGAATGTACGTTACATTACGTCACTCACTCTACTCTGCGTTGCACCCCATCCCCTCCCCGCATTGTCGGTGTTCTGGAATTGTAACTAGCTTAATTCTATGTTGCGAAAATGTGTTGGACATCTGGTCCGCTCTCGCTTGTTATTGCGGTAACTACAAACGTTTTCCCGTCTCCGCAAAGTCTGGACTTTAGGTAGGTGTTAGGCCTGAATTATATTGCCGTCTTAAGATCACACGACTGTCCTGTCCGCTGAGCAGACGCGATGAGGTGTTAGGCATGTGTCCTATTCGGCCCGCATGATTGTAAACTAACACGTCAGTCTCCCACTGACTGGCTCCGCGATGTCCGGTTGATCAGAACATCAAAGTGAAGATTTCTCAGATGTAGAAACCAGACGTTGGTTCTTTGATCTATGATCTACCAAGCAAGGTAGCATTATAGAAAAGATGGCTTGGGCTCACCTGTATTTTTATTTTTTTTTATTTTCAATCCTTGTTAGTATTTATCTCTTTCTTGTGGACTGGGTAACGTGAAGCCATGTGAGCAGGTGGTGGATTGGACTTTGGGAGCAGCCGACAGATAGTTGTTGGTTATGGTTTCAAGTCAGTGACGGTGGGCAGAGGATCTCTCAGTAGAGACAATGGCTGCGGTCATCCGATCAGTATGGTCACTGCCTGGAAGGAAGAATGGTAGACTTCCCTCCTTATTGATTCCCGGGCAGAGGAGGCTCGTCACTTTGGTTGGTATCTCTTCTAAAAGAGGGAACTCTAAATCTCAAACCTCCGCTGCCTTGTGGGTATACCATATGGGAAAGGCTTCGGGGGTAAACCCTGAGGACAAATCCGGAGATGGAGTCCCTAAGGCAGTTCCATGTTGTAAACAACATAGTTCTGGCAACTTCTGCGACGGCACGGATGCCAAGTTGCATTGGCTACTGCCTTTCCCTTGTCAACATCGGCGACGTGGAGAGGGTGAACTTGCTACTGGGCAACAGCTGGTTTTCCGATTTCCATTGCCCAATCTTGTGCCCTGAAGAGGTCACTTCAGCTCCGCGTAAAGCGGTGACACAACACGGGAAGCAGCATTTGCCGGTTATAAGTCTTAATGCTCGATTGGCGTAGAGCAAGGCGCCAAGGGCTACTTCCGACGGTGGGAGAGATCATCGTACCTCACTAGACAGCTACCGCCCGCCTAAGCTGGGCATCCTCCAGTCAATAAGGTGTTGTCTCGCCACGGTTCATCTGCTCCTGAGGGTGTGTGGAGCTTAGGGGGAAAATCCTGACACATGGACCGCAATCTATACACCTAGCAACAAGAAAAAAACAAAACAACCGGCCCTATGGCTAGGAACATGGAACGTAAGAACCATGACCCCTGGCATCTCAGACGATCTAAACGAGATTGTGGATGCCCGCAAAACTGCAGTGATAAACAACGAACTACTAAGACTGGGGATAGACATTGTCGCCCTGCAAGAGACCAGACTCCAAGAATCTGGAAGCATCAAGGAGAGGGACTTCACTTTCTACTGGCATGGCAAGCCGTGCGGCGAGACCAGGGAGCATGGAGTTGGCTTCGCTATCTGAAACAAGCTGCTTAATTCCATCATACCACCAAGTGATGGCACTGAAAGAATACTGAAGCTCCAACTCCAGACAGAGGCAGGCCCAGTTAATATTATAAGTGTTTACGCCGCAACACTAACTGCAGCATTAGAATCTAAAGACAAGTTCTATGCCGACCTTAGTAAAGAAGTCAGTGAAACACCAGAGAAACAACATCTTTTTATCCTGGGGGATTTCAATGCCAGGGTTGGCTCCGACCACAAATCTTGGCCTTCATGTCTAGGAAAGTTTGGCGTTGGGAAGATCTATGACAATGGACAACGTCTCTTGGAATTCTGCAGCCACCCTAATCTGTGCGTGACCAACACCTTCTTTGACACGAAACCTCAACACAAGGTGTCATAGAGGCACCCCAGATCAAAGAACTGGCACCAACTCGACCTGGTGCTCACTAAACGCAGCAATCTCCGCAATTATCATAGCAGCTATCATAGTGCTGACTGCGACACTGACCATTCACTCGTCTCCAGCAAGGTGAAGATAAGCCCAAGAGAATCTACAGAAGCAGAACAGAAGGAAGACCACGCATTGACACCAGCGGTACCCAAAACAAAGAGAAGGTCAACAAATTCATGCAGGCTCTAGCGGATACTCTGCCTGGCCCTACAAACGGAAATTCCACCGAGAGATGGAGTCATTTTCGTGACACCATCTACAATACAGCACTATCAACATTCGGCAAGAAGCAAACTAAGTCAACCGACTGGTTTGAAGCACACTCTGAAGAGATGCTCCCAGTTCTGGAGATAAAGAGACATGCATTCTCAATGTATAAAACATCACCTTCAGAGAAAACATTGCAGGCATTGCGAACGGCCAGAAATAGAGTACAACAGATGGCAAGAAGATGTGTGAACAGGTACTGGCTACAGCTCTCTGCTCAAATTCAAACTTGTGCAGACACTGGAAATATAAGAGGAATGTACGAGGGCATCAAGCAAGCTGTCGGACCATCAAAAAAATAAGACGGCCCCTTTACGATCAACTGAGGGGATAATCATAAAAGATCGAGCGAAACAAATGGATCACTGGGTAGAACACTACTTAGAGCTATACTCAGTGAATAACACTGTCAGTGAAGAAGCTCTGGAAGCCATCGATCAACAGTCCGCCATTCATGCCCTGGATAACGACCCATGCCTCACAGAAATCAGCGAAGCACTAGACTCTCTCAAATCCGGCAAGGCACCTGGAAAAGATAGTATTCCACCTGAAATTTTAAATGTAGCAAAGAAACAATCATCCCAGAACTGTATGCAATATTTCAGCTCTGCTGGAAAGAAAAATCAGTACTATAAGATATAAAAGACGCAAACATCGTTACCCTTTATAAAAACAAAGGCGACAGAAGCGACTGCAACAACTATCGCGGCATTTCCCTACTCAGCATTACAGGCAAGATTTGTGCCAGAGTAATCCTTAAAAGATTACACATTCTTGCTTAAAGAATCTACTCCGAATCGCAGTGCGGATTTAGACTCAACAGGTCCACCATCGATATGATTTTCTAACTCCGGCAGCTCCAAGAGAAGTGCAGAGAACAGAGGAAGCCATTTTATATTGCCTTCATCGACCTCACAAAGGCATTTGACCTCGTGAGCAGAAGCGGCCTTTTTAAGATCATTGAAAAGGTTGGATGTCCACCCACCCTTCTTAGTCTCGTGAAATCATTTCACGAAAACATGCAGGGGATCATTTTATTTGACGGCTCATCATCCCAGCCATTCAGCATCAGCAGCGGAGTAAAGCAGGGCTGCGTGCTTGCTCCTACACTCTTTGATATCTTCTTCGCCGTTCTCTTAAGGCAGGCATTTGGGACTGCCACTGAAGGCATATACCTCCACACAAGATCTGATGGCAAACTTTTTAACCCATCAAGACTCAAGGCAAAGACCAAAATAAGATCAAGATGCGTAAGAGAACTACTTTTTGCAGATGATGCAGCACTGACTACTCATACAGCAGAAGATCTCCAACGGCTCATAGATCGTTTTGCAGCCGCCTGCAAAGACTTTGGGCTCACCATTAGCCTAAATAAAACACACGTGATGGAACAAGACGCTGGTGCGCCTCCGTCAATCAAAATTTCTAATTACGAATTGAAGGTCGTCCACGAGTTTGTGTTTTTGGGGTCGACAATATCAGATAATCTTTCATTAGAGACAGAA
Source organism: Cepaea hortensis (assembly GCA_963921405.1). NCBI lineage: Eukaryota > Metazoa > Mollusca > Gastropoda > Stylommatophora > Helicidae > Cepaea > Cepaea hortensis. The sequence continues at coordinate 427,712,325 of OY992876.1, forward strand.
ATCGACAGACGCATTGGAAAGGCAGTCACAAAATTTTCAAGGCTAGCTAAAAGAGTTTGGGAGAATAATAGACTAACAGAGCGTACAAAAGTTCAAGTATATAAAGCTTGTGTTGTTAGCACACTACTCTATGGGTCTGAATCCTGGACCCTGTACTCAAGACAAGAGAGGAAGTTGAATTCCTTCCATATGAGATGTCTGAAACGTATCATGGGCATAACATGGAAGGACCACATAACAAACAAACATGTGCTTGAAAGAGCAGATATTACCACAGTGCACACTCTCCTCAAGCAGAGACGCCTCCGGTGGCTGGGCCACGTATCTCGAATGTAGGATGAACGTATTCCCAAAGATCTCCTTTACGGAGAACTAGCCACAGGAAAGAGGCCAACCAGAAGACCTCAAATGCGATATAGGGATGTGTGTAAACAAGATACGAAAACCCTTGGAATAGATCCAGACACGTGGGAAAGAGTTGCAACAGACAGATGCTCCTGGAGAAGAGATGTACGAAACGGACTGGTGCTCTTTGAACGCAATCTGATCAAACAAACTGAGGATAGGCGGCACAGGCTTAAAACGCAGTCACTTTCTGCGGGACTTGCCTCGTCTTACAGGTGCAGAAACTGTGACAGGGATTGTCACTCTCGAATTGGACTATACAGTCACCAGCGGTGCTGCCAGGCACCTCCCAAGCGGCACAACTCTATAGTCCTTCAGGACTGAAAGAGGCCTACTACTACTGTGGACTGTCGTTGTCAAACTTGTGGACTTATGAAGCTGACCGAGGTGTCTCGTCGCAACGAGGATCACCACAACACAGAGAAACACCACACATGAGAATCAGCACAACATAGAGAAACACCACACGTGGAATCAACACAGAGAAACACCACACATGAGAATCAACACAGAGAAACACCACACATGAGAATCAACACAACACAGAGAAACACCGCACATGAGAATCAACACAGAGAAACACTACACATAAGAATCAACACAGAGCACCACCACACATGAGAATCAACACAGAGAAACACCACACAACAGAATCAACACAGAGCAACCTCACACACAAGAATCAACACAACACAGAGAAACTCAACACATGGGAATCAACACAACACAGTGAAACACCACACATGTGAATCAACACAGAGAAACACCACACATGACAATCGACACAACACAGAGAAACACCACACATGAGAAATTAACGTAGAAAGACACCACACATGAGAATCAACACAGAGAAACAACACACATGAAAATCAACAGAATACAGAGAAACACCACACATCCACATGAGAATCAATACAGAGAAACACCACACATGAGAATCAACATTGAGAAACGCCACACACACGAATCAACACAACACAAAGAAACACCACACATAAAACTCAACACAGTGACATACCACACATGAGACTCAACACAGCGAAACATCACACACCAGAATCAACACAAATAACCAGCATACATGAGAATCAACATAAAACAAAGGAATGCCACATGAGAGAATCAACACAGAGAACCACCACACATCAGAATCAACACAATGAAAAACCACACATGAGAATCAACACAGAAAAATACCACACGAGGACATCAACACAGAGAAATACAACACACGGAAATCAACACAGAGAAACAGCACACGCCGCAGTGTCATCAGTACTTTATTTTGACACCAGAAATAAAATCAAATGTTTATCCATGCTACAACAGCTGGTCTTCAACACAAGTCTCAGGGTCGACAAGGCGGTCCTATTGTCTTGCCTCTCCTTGTGGTTGTAGACGGATCACTTCTCTGGACACACTATTTCACCATCGCAGCAATCCGGGTATGGGACTCCGGTGTAGTGCTCAAATGTACAGTTGTCAGGAACTCCTACAACGCCACATCTGCAAGAGATGATCTTAAATAACGTATTCAGCAGCTGACGATTCAAATATCTTAAGTTGCGCGCGCACACACACACACACACACACACACACACACACACACACACACACACACACACACACACACACACACACACACACACACACACACACACACACACACACACACACACACACACACACACACACACACACACACACACACACACACACACACACACACACACACACACACACACACACACACACACACACACACACACACACACACACACACACACACACACACACACACACACACACACACACACACACACACACACACACACACACACACACACACACACACACACACACACACACACACACACACACACACACACACACACACACACACACACACACACACACACACACACACACACACACACACACACACACACACACACACACACACACACACACACACACACACACACACACACACACACACACACACACACACACACACACACACACACACACACACACACACACACACACACACACACACACACACACACACACACACACACACACACACACACACACACACACACACACACACACACACACACACACACACACACACACACACACACACACACACACACACACACACACACACACACACACACACACACACACACACACACACACACACACACACACACACACACACACACACACACACACACACACACACACACACACACACACACACACACACACACACACACACACACACACACACACACACACACACACACACACACACACACACACACACACACACACACACACACACACACACACACACACACACACACACACACACACACACACACACACACACACACACACACACACACACACACACACACACACACACACACACACACACACACACACACACACACACACACACACACACACACACACACACACACACACACACACACACACACACACACACACACACACACACACACACACACACACACACACACACACACACACACACACACACACACACACACACACACACACACACACACACACACACACACACACACACACACACACACACACACACACACACACACACACACACACACACACACACACACACACACACACACACACACACACACACACACACACACACACACACACACACACACACACACACACACACACACACACACACACACACACACACACACACACACACACACACACACACACACACACACACACACACACACACACACACACACACACACACACACACACACACACACACACACACACACACACACACACACACACACACACACACACACACACACACACACACACACACACACACACACACACACACACACACACACACACACACACACACACACACACACACACACACACACACACACACACACACACACACACACACACACACACACACACACACACACACACACACACACACACACACACACACACACACACACACACACACACACACACACACACACACACACACACACACACACACACACACACACACACACACACACACACACACACACACACACACACACACACACACACACACACACACACACACACACACACACACACACACACACACACACACACACACACACACACACACACACACACACACACACACACACACACACACACACACACACACACACACACACACATGAAAGCATGCGCACATACGCACTAGCAGACAAACATACATACAATGTTTTATATTGAAGTAGCGAACTATGTCACGTGTCCTATTCATCCCTACTCCTCCTCCTCCCTCCTCCTCCTCTCTCCGCCTATCTCTTCCTCCCTCCTCCTCCCTCCTCTCTCTTCCTCCTCCCTCCTCTCTCTTCCTCCTCCCTCCTCCTCCCTCTTCCTCCTCCTCCTCCCTCCTCCTTCCTCCTGCTCCCTCCTCCTCCCTTCTCCTCCCTTCTCCTCCTCCCCCTCCTACCCCTCCCTCCTCCCCCTCATCCGTCTTCCTCCCTCCTCCTTCTTCCTCCCTCCTCCTCCCCCTCCTCCCCCTCCTCCTCCCTCTCCTCCTCATCCCTCCTCCTCCATTCTCCTCCTCCCTCCTCCTCCTCTCTCTACCTCCTCCCTCCTCCTCCCTTCACATTCCTCCTCCTCCCTCTTCCTCCTCATCCCTCCTCCTCCTCTATCCTCCTCCCTCCTCCTCCTCCTCCCTCTACCTCCTCCCTCCTCCTCCCTTCACATTCCTCCTCCTCCCTCTTCCTACTCCTCCCTCTCATCCTCTTCCCTCCTTCTCCTCCCTCCTCCTTCTCCCTCTTCCTCCTCCCTCTTCCTCCCTCCGCCTCCTCCCTCCTCCCACTCTCTACTCCTCCCTCCTCCTTCTCCTCCCTCCTCCTCCTCCCTCTTCCTCCCTCTTCCTGCTCCCTCCGCCTCCTCCCTCCGCCTACTCTCTCCTCCTCCTCCCTCTCCCTCCTCCTCCCTCTCCTCCTCCTCCTCCTCCTGCGATCTCCTCCTCCCTCCTTCTCCCTCTTCCTCCTCCCTCCTCCTCCCCCTCCTCCTCCACCCTACTCCTCCCTCCTCTTCCTAATCCCTCCTCCTCCCTCCTATTCCTCCTGTCTCCTCCTCCCTCCTCCTCCCTCCTCTTCCCTCCTCCACCTCCCTCTTCCTCCTCCCTCCTCCATTTACCCAAGACAGACAGACATACAGATAGTCGGGAACGGGATCTTATATGACTACTTATATGATTTAAATGAGATGCTCTCCACCATGGGCTGGGCCGGGTCAGACAGACAGACAGACAGACAGATAGATAGACAGACAGACAGACAGACAGTCGGGAACGGGAGCTTATATGACTACTTATATGAATTAAATGAGATGCTCCCCACCAGAGTCTGGGCGAAGCCGGGCCGTGTCAGCTAGTATATATATATATATATTCGTTAGTTAGCCGTTAGTCGTTAGTTAGTCGTCAGTTAGTAGTTAGTTAGTCGTTAGTCGTTAGGTAGTCGTTAGTTAGCCGTTAGTTAGTCGTTAGTTGGCCGTTAGTTAATCGTTAGTTAGTCATCAGTTAGTAGTTAGTTAGTCGTTAGTTAGCCGTTAGTCGTTAATTAGTCGTCAGTTAGTAGTTAGTTAGTCGTTGGTCGTTAGGTAGTCGTTAGTTAGTCGTTAGTTAGTCGTTAGTTAGCCGTTAGTTAGTCGTTACATAGTCGTCAGTTAGCCGTTAGTTAGTCGTTAGTTAGTCGTCAGTTAGTAGTTAGTTAGTCGTTAGTTATTCGTTAGATAGTCGTTAGTTAGTCGTTAGTTAGTCGTTAGTCGTCCTTAGTTAGTCGTTAGTTAGACGTTATATGGTCGTTAGTCAGCCGTTAGTTAGTCGTTAGTCATTATTCTGTCGATAGTTAGTCGTTAGATAGTCGTTAGTTAGTCATTACTTAGTCGTTAGTTAGTTAGTTAGTCGTTAGTCGTTAGTTAGCCGTTAGTTAGTCGTGGTTTCAACTTCACGGCAAATGGTCGCCCCATATTGCCCCGTTCCTGTGCCAGTGAATATCACAGGAACGTAGCATAATGGGGTGATCCGTTGACTTATATATATACACTCTAGCTGACCCGGCCCGGCTTCGCCCAGTCCTTGGAGGGGATCTGTCTGTCTGTCTGTCTGTCTGTCTGTCTGTCTGTCTGCTTGCCTGCCTGCCTGTCTAGAGGTGAAGCCAGCCAGTCAGCAACCGTTTCTCATTGGATACCTATATCGTAATCCGTGTGCTGGGTACAATTGGCATGACTGTTTCACTACAATGATGGACAGAGTTTTTACAGCAGGTAGAGAAGTCATGATATTAGGTGACTTTAACATAGATATTACTAAATCCAACCAGACATGGGACGATATCATTCTATCTTACGATTTGAAACAACTAATAAACCGTCCCACAAGGGTTACAGGTATCTCCTCAACTATAATTGATCATATATATGTTACTTGTCCAGTTAATATTATCGAATGTTCTGTTCCTGTTAGTGCAGTTAGTGACCATTACCCAATATGTTGTACGTGGTCGAAAACTGGGTTCAAATCTCCTAAAAATAAACATTTAATCATCAAATTTAGAAATCTAAAAGCTCTCAACCAAAGTTTATTTTTAGATGACTTAAAAAATGCAGCCCTTGAACATGTTTACCAACTTCCTGATCCGGATGATGCACTAGCTTACTGGACAAAGATAGTCTACAGTGTGTTTGATAAACATGTGCCAGTTAAAGAAGTTCGAGTGAGGAATCAACATAAATCTCCATGGGTGACTCGTGAAGTTCTCGAAATCACGAGAGAACGAGATACAGCGCACAAAAATAAAGATTTTATCAATTACCGCAGACTATGAAATAAAGTTAAATATGAAATTCGTAGGATAAAGAAAGATCATTTCAAAAATTTGATTGTAGATAAATCAAATAACGC
>OY992876.1:427723760-427863760 GCA_963921405.1 Cepaea hortensis
CGTTAATCTCTTCTTCCATTTTCTTACTAAGTCGTCGCATTATGACTTTTAGTAGAATTTTACTTGCATGACTTATCAGGGCAACAGTTCTATAGTTGGTGCATAATTTCAGGTTGCCCTTTTTTGGTATTGGAATGAAGATAGTTCTCTTCCAATCTTTTGGCCATATACCATATTTCCAAATCTTTGTACATAATGCATGATATATGTGTATGCTTTCTTCTCCTCCTGCTTTAATCAGTTCAGCTGGTATCTCATCACATCCAGGTGATTTACCATTCTTCAGGTTATATATATATATATATATATATATATATATATATATATATATATATATATATATATTTTTTTTTTTTTTTTCCGCGTTTCCATCCTGTTTCAGGATATTGCGGTCAACACCAGCATCTTTCAGCTGTATGTTGATTCCTAGGCTAGATTACGCTCATCAGCACGCCACGACTTTCTGAGCGACCGGCTCCATACTCTCATAAGTCACTTTTGCAATTCGAACCACTGCTAATTCTCGACGCGTCACGTGACGAGAGTATTCGGGGTTAGCGGAGAAAGCTGCTAACCCCTCGGCCATGGAGCCGGCTATATATATATATATATATATATATATATATATATATATATATATATATATATATGTGTGTGTGTGTGTGTGTGTGTGTGTGTGTGTGTGTGTGTGTGTATATATATTCACAGCCTGGCCTCCGAAGCCGAAGCAGCTGCCAGAACTGGAAACAACAGAGCCGTATTCCATATCATGAAGCAACTATGCAATCACCCACCTACACCAAATATACCCATCAAAGACAAACAAGACAATCAATTGTTATCCGATGACCTTCAAAAGCAACGATGGGCAGAACATTTCAAAGAAATATTAAATAGACCGCAGCCTGACACTGTTCCGAACCTGGATGGAGAAATTACTATGCCCCCACTAGATGCCTCCTGCGAGTCATTCACCATGGAAGAGATTAAAGCAGCCATCAAAAAATTTAAGAACAACAAAGCTGTTAGTGAAGATGAAATCTCAGGAGAAATGCTCAAAGCAGCAGATGAGAACACCTTACAACGTTTGTTACAGCTGATCAATGAAATATGACAAAGCGAATCCCCACCACAACAGTGGAAAGATGGTGTAATTTTCAAACTGCCCAAAAAGGGCGATATGTCTGATTGCAATAATTGGCGTGGTATCACTCTATTGTCAGTACCAGGAAAACTTTTTTGTAGCATGTTACTTGAGAGATTGAAAAAGACGATAGATGAAAGGCTCAGAGAAGAACAAGCAGGCTTCAGACCAAAACGATCATGCATAGACCACATTTTCACCCTCAGAATAATCATTGAAGACTCCGTAGAATTCCAGTCGAAATTAATCACCAACTTTGTCGACTTTCAAAAAGCCTTCGACAGTATCCACCGTCCTTCACTTTGGAATCTACTTAACATCTATGGTTTTCCTACCAAATATACCAACGTCATAAAATCTTTCTACAAAGAAACACGTTGCTGCGTAAGAACAGAAACAGGCAACTCTGACTGGTTCTCAGTCGAAACAGGAGTGAAACAGGGTTGTGTCTTATCACCGATGCTTTTTGGAATAGCTATCGATTGGGTCATGCGCAAATGCACAAACAACACAAATATGGGTATCCATTGGGTTGACAAAATTCTAGAAGACCTGGACTTTGCCGACGACATAGTGCTTTTGAGTTCAACACACCCGGATGCCCAAGAGAAAATAAACCACCTCCAAAATGTTTCAGGGCAAATTGGTCTCCAAATTAACACCACAAAAACAAAGACTATAGATCTTACCAACAGTTCAGATGACACCAAATTGAACAGCTACGTTCTTGAAAAAGTCAACAGCTTCACATACCTAGGAAGCAAAATGACATCTACAGGGGACTCAACACCAGAAATATCATCTAGAATTGCACTGGCATCTAGTGCCTTCAATAAACTGTCAAACATCTGGAAGTCAAAGACACTCAGCAAACACACAAAACTTAAAATCTTCAACTCTTGTGTGATTCCAGTGTTAACGTATGGATGTGAAAGTTGGAAATCAACGGTAGCTTTAGATAAAAAATTAGACAATTTTGAGAACAAATGTCTTAGAAGACTTCTAAACATCCACTGGACAGACTTCAGAACCAATTCGCAAATAAGACAAGAGACTAAGCAAGATACAGTATCCAATTTCATAAGAAGACGCCGTTGGAACTACATCGGCCACGTACTCAGAATGGACAAGTCAAGACTCCCCTACCAAGCCCTCATATGGTCACCAGTAGGGAAAAGAAAACGGGGAAGACCAAGAGAGACCCTGCGTAGAACCATCATTAGAGAAGGCTCATTCAATGGCCAAGTAAATATCCAAGATCTACAACAGGTAGCAGCGAACCGCCAAACATGGAGAGACAGGACTTCTGCCCTATGCGCCGCCTTAGGCTCAAGAGGAAAGACTAACTAACTAACTAACTAACTATATATATATATATATATATATATATATATATATATGTGTGTGTGTGTGTGTGTGTGTGTGTGTGTGTGTGAGTGAGTGTGTGTGTATGTGTATATATGTATATGTATATGTGTATGTATGTGTATGTATATATGTGCATATGTGTGTATATGTGTATATATGTATATGTGTGTGTATATATGTATATATATATATATATATATATATATATATATATATATATATATATATATATATATATATATGTATGTATGTATATGTGTGTGTATATATATATATATATATATATATGATTGTGTGTATGTGTGCATGCATGCAGTGTATGCGAGGGAGTGTGTAATTGTGTGTGTGTGTAAGTATGTGTATATGAGTGTAGATGTGTGTATGTGTGCGTGGGGATATGTGTGTATTTGCGTGTGTATTTTGTGTGTATGCTCGTGTGTGTATGTGTATATGCTTTCTTGCGCACGCGAGGGAGTGTGCATTTGATAGCGAGAGGGTATGTGTCTGTCTGTGTGTGAGTTAGAGTGAAAGAGTGTGTGATATTGAGTAAATGAAAGATGGAGAGAGTGACTTAATGGGTGAAATAGTGATTGCGAGTGAGAGAGAGAGAGAGAGAGAGAGAGAGAGAGAGAGAGAGAGAGAGAGAGAGAGGGGGGGGGGGAGAGAGTGAGCGAACGAGAGAAGACAGTGGAAGAGTGGATTTGTTAATGTGTGCATGTGTGCGGCCATTGTTTGTGAGTGTCTATGGGTGTGTGTTGGTGAGAAGAGAGCGAGAAAGACAGAGAAAGAGAGAAAGAGATTTAAGCGCACGCATATCATGTAACATGCTATTCCATATATGTTGTGTATTCTCATGTTCATATTACCATTTTGAATGCCAACTGATGTTATAATTTATAACATGAACACATGTACATCACTGTAGAGTGGGTGAGAGAATTAGAGAGTATGAGAGAGAGAGAGAGAGAGAGAGAGAGAGAGAGAGAGAGAGAGAGAGAGAGAGAGAGAGAGAGAGAGTTGAATTGCATCACTAATTTTTAAGTTACAAAATGTATATGTACAATTTTTCTCCATTTTCTTTACAATTTTGCGACAATGCTCACGACAATCGTCACTGTATGTGTGTGCAAAGTGTGGGAGTTTGATCATAATATTAAGTTGGGGGATGGGGGGATGTGTGTGTGTGGGTGGGCGGGGTGGGATTGTGTGGGTGGGTGGGGGATTTGTGTGTGGGTACGTGCGGGATGTATCGTTTGGCGGGGAGATGTGTGTGTGGGTGGGGATGTGTGTTTGGCTAGGTGGTTGTGGGTGAGTGGGTGGAGGAGGATATGTTGGTGGATGATTGATGGTGGGTTATGGGATGGGTGGGGGTATATGTATGGGTGGGGAGATGTGGGTGTGGGGATAGGTGGTGGGTGGGAGATGTGTGCAGGTGGGGGTGGTTGTGGGTTTGGGGGTGTGGGTGAGGTATGTGTATGGGTGTGGGATGTTTGGGTGGATGGGTGGGGAGTGTGTGTGGGTGAGATATGTGTGGGGGATGTATGTGGGTTGGGGAAGGGTGCATGATGTGTGTGGGTGATGGATTTGGAGATGTGTGTGTGGGTGGGGGATTTGTCTGGCTGGGTGGGGGTGTGTGGCTGGATGGAGGATGTACGTGTGGGTAGTGAGGGCGATTGTAGTTGGGGGATGTGGTGGATGGGTAGGAGATGTGTGTGTGGGTGAGGGATGTGTCTTTGGGATGTGTGTGGGTGTGGTGTTGTGTGGGAGGGGAGCTGGGTGTGGATAAATGATGTGTGTGTGGGTGGGGGAAAGTGTGGTTGGGTTTGCGGGTGGGTGAAGGATGTGTGTGAGGGTGGAGATGTGTGCTTAGATGGGTGGTTGGGGTGTGTGAGTGTGGGTGGGTAGATAGGAGATGTATGTGTTGATGAGTGGGTAAGGGATGTGTGGGTGTTAGTGGTTGAGGGATAAGTACGTGTGTCTAGGGATGTGTGAGGGGATGAGTGTATGAGTTGGGGATGTGTGTGTGGGTTGTGTGTGTGCGTGGATGGGAGGTGTGTGTTTGTGAATGGGGGATGTGTTGGTGGGTGGGGATGTGTGTGAGGGATGTGTCTATGGGTGGGGAGATTGTGCGTGGGTGGGGATGTGTGTGTATATGGGTAGGGGTGTGTGGTTAAGGGATGTGTGGCTGGGGGATGGGTGGATGGAGGATGTGTGGTTGGGTAGAGGATGTGTGGGTGGGTGATTGTATATAAGTAAGGGTGTGTGGTTAAGGGATGTTTGGTTGGGGGATGGGTGGGTAGAGGATGTGTGGGTGGCTAGAGGATATGTGGGTGGGTGAGTGTGTGCAGGTTAGAAGATGGTGGGGGGGGGGGTGTTTGTAGGTGTGGGCTCGGGATCTGTGAGTGGGCTGGGGGAGATGGGAGATTATGTGGGTGGGTGCGGAATTTGTGTAAGGGTAGGTGCGGAATATGTGAGTTGACGGGGAGATGTGTGTGTGGCTGAGGAATGTGTGTTTGGCTGGGTGGGTGGAGGTGTGTGGGTGGAGGAGGATATGTGGGTGAGTGATTTTTGGTGGGTAATGGGACGGGTAGAGGATATGTGAGTGGGTGGGGAGATGTGTGTAGGTGGGGGAAGTGTGAGTTATTGAATGTATGTGTGCTTGGGGTGTGGGTGGATGGGATGTGTAGTGGGTGAGAGGTGTGTGTGGGTGGGGAGATGTGTAGGTGTAGGGATGTGGTGGATGGGTGGGGGAATGTATGTGTGTGTGGGTTATGTGTGTGGTTGGGTGGGGGAGTTGGAGTGAATGGGGGATGTGTGGGTGGGTGGTGGATGTGTCTCATAACATAGTAATATGCATTGTTTATGTTTACAAAATTCATGTGACGATGTTTTTTTGTGTGCCCAATTTGTTACCCTTTGAAAATAAAGTATGTTCGTTCGTTCGTTCGTTCTGCCTTTCTATCTATCTATCTATCTATCTATCTATCTATCTATCTATCTATCTATCTATCTATCTATCTATCTATCTATCTATCTATCTATCTATCTATCTATCTATCTATCTCTGTCTGTCTGTCTGCCTGCCTGCCTGCCTGCCTATCTATCTATCTATCTATCTATCTATCTATCTATCTATCTATCTATCTATCTATCTATCTATCTATCTATCTATCTATCTATCTATCTATCTATCTATCTATCTATCTATCTATCTATCTATCTAGTTCGAGAGTTAATGTGTTAGTGTCTGTGTGTGTGAGCGCGCGCATGCGTGTGAGTGTGTGTATATGAAAGAATACAGAAAGAGAGAGAGAGAGAAAGAGAGAGAGAGAGAGAGAGAGAGAGAGAGAGAGAGAGAGAGAGAGAGAGAGAGAGAGAGCGCTGAGCAGATGCATGTCATGTAACACGCATGTTATGTAACACGCGAATCCATATGTTTGTGTATTCTCATCTGTCATATTATCAGTTAAATACCATTTGATTTTATCATGTATAATATGAACTTATGTACATTACTGTAGTTTGAGTGAGAGAGTCAGTGAGTGTGAATGAGAGACAGATTGAGTGAGCGTGAGAGTGAGTGTGTGTGTGTGTGTGTGTGTGTGTGTGTGTGTGTGTGTGCCTTCTCTGTGTGTATCTCTGTGTGTGGGAGCATCACTATTTTTACGTCACACACTGTTTATGTACACATTTTTCTCCATGTTTAACATTTTTATGAGACTGCTCATGACAAGTGTCAGTGTATGTGTGTGAGTAAAGTGTGGGAGTTTGTTCATACTAGTTTCAATGCTAACGTGAGACATTTTGTATGTGTCTAGATGTGTGGAGGTGTGATTGTGTGTGGAGGATGTGTATGAGTGTGGGGATATGTGTGGGTGGGGGATGTGTGGTTGGGGGTCTGCGTTTGGATGGGTTGGGGTGTGTGGGTTTTTGTGGGTAGTGATATGTGTGGTTGTTAGTGGGATGTGTGGATGGATGTGTGGGGGTGAAAGTAGGGGTGTGGGAATGGGTGTGGGGGATGTGTGTAAGGGTGGAGGATATGTGTATGGGACGGGTGTGGGGTGTGTGTATTTATGTGGGTGGTGATGTGTGGGTGGTTTGAAGAAGTATGTGTGGGTGGCGGGGTTGTGTGGGTAGGGCATTGTGTTGGGTGGATTGGGGATGCAAGGGCGGGTGGGAAGAAGTGTATGGTGTGTGGGTTTAAGATATGTGTGCGGTGTGTTGGTGGGGGATGTGTGCATGGTGTATGGGTGGGGTGTGTGGTGGTATGGGTGAGGATATGTGTGTGGGTGGGGGATAGTGTGTGGTGTGGGGATGTGTGTGATGGGTGCGGGGAATGTGTGTATGGGTGGAGTGGTTGGGGGATTGTATGTGGGGGTGTGTGGGTGGGAGATGTGTGCGTGGATGGGGAATGTGTGGGTGGGGGTGTGTGAGTGGCTTAGGGATGTGTAGGTGGATGAGGTATGTGTCGGGGTGGGATGCGTGAGTGGGTGAAGGATGTGTGTGGGTAGGGGTATTGTGATCGAGAGATGTTTGGTTGGGGGTGGGTGGGGTGTGTGGGTGCTTAGTGGAGGATGTGTGCGTGAGTGAGTGTGTGTTGGTGGACGGGTAGGGAATGCGTGTGTGGGTGGGGAGAGGTGTGTGGTGTGTTGGTTAGGGATATTGTGTGGGTGAGGTATGTGTGTGTGGATGGGGGATTTTTGTGGTGTGTGGGTGGGGGTATGTGGGGTGGATGGGTAAGGGTATCTGTGTGGGTGTGGGTGGAAATATTGTGCGGTATGTGGGTGGGGATATGTGTGTGGTGTGTAGGTGGGGATGTGTGGTGGTATGTGGGTGTGGGATGTGTTGGTGAGGGATATGTGTGTGTGTGGTGCGTGGGTTGGGAATATTGCGTGGTAGGGGATTATGTGATGTGCGGGTTGGGGATTGTGTAGTGGGGGATTGGGTTAAGGCATGTATGGGTGGGTGGAGGATGTATGTGTGGGTGGTGGGGTGTGTGTGTGAGTGGATTGGGGATGTATGGGTGGTTAGGGAGATGTGTGTGTGTGGGGGGGGTAGGGAGATGTCAGTTGGTGGGGATGTGTGTGTGTGGTTTGGGGATGTGTGAGTGGATGTGCGATGTGTGGGTTGGTGGGGGATTGTGTGCGTGGGTGATGAATATGTGGTCAATGGAGATGTGGCTGGGGGATGAGTGGTTTGAGGTGTGGATGGGGAGAGGATGTGTGGGTTAGGATGTGTATGTGGGTGGGCGTGGGATGTGTGGGTTGGTGGGGGGGGGATGTTTGTGGGTGGCGAGTGTGTTTTGGTTGGGGGAACAGATGAGGGGAGAGTGTGTGGGTGGGGGATGTGCGGAAGGGGGATGGGTCGGTTGGTGGGGTATGTATGTGTCCCTTGGTTTGCGTGTGTGTGGGTAGGTGGGTGTGTGTGTGTGGGTGGGGTGATGTATGGGTAGGTGGGAGATGGGCCTCATAACATGGTAATTTGCCTTGTTTATGTCTACAACATTCATTTCACAATGTTTATTTTTCTTCCTATGTAAACGTATAATGCTCTTGATGAATGAAAGACGAGTGATTGGAAGGGGAATGTGAATGTGAATGTAAGACGGGCCTGCGCGCCCAATTTGTAACCCTAATAAAGTTGATTTGATTTGATCTATCTATCTATCTATCTATCTATCTATCTATCTATCTATCTATCTATCTATCTATCTATCTATCTATCTATGTCTGTCTGTCTGTCTGTATGTCTGTATGTCTGTCTGTCTGACGACTCGGCACGACTGTCTATCTATCTGTTCATCCATCCATCCATCCATCCACCTAGAGGACCCCGCCCGGCTTCACCCAGTCCCTGGCGGTGATCTATCTATCTATCTATCTGTCTATCTATCTATCTATCTATCTATCTATCTATCTGTCTGCCTGCCTGCCTGCCTGCCTGCTTGCCTGCCTTCTTGCCTGCCTGTCTGCCTATCTATCTATCTATCTATCTATCTATCTATCTATCTATCTATCTATCTATCTATCTATCTATCTATCTATCTATCTATCTATCTATCTATCTATCTATCTATGTTCGGCCCTTTCCCGTTCCCGTAAAAAATATAGATTGAATAGAAGAATAGATAGTTAGATTGATAGTAGAAAATATGATTCGAAAAGATCTATCTTCATTCCTATAAAGGGCAACGTGAAAGTACTGAAAGTAAACTTACCCAGATATCACGAACAGCCAATAAATGGAGTACTGCAAATGATATGCAATCAACTTTCTCTCACACAAAATTACATTTTTTTTAACGAACGAAAATCTTTATTTTCAAAGGGTTAAGAATTGGGCACGCAGGCCCGTCCTACATTCTGCCCTTCTTCTCTATTTCCTCTCATACATTCTTTCATTCAACATCTCTTATGAAGCAATTCTTTGACAACAAAAGAACAATAAGCATTAAAACGCATGAAAAATAATCAATAATACATGACTCGTTGAGGCAATGTTTAACATGGGCATCATAAATACCCAACGTGGGTGTAACGTGCCATACATGTGGGAATGTTTAAGAAAAAATTACATTACATAGAAGAAAAAAACATTTAATTTGATGTGGAAAAGAAATAAAGAAGAGTAAAACATCTAATGTACTGTTGAAGAAAAATAAAAAGATGAGTTAGAAAATTTTCACGTATTTTAAATAGATGCATTATTTGTATGAAAACTTTGAAAATGCCTTAAAGATTGTATCATTTATATTACAATGCATATGCCTGTAGATAACTGTAGATAAACATTTTATAAAACTTTGAGAAAAATGCAACATTTATTGCAATTACATAATATAGCAATGCTACTAAAAGTAATATCCCTTGATATAACTTTTATTAAGTTACGTCCCCTTGCAATATGTTAATTATAATTTAATTTTAAAATTAAATTTTATTACGTAAATAACTGTTTGTAAACTAACAACCTATGCCACTTGGCTGCACGGGAATGAGAAGAACATCTGTAGAATATGTCATCTCAATCGGATGGACCGTTCGCGAACGCATAAAGGACATACATTGTCTTATATATATATATATATATATATATATATATATATATATATATATATATATATGTGTGTGTGTGTGTGTGTGTGTGTGTGTGTGTGTGTGTGAGAGAGGATATAGGAAGGGGACAGGACATAGATAGAGCATGGGTAGAGTAGGACAGGATTGCATACCCAGTGGGAGACAGGACATAGGGTTAGAGACTGGACATGTCCTTGAATGACAGTCCAACCTTGGACTAAACGACCTGAGACGGCAACCGTCAACAGACGGGTGAAGGACAGAACGACACCAGAATACCGAGACACCCAACGTGGCACGGACGATACGTTGGTCAAGTACCACGTGACCACAGACCAAGGCAAGAGAGATCAGACGGACTTTGACTGTTGTTGAGAGAGGAGTGTTTTGGGTTATCTGAGAGAAAGAGTGTTCTGAATGCCTCATGAAGCGATTTACTCTTATTGTGAGAGTGTCAATATTAGACAGCCTGTGCGCTAATATTCAAATGAATTGTGATACTAGAACGCACGAGTGCTTTGCTAACTAATGTCTATGTGATTTACTAGTTTTGTCAAAGCGTGATTATGAGCAATGTCAATGAGTATTATACTTAATAAATTGCTAAAAGATAACCAAGTTTTGACGACTCATTTGCACATTAGGTATTATATTACTGTCACGTCTTTTGTGACTAGCCATGACTGATTGAGACGCCGAAGCTGGAGCCACGTCTCGCTGGCGGAGTCGTATGTCGAGTTCATCCCATAAGTGCTCTATGGGGTTCATGTCTGATGACATCGCTGGCCACCCAATGATCTGGACGTTGTCAGCGAGGAACTGGGTGGTGATTTGTGGCATATGACGTCGAGCTTTATGCTGCTGAAAAATTGACCCTCGTGAAGCCAGAAGTGGAAGGGCGTGAGGATGAAGAATTTCAGCGACGTATCGTTGTGCCCTTCAAATTGCACCAGGTCACTTCTTTCCATGAAGTTGATCGCCCCCCCCCCGAACATCAGTACACCTCCACCGCCATGTGGAGGAGCCTCATCAACGCTGTTCTGAGTGTAGTGCTCACGAACTCTGCGGTAAACTCTTCTCCGTCTATCGTGTCGCTGGAGCACAAAAAATGATTCTTCACTAAACCACACCCGTCTCCAGTTATTCCCATCGGTCCATTGACGACCCGGCATGCTTTCTCGCGGTGTGATTTTGTTGCACGATAATGCTCGTCCGCATGTCGCAAAGATTGTGCGGGAAGCATTAGCAAGGAAGAAGGGGGAAATTCTGCACCATCCAGCCTATAGTCCTGATTTGTCACCATGTGATTTTCTTTTGTTCGGACCTCTAAAAAAAAGCTGTCAAAGGGCAACGATTTCACACAGATGTAGACGTAATGAACGCGGTAAACACTTGGTTCAGTGAGCAACCACAATGATTCTATCTCCGTCTACCTAAGCTATGGGATGCTTGCCTGAATGCCTACGGCAACTTCTTCTGACCAACCCATGGTGCATAATTCATTCAAAATGACGGCTTTGTTTAATTCTACCACACCTGTTAATGTTTCTTTCATGCTTTTGTAATAAAGCTATTGGAACGGGTTTCAAGTGAACGTCCCTTATATATATTATGGACGTCCACTTGAAACCAGTTCCAATGGCTTTATTACAAAAGCATGAAAGAAACACACACACACACACACACACACACACACACACACACACACACATATATATATATATATATATGTATGTGTGTGTGTGTGTGTGTGTGTGTGTGTGTGTGTGTGAGAGAGAGAGAGAGAGAGAGACGGTTTGGGGAAATGGCTTTCACATACCGCCTAAGTTTACCGGAGGACATTGACTGGAATAATTTTGAAACAGAAAGTTCACCTACCAGTATAAGTTCAAAATTAGTGAGTGGCCGGGCACTGACTGGGATACGGCCCGCTAACCGTCAGTTTACCTTCCGTTGTTAGTGAAATAAGAAATTCAGGAAACATGAAGCCAAACTTAGCATAGGCTTTGTCGGGAACTGTCAAATGGGCAAGAAATACACAGGATGCGGCGGGTATATGGGGACGGACACACCCCATGACCCATAACAGGCGACGGCGGAAAGATAAGGTCTTCAACCTCAAGCTGCAACCTAGTGGGGTCAAAAGATCTAGACTAAAGCGGATTAAGGAGAATTAATTATGCGGTAGTCTTTCACAAGGGAGAAAAATGTCACGTGATGCCAGAAAGAACCGCCAAATTAAACGGCATATATATACGCAGTATGGGAAGCAGTTGAAAAGATAAGCAGGTTTGAGACGGCGGCCGAGTGCAGATACTCAAGGGCCGTTGAGACCAAGAAAGCTGTAGGGACTCTGGTCGGGCAGATAAACCTAAGGACCAGGGGAAACACGGACTTAAGTGTTGGAAAAAGTGCCGCCCAAAATAATATATTGATTACTACGAAGGACCCACGTCTAACTAGCTAAAGGAACCGCTCTTTGGTCCTAATGGATGGCTAAAAGTCGCACACGACGTACATTAGCCAGAGAGGAGACGAGGTAGTCGGAACCACACAGGAGACTTAAAGTCAGATAGGACGGAAAGGTCAAGTGGGATCCACGGCAAGCGATTGATTGGATAGAGTTAAATGAAACCCACTGGACAGGACTTTTACGTAAGTTGGTTAAGTTTAATTAGAAACCTATTAGTCTGTAGTCGGGCGCGGGTAATGGTACTTAGGTTTAGAAAGCAATGGCAAACTACCGTGGATAAATTTACCGAAGAACCATGAGCAGTCAGTAAAAGCTAGGTTTGACTGCGACGTCCTGTAACGGACCCGTGACTAGCTAGCTAACTATAATAGCAGTCTAAACCAGGAAGCATTGGCAAACTACAATTAACCGATAGCGGAGTTGACTACGACGTTCTATGGGGGGGGGGGGGGGGGGGTAAAGAATACGTAACTATTCAACCAAAATTCGCAGTGGCTAATTAAGAAGTAGAAATATGAGCGCCGAAACCAAACTAGTGGTAATTATGTGCGAACGTTATTAGTGGCCTCAAAAGTTCCCGATTTATTTCTTATAGAACTGTAAACACGACAGGACAAGTGTAGTGCGGGTACGAAACTCTGCCACTAGGTCGAACCACACAATGGAACCAGGTGACTACAGCGGATGAATGCATGGCGTCTGGGAGCAGGCCTGCAGATGAAGGGACACGCTTGTATTGTTGTTGACCAGGCAGAGTCGAATCGGGGTCAGACTGCGGCGGAGAAAGTAGAGCATACAACCGGTTAGCAGTACAACCTAAAAGTCGCGGGTTCGAACCTTCATGGAAAATCGGGGGTAAAAGGCTTAAATGGCTTTAATACTATAAGGCGAGATAGGAGAATAGACAGCGGTGAATAGATACAACTGGACGAGCACTAAGTGAGCTGAAGAGGACAGGAATGCCTTTGGATATAAACGCTACAGACGGATTGTGGGAATATCTTGGGTAGAGAAAAGGAAACGTGCGTCCATACTTCAAGATCTGAATATTGAAGAAGATTGGCTTATAAAGACGACAAACTATACTGCGGGGATAGACGAAGATGTACGTTTATCAATTATCATGACTAGGGTGTTGTTAGGCGTGATGTTAATCTATGTTGTCAACATGGGTTTGTGTTAATAATTGTGTGGGTTTATGTGGCCAATGTGGACGGTCCATAATGATGGTTAATCATGAGTGAACTTATGTACTGCAGGAGATTGTAATGATTGTAGAGATTGTAGTGTAAAGGGGCATTTCATATATGTGATTTGTGGGCAAGGGGTCAGGTCTTAGTCAGATATGACTGAGCTACCGTATGACAGTAGACGGTACTACCTGCTTTCTGTCAGCGCCGAATGTTGGGCGGTGCTTACCAAACCCGACACCCCACATTGTGCCAACGGCTTCGGGCGGAAGAGAGCAATTGGGAGGGTACTAGCCTTATCCTGGTGCGAGGAAATGCAACCCAAAGACAAAATAAGTCATGGCAGGGCAGACCAGGCCCTAAGCCTTGGTTGGCAGCTGGTCTAGGATCGAAGCTCCGACAGGCGGACAGTTAGAGCATTGCTTTGCTGATCCGGCAGCTTCTGCAGCTTGTCTTGTTCCAGATTATAGGTGTTAACTTTCCTCTGGAGTGAACTAGGCAGGCCGAGAGAGGGATCATGCTGCATGGGCAACACATGATTTCTTTATTTTAGCCCAGGCTTTGTGCTATGAAAGAGGCAATAACTCCATCCCTGGTCTTAACAGGTCTCGGAATCAAAGCGAGAGGCAACTGTTACGGGTTATAAGTCCTTGTCAGTTGGCGTAGACATGGGGCGCCACGCGTTGCCTCTGACGGTGGGAGACACCTACAGGTGTCACTGATCAGCTACCGCCCGCCTCAAGCTGGGCAGCCCCCGGCCAATTGGGTGCTGATCCGCCACAGCCTGCCTGCTTCAATGGGTGCTTGGGGCTAGGACAAAATCTGAATCGCAGGCTGTAAAACCAATGCACCAGGTACTAATAAAAAGAATAGAAACCTCAAGCTACGGCTTGCAACCTGGAACGTGAGAACCATGTGTCCAGGATTTTCCACTGACTTGACAAATATTGACGATGTGAGAAAAACGGCTGTGATTGATGCTGAACTCAATCGTCTTAACATTGATATTACTGGCCTGCAGGAGACTCGCCTCGCTGAGGAAGGGTCACTCGGGGAAAACAATTACACCTTTTTTTGGAAGGGAAGAGGGCAGGCAGAAAAAAGGCAACATGGTGTGGGCTTTGCAGTGAAGAATTCGCTACTGGGAATGATTGATATCCCAGCTGGAGGTAATGAAAGATTATCACTGCGCTTGGCAACCTCTTGTGGATTTGCCACCATTCTCACTGCATATGCACCGACACTCGCTTCCTCTGATGATTTGAAGGATACGTTCTATGAGCAGCTAGACTCTGCGATCAAGGCACTTCCAAAATCCGACTACATTTATATTCTCGGTGATTTCAATGCTTGTGTGGGCAAGGACTCGAGTTCATGGCCAGTGTGCCTTGGAAAATACAACATCGGTCGCATGAATGATAATGGGCAAAGGCTGCTGGAGCATTGCACTAGAAATTACCTATGTATTTGTCGCGTAATGTTGACTATTTTGACAGACAAGGATCAGAAATAGCAACCAATAGACTTTCAGGATTCCGAAAGACTAATCACTGTCGAAGAAGAGGCCGAAATGGCTCGAACTAGGAAGTACGATTCGGTACTGTCCCAGGAATGACCAGGTCTTCAGACAGTGTTCAGGCACAGATAGGTAAAGCGAACAACCGTACTAGGAATAATTCTAGACAGTAGGCTTAATGAATCTGGCGACGAATGCCTGCAAAAATTAAAGAGCCCCCTTTAACTGATCCATGCTCACAACATGGAGGAAGAGTACAAATATAAAGTTACAACTTGCATTCCTTCTCGCTCTCTCAGTATCCTAATATTAAATTAGAGTATAACAGCAACAGACTAAGTATGTTTCTTGTATCACATATAACTATTAATTTAATGAAATACTGTGGCATGTAAAAGTCTGTTGCCCTAGTGTGTAGGCAATCAAATCCTAGACTAAGTTGGCAGGCTAAAGGTGTCAGCCGAGGAGGTTGGCCACTCAGCTCAAGATTTGGGTCCGGCTTGTCAACTCGGGTGATGTTCCAGTTCAGGTTGCGGATTCACTCTCCGGCAATAGACATGGTGCTCACGACCGGTAAGTATGCGTTGCTGCAAGTTGCTGGCTCATGGTACCACCAAAGAAGGTGCAGAACTGCTGGAAGTTAATCAGAAAAACAGAACCGGTGAATGCTTGTCCTACGTCCAGGATACTCTCATTGCACACCTCGCTCTCAGTCTCATATTCAGACACGACTAGCATCACAAGACTATCACCTCTGTCACAGACACATCACTGGCGCTATGACAACACAATGACAAATGGCTAACGTGGACAAATACTATTTTCCTTAGCCACATATTATCAATCTCATCAGACTCAGATGCCCATGTATTCCAGTCTACAGACACGGACACATCAATGTATATTTCTAAGTCTGATCACACTCCACCCCATTCTTACTATGATGCATTCACATATATTACAAATCACACCCATTACATTTAACACAATGAAGTGTACACAATGAGTATGAATCCCACAGATTACATTTAACTATGAAGCACGAACATTGATTATAAATCACACAGATTATATTTACTCGACAATGTATCACCATAGATTATGAATCACAGATTACATTCACATGACGAGGTATGAACATAGATGAATGACAGATTCCCTTCATTCGAAGTACACCACAGATTATGAATCATACAGAGTACATTCAATCGACGACGGAACACCATAGATTATGAAGCACACAAATTACATTCACTTGACGAATTACGAACATATATTATGAATCACTCAGATTCTATCTCAGCACATGAAGCAGTATTGTAAATTATAATTCTGATTCACTCCCGAAACACACAAATTAAATTCTACAGGAGGTTGAAGTATTAACATAGGTGTAGAGGGTAGGCAGTGAAGGACTGCGTTGAAGCAAGGATACTGATGTGAATGAAAGGCCTGTCCCATGCTGTCATGAGATGACCTCTGACAAGCGTGGTCTCCAGTAGACTATGTGGAAGAATTATTATTTCACAATTAACTATCAGTATTTCCTGTCACCGTTTATTCATCCGAACTACCCCTCTCATTCTATAATTATATTCTTCACTGGCGATATATTATTCTAGTATATATTATATTAATCCCTAGTTAAACATCAAGCTTCATTGTCTGACCATTCTTCGATAGTCCAGTTCCCGCCTGTTAGATTTCGCCATTTTGTGTCGCCGTTCTCTTCATTCTCCATTCCTCTATTTGTCTTAGTATAATCAGCGTCTCCATTAATTATATATTTATTCTGGCTGTAGTTTACGATCCCTGTTCTCTAACATTAGTTATCGCGTAGTTCACCCTGAATCTACACTACAAATGCCGGTAAATATATACATATAAATTCGTACTAATTAATTAAATCAACGTACCTTCCAAAATGTGGTGATTAAACCTCTCCACGGGGGAACAGTGCCACTAGCAGTGTAAATATTACTTTTTGGTATCAATTTGGCTAGCAATTTGCTATTCCCAAATATCGGCTAACTAGAGCCTGGATTATTTTGTTGCAATATGTCTTTTTACAGCTAGTATCGGCGCCTGTGTCCTACCGCTTCGAGTTAGTCGACCAAATGGACGATCTGCCAGCTGACGACAACTGGCCAGGCAGATTCTCGTGTTGCCACCCGGGTCGCAGGCTAAAACTGAATATGTTATTCAGCCAAACTTGCGCTGGGGCAGAAGGCATGCATAACTAATAGTTCTATAATATACTGTATAATATATATTTTAAAAACACTAGAATATTCACTAGGTTTACAGGAGATTAAATATATTAAATTCTCGCCAATAATACAGGCATATTTATAGATATCTACAAACATAGGAAAATAGGGAAAAGATCGTTTTCCTAGATATATTTATAATGAAAAATATGATCTGCACTGTAATTTAAGCAAAAATAAAGGGGGAGACTGTCTATTACGTCACAGAATTACAAACTCCTTTTTTAAAACAAAAGAGATGCATAAGGTCACATGGAAACATCCAAGATCCAGCCATTAGTATCAGCTGGACTTCATTATCACACGGAGACAACATCTGAACCATACATCATTAACTCGAAGTTACCACAGTGCTGACTGTGATACAGATCATTCTTTGGTTGTTGCAAGGGTTAGACTGAGACCAAAGAGAATCTACACCGCTAAACACAAGTCTAGCCCCAGGATTAATATTACTAACACTCACGATCCTGGAAAGTGCTTTGAATTTCAACAGCAACTTGAAGACGCTTTCAACGATACATCAGAAAATTGTATAGTAAATGATAAATGGAGTAAACTTAAGGAAACTATTTATAAAACAGCGGTAGGGGTTTACGGCACTGTGGATCATAAGAGGCAGGACTGGTTTGCGGCAAACAGCCAGATACTGCAGCCCTTGATTGATAAAAAGAAGATAGCTCTCTTAAGAAACAAGGAAAGACCAACGCGTAACACTCTGAGTGAGCTGAAGCAAGCGAGGAAGGATGTACAAAAGGCTGCCAGGCAGTGTGCGAATGACTATTGGATCAAGTTATGTGAGTCCATTCAAATCGCAAGTGATAAGGGAAACATCAGAAGCATGTATGAAGGGATAAAGAAAGCCTGTGGTCCAATGATCAAAAGAAGTGCACCGCTGAAAACCTTGACTGATAAGAAACAGCAGATGGATAGATGGGTCGAGCACTATTTAGAGCTTTACTCAAGTGAGACCAAGCTAGCGGATGAGGCCCTCAACGCCATAGAGGCCCTGCCAACTCTTGACCACCTGGACACACTTCTCACTATAACAGAAGTTAAGTGTGCTATAAATGAGCTTGCATCTGGCAAGGCTCCAGGTAAGGATGGGATTCCAATAGAGGTAATCAGGAGTGGGCAAGACACACTCGCTCTACAGATCCACCAGCTAATAGAGCTATGCTGGCGAGAAGGACAAGTCCCACAGGATTTCAAAGATTCAAACATCATAACGCTGCACAAGAACAAGGGAGATCGGAGCGACTGTAACAACCATAGGGGTATCTCACTTCTGTGTATTGTTGGGAAAGTATTTGCCAGAATTGTCCTGCGCAGACTTCAAGTCCTGGGAGATCAAGTCTACCCCGAATCACAGTGCGGCTTCCGTCAGAACCGGTCTACCATTGATATGATATTCTCAGTGCCCCAGATGCAAGAAAAATGCCGGGAACAAAATCAGCCACTGTTTATTGCCTTCATCGACCTCACAAAGGCATTCGATTTGGTCAGTCGTGAGGGTCTGTTCAAAGCACTAAAGACGATTGGCTGCCCACCAACTCTTCTGTCCATTGTGGAATCGTTCCACACAGGCATGAAGGGTATAATCAAGTTTGATGGCTCAACTTCAGAAGAGTTTGAAATCAAGAGTGGAGTTAAGCAAGGTTGTGTACTATCCCCCACCCTCTTTGGGATATACTTTTCACTTCTACTGAAATATGCCTTTCGTGATCAGGATGACGGTATATACATTCACTCACGCTCAGATGGTGGCCTCTATAATGCTCAGAGATTGAAGGCCAAGACCAAAATTAGCAGGGTACTAATCAGAGAGTTGCTTTTTGCGGAAGATGCTGCGATTACGACCCACTCTGAGGAAGAATTACAACATCTACTATCTGCATTCTCCAATGCTTGTTCTGAATTTGGTTTAACATTTAACAAAAAGAAGACACAGATTATGTCACAAGGTGCACATGGTGTACCATAAATCTTTATTGACGACGCCGAACTGGAGATAGTAGACCATTTTACATATCTAGGATCAGAGGTAAATAGCAAATTATCCCTCGATCAGGAAATCAACATCAGGATTGGCAAGGCAGCAACAACAATGAACATGTTAGCAAAAAGAGTCTGGGAGAACAGGAAGCTTACTGCCAAAACAAAAGTCCTCTTCTACCAAGCCTGTGTCCTTAGTACTCTTCTTTATGGCAGTGAAACCTGGACAACTTACTCACGCCAAGAGAAACGTTAAAACAGCTTTCATATGCGGTGTCTGCGAAGAATACTTGGTATTAAGTGGCAAGACAAAATCACAAATACTGAAGTATTGGAAAGATCAGGTTGTGTGACGGTGTATTCCATGCTCAGTCTTCGTAGACTTAGATGGATAGGACACGTTAGGAGGATGGATGATGGTAGAATACCAAAGGACATCTTTTTTGGTGAATTACAGACGGGTAGGAGATCTCAGGGTCGGCCTCTACTACGATACAAAGATGTGTGTAAGTGGGACATGATTGATACAGGCATTGATAATGCACATTGGGAGCACGTCGCCGCTGAACGTGTTGCATGGAGGGCAACTATCAGAAATGGAATAAAGACAAAGGAGAAAATGATTGCAGATAAAACACACACAGAGCGTGAGAGACGTAAGATGGTGCAAAAAGGTGGAAATGACCATGTTTTCACATGCACCTACTGTGGGCAAACATTTGCAGCAAGAATTGGCCTTACCAGCCACACTCGCCACCGCCATGGATCGTAGTTATTAAGCCTATTTGAAGCACAATGTACCAAACTATCGTCTGTCAAGACGGAAAGGTGCCAATGAATGATTTGTGGGCAGTAGCTGTGTCCCATCTTGTTGTCTTATAATTACTGTTGGGGTATCAAGCTGCAAGGCCATTGTTAATTATGTAGAGTTATGTTGTTATTGATGATGGCTATGGTATACACGGTGATAATGAGGCGTAGGGGTTCATGGCTTAGGCTACATATAGACGACGCATTAGGGGAGTTGGAGTCACTAGGGGATACAGGTTATTGATCAATTGCTATGTTTATGATATGTTGGTTGTTTTGTGATTGATGACATTGGGAATTTATGTTGTTGATAATGAATATATATATATATATATATATATATATATATATATATATATATATATATATATATATATATATATATATATATATATATATATATATATATATATATATATATACTAGCTGACCCGGCCCGGCTTCGCCCAGGCCCTGGAGGGGATCTATCTATCTATCAGTCTGTCTGTCTGTCTGCTTGTTTGTCTGTCTGTCTGTCTGTCTGGCTGACCCGGCCCGGCTTCACCCAGTCCCTGGTGGGGAGCATCTCATTTAATTAATATAAGTAGTCATATAAGCTCCCGTTCCCGACTATCTGTCTGTCTGTCTGTCTGACCCGGCTTCACCCAGTCCCTGGTGGGGAGCATCTCATTTAATTAATATAAGTAGTCATATAAGCTCTCCCGTTCCCGACTATCTGTTTGTCTGTCTATCTGTCTGTCTGTCTGTCCCGGCCCGGCTTCACCCAGTCCCTGGTAGGGAGCATGTCATTTAATTCATTCATATAAGTAGTCAAATAAGCTTCCGTTCCCGACTATCTGTCTATCTATCTGACCCGGCGTGGTTTCGGCCAGCTCCTGGCGCACAGTAACTTAAAAGAATGTCCTTCCACACGCCATTCATTATTTTTAATGAAAACTGTTTTTAATCACCGACATGACAGTTGATAAGTTTTGTAAGCAGAAAAAGATGGGTTAAAATGTTATGCATAATGCAAACTTTAAAAATACCTTAAAGATCATATCATTATTTAATATAACTCATATGCCTAAAAATAACTATAGACAAAGAGTTTAACAATAGTGCAGGTAAGTCCAACAATATGACTATAAAGTATATAGAAATGTTATTAAAAGTTATGCCCCTTGAAATAACTTTTCTAGAGTGAAGTCCCCCTGCTATATAGACATTATATAATGAAAATGGAAAAGTAAATGTTATTAAATAAGTAGAAGATTTTACATTAAGAAATTATTATAGTCGGTTGCACAGGAATGAAAGGAAGACGTGTAGAAAATTTCATCTCAATCGGATGTACCGTTATCGAACGCATCCAAGACCCACAAACCCACAAACATACACTCTGTTTTATAGATATAGATATATACGTATATGCATGCTATTGAGGACGACTTAGGGTTGTCCCACTGCCGATTTATATGTGTTTGTCCGCTGTGGGAAGACTGCCAGTGTCGGCGTGGGTATTGTATTAATGTCACATGATTATTATACATGGTGAAGTGTTTGGGGGTTTATGGGTTGATGTTGGCATCGGGGAACACTGGGTGATGGGGTACGACCGCCCAGGCCGTGATGGAATATCACTGACCCGATGTCAATACACGTAGCTGAAGACGACGAGGACGAAGGTGGGGTCGATAATACCCGCTGATGATGTTCACATAGTCAAGAGTTTCTTCTTGTTTAATTTTCAGGTCATCATCTGAATACCTGGGTAAACTAGTGGGCGGTAATTTCACGGTGGTAGTTTGGGTGTGTGCATCCTTATTAGATTTATATACTTTCTTGTCAGATTTGCGTACTTTCTTATTATATTCCCCTGATTCGTATGTGACTAGTTATTGGTCAAAGTACTATTCCTTAGTGTTTATATTCGTTTGATGGTATTCCCTTGATGCTGGTTATCTGACAGCATTTTTCCCTTAATAACTCCAATTGTTTTCGCACGATACTTTGTAATTTCTTTTGAGAAACAAATAAACTTGATTCAGTGTTAGCTTATTCTTTTGAGTGCCTGTACTATTGTCGGTTAGGGTAGTGTTGTATTCGTGACCTGCATACCTGTATACTTGTGAGGTTGGTAGATGAAACCAAGGGTAAATCAGATTTAGTGGTTATCTCTACGACCGGAAGACGGACAATCTTTATCTATCAATACTTTATTCTTCATCCTTTTCTTTCTCTCTCTCCTTCATCTCTCCTTATTCTCTCTCTCATCTCTCATCTTCGTGCTATCACACACACACACACACACACACACACACACACACATATATATACATATATATATATATATATATATATATATATATATATATATATATATATATATATATATATATATATATATATATAAGGTGCCCCAGTACCCCATGCAAAATACAGGTGCTCAAACCTGTATGGAAACAGAACAGAGTCGGGTAGAAGGTAGCCGGTAAGAACATTCGTACACGGCCATGTTGGAAATAGCCTCCAACCGTGGCTGCGGGGGAGGCTTTCCTGAGTATTAAACGGCGGTTACAGGTCAGATAGACCACAATATTTTATCCCAGATGGCTGGGTCTCTTTCCACCGAGTGGACTGTCGAAAGCGTCGCACATATCACGCGCGCGCGCGCGCACACACACACACACAATAGCTCCAGCGACGACCCTACAGGAGTCTTCCCAAAAAATACACCCACGGACCGACTCACGGTGTCCGATAACAAGCCCACTTCCTTCGGAACGCGAGGCATTAGGTTAAACCACTACACCACAGAGATCACCTAGGTCCACAACGAGGTATGGTGGCCAGTTCACTTATCACATTTCCTTCCCACACAATTTCCAGAACATTCTCAACAATATTGGGACTTAGTTTAATTAGGCTGGGTCGGCCCCAGAGTTGACCCGGTTGAGAAAACAAGGAGAAAACAAAAGTCACCTTGCCGGTGTTTGGGATTGAAACTCTACCCCGTTCAACCTTTAGGAGAAGTTATATTAGGGTCCACCCCTGGCTCAGATTAATAATCTTGTGACTGAGTCAGCCGCAAATAGCTGTTGTCAACTGTGTTACCCTCACAAGCTTATTAATTTGAATGTGGTTGTTGTCCATTGGGGGTAATGATTATAGGCATTGATCCCGGGGACTGTCCTAATAGGCAAGCGCACTGACAACGATTTGGTTTAGTCAAAGGGAGGCAAGCTTCTCTTGTATAGTTCTTGCGTTCTATAGAGTTCACTTGCTTACGTCATAAACTTGTTTTTATGATCTACCGAGTGCATGTCTCTCTATGTAAACACGGCGAGAGGCTGCATACTCGAGTAATTTAACAAATCCGCCTTTTTATAGTTAAGGAAACACCCACAATTATTGTTTACATTTTTAGTTATATCTTTCTTATCTAGTTTATTTTGTTTGGATCTGTTTGTGTTGTCCCTGAAGGTTTAAAAATGGTGTAAAGGCAAGATAATCGCACCAGGTTTTATCCCATATGGCTGGGTCCCTTTCTGCAGGACGATCTGCCAAGAGTGTCGCACAAATTACAAACTCAGTATTTCCAGCGACGACCCACAGGAGTCTCCGAGAAAACTGCACTCATGAACCGAATGACGTGGCCCAAAATCGACCGCCCAACCTTGGGAACTCGAAACAGGCAGCGTAACCATTTCGGCACGGCAACTCCCGTGTTACCCCTGAAGAAGATCACTAAGGCCGAAACGTCGGATTCCTTGTGTTGTGGTTTAGCTTATTTCTACTTTATGTTAATTTAGTTGTATTATTGTTGTTATTTTCGCATTTGTAATTTCTGTTACCTGATTTGAATTAGCTGTACTGTAAGATATGTCCACTGTGTTCCATCGGGCAGAGTGACAGGCTTCCATTCAACAATCAAAAATAGAGAGCATCTGTTGGATTCCCCCCCCCCCCTCCTTTCCAACCAAACCTCCAGAAGATGCTGGTGTGGTGGGAAACGAGCGGACAGATTGGCTGGGTCGGTACCCTTAGGCGTGGTATTGGTGCATGATGAGGCAGACGTGGTCGGGACACTTTGGAATCGTGTGTATAGTGTAGAAGCACGGGTAGATAGATCATCACCGCCTGGTGAGAATGCAAGGAGCATCATATACTTCATTTAAAAAAAACATTGTTCTATATACAAATTGTAGTGAGGCACCCGATATGTCTGTGTCTGTGATATTTCTCATTTCCCCCCAGGAGTCACACATACCTCTAAGTTTTCATCTCATATTTTCATAACTAAGCTAATCCAAGAGAGATTGTGAGTCATAACCAAGCTGTTACATCATCAATATGCAATCTCAGACGAGTAGATCGCCTAACAGATATACATGTACTGGCCAGCATATCCACAAAGAAGCTATTAAACACACTAATGGGATGCAACAAAAGTTACATATTCATTTTCCCTGCGTGTATTAAACCCGGGAACTCAGTGGCGTCATGCTGATCAATTTATATAACCATATATCGAGTGTTGTTTAGTATTTTTTTATGGGGATTAAGTTTCGACCCAGATCAGATGTTGCTTATCATATAGACACGCATACACACAAGCACGTTCATTGCGATGTATAGTTAGTTAGTTAGTCTTTCCTCTTGAGCATAAGGCTGCGTATAGGGCAGAAGTCACGGCTCTCCATGTCCGGCGGTTCGCTGCTACCTGTTGTAGATCCTGGATGTTCACTTGGCCGTTGAATGAGCCTTCTCTGATGATGGTTCTACGCAGGGTCTCTCTTGGTCTTCCCCGTTTTATTTTCCCTACTGGTGACCATAAGAGCGCTTGGTTGGGGGGTCTTGTCTTGTCCATTCTGAGTACATGGCCGATGCAGTTCCAACGGCATTTTCTTATAAAATTGGATACAATATCTTGCTTAGACTCTTGTCTTATTTGCGTATTGGTTCTGAATTCTGTCCAGTGGAGGTTTAGAATTCTTCTAAGACACTTGTTCTCAAAATTGTCTAATTTTTTTTATCTAAAGCTACCGTTGATTTCCAACTCTCACATCCATACGTTAGCATTGGAATCACACAAGAGTTGAAGATTTTAAGTTTCGTATGTTTGCTGAGTGTCTTTTACTTCCAGATGTTTGACAGTTTATTGAAAGCACCAGATGCCAGTGCGATTCTAGATAATATTTCTGGCGATGCGAGGTATACTGTTTGTAAATCCACGAAAAGTGGAATTTGCCAGTTTTACAAAAACACAATCATAAGTGACATAATGAGCGTTGCGGCTGGAGCCGTCGTCAGACACGAAAACAATCACCAGACACTGATGCAAGTGCTTAAAGTTGAGTTGAGTTGAGCTAAGAACCGACATCGCTACACTCAGGACATTCCCATACGCGCTCCGTCCGCTCAATCAACGGCCAGGAAAGACACATTTTCTCCCCTCTGGCTGTTGTAAATGGTATCAAGCACAAAGCTCTCACTCCATTTCTAAGGCGATAATTCATTTTAATTCCCATAGTTGTTTTGATTTAAATAAAGGAACTAACCGGTCACATTAGTAGAGCCTGCCTGCTAGGGAAGGGACATGTTTCAGAGCCCTATATCAGTATATACAGACAAAAGACAGATCCCTGAGGCAGGACAGGGGTAGGGCAGGACAGGACAGTACGACCAAGGATAAACGGCTTACGTTACCATCGACGGACTGACTAACCCCAGGTTAAAGACAGGACAACACTGTGACGCATTACTGACCGCGAATTACATGAGTGTCACGAAGGTCAAGAGACACGTGATACGAGACCCAGAAGGAAAGCTGGGCAGACGGGACTGAGACTTGGTTGTGGACGGATGTGCCTGAGTGTTGTTGAGTGAGCGTACAGTTGAGACGAATAACTGCTAGTTTGCGCTGCTAGATTGAACCATTGCTATTGTTTGTGAGCGCCAGCTATGAATGCGATGATATCATCGTTCAGTATGAACGGAATGTATTACTGCGTGTGATCGATAATTGTGTGAGCATTGTGATATATCTATTGTTGTATTATAATTCCATATTAAAACTTAACATTATGGCAATTTGTCCATCGGACTCCGACTGACGTTTATTTATATGTCGTTTAATGACAGGGCAGTTAGTTCGCGATCCAGGTAAAGTAACAACACCCTGACAAAATAATGGGATGCTCGCTGGTCGAACCCACAGCTAATTAAGCAATTAAACCCTAAACTAATCAAGGAAAATAATGGGGTACTCTCCGATTAGTAACTAAACTAATCAACTAACTACCCAGTGGGAAATAATAAACTGCTCAACGATTAGACCCTACACTAAGTAATTAACAGTTAAACCCATTAAACAAATAATGGGGGTACTCACCATTTAACAGCTTCTCGTCTAGAACCATTATATAATAATGTTAAATAATGGCAACCTTACCCGCTAAAACCCATAACTAAATATCTAGGACATTCGTCCACCAAACCAACTATCTATATTGACAATTGACTGACGTTATTTAATGCGTATAAAACATTAGCTACTAGACACTCCACCACCGACCGAAACCTACGTGACAAGCACATTAACCTTTTCTTTCTCCACAGCAGATTGCTTCCGGGAGAAACGAAGACATTATTACAAGTACATACCTTGTGGTACTGGACAACAAACATCAAGATCAGTTAAGTCCACGTTTTGATTGTTTTCTTCAAATTAGCACCTATGTTTTCAAATTGATGTAAATTAATACCATTGTATTTTTGCTCATAACTTACCACATTGTTCATCAAAGGGAAATAACCCAATTGTTTTTCTTTAACTAAGTCAAACTTAGAATATTTCAATATGTCTACAGTAAATGACTGCATTGAAATGGGCATTAAGTTAGGATGTGAAGGTGATAAACTAGCCCAATGGAGTGAAAATAAATTTAAGGAATATCAAGAACGAGAAGATAGAGCGCAAGAACCCGAACACAAAAATCATCTAGCAGAATTAGAAGTACAGTAAAAAAAAAAAAAAAAAAAACATTTAGCAGAGTTCGACAGTAAGAATAAAGAATTATAATTACAGTTTTAAAAAAAAGCTGAACTCGACATCAACAATAAGCAAGCAGAATTAGAGACCCAAATTAAAATGAAAGAACTTGAAATAAAATCTCAAATGCATATTGCAGAGAACACGTTAGAGTTTAAAGAACAGGAACAGAACTAAAGAAATATCAAGGAATTGTGAAGAAACCTTTCTGTGCTGGAGATAGTATCTCAGCTTGGACCCAAAATTTTGAAAATTTAATGAAAAATCACGAAATTCCAAAACAACATTGTTCTATGATCTATATAAGAAATTTAGCACTGGAACCTTTAAAAGTTATTGAAACTATTCCACAGGTTCTAAGAACATATTATGATTACATTAGAGAAAGGATTATGCAACATTTTCTTCTTGATTCTCAGGGTTACAGGTTGCAATATGCAAAACCTAATCAAATATTTATTGACTAAGTATCAGAAGTGCAGTTTAACTTTTATAAATGGTTGACATTAGCTAAAGTTAATAATAGCTTTGAACCATTAAAAGACCTAATACTTAGGGATAAAATCATATCATCCTTACCTACCTCATTTTCTAAGTTCCTACAAGAAAATGGGTGTGACAATATTTCTCAGATGGAAAGCAGAAGGTCAGTCTACTTACAGCCAATATGGACATCTTCATCATAACTGCCAATGAGCTAAATGTTGCAGATGCAGCCACATTTACTGAACCTAAATCTTTTGGCTATAAAAAATAAACAAAGAGGAAAAGTAAAGCCTTGTAAGTATTGTCAAACATTACATGGAGATTATAAAATGTGCGACAAAAATCCTGGTTATGAAGCACATTTACAGAGTGTTATAAATAAGCAACAGACTAAAATAAAACAGTATAACAGAGCAACTAAACGCCTCTTTTGTAAAAGCTTCGGACATTGGTTAAAATAATGTACAGGTAAAAAGATGCTTAAGAACGCAAACGCTGAATTGATAGTAACATCCAGTTCTGAAAGCGATGTAGAAAGTGAGAGAGAGCAAGAGAGTGTGAATACATTACAAGTTATCGATGTATTTAACATAGACAAATATGAATCATGCAATAAGTTCCATACAGATGGCGTTTTAGATTGCGGCCATAATGTACCATTGTCATTTGAAAATTGTAATGTTGTCATTTCCTCAAAAGGGAAATTGAAATTCAATAAAGGTCTTATAAACAACACACCTTGCCGATTATTACGTGATTTAGGTTCCACTTTATCGGCTATTCACTGATCCTTTGTAGACCAAGAAGACTACATAGGAAAACACGTAACATGCCGAACATTTGAGGCGAAATCGAAAGGTATCCTTTAGCAATAGCACAAATTAAGACACCTTTCATTACACGCAACGTCATGTGTGCCGTACTGAATGAACCATGTTGCGATCTGATTATAGACAATCTGCCTGAAGTTAGAGACTGTTCTGTGCCTCAAATTAGAGCTTGGGAGGGAAAACATCTATAAGCAAACGTAGTAAATAGATCTATTGCAAAGAAAGACAAAGATGTCAGCCAAACAGAAGCCTTAGAATTAATTAACCCAAGAGTAATAAGACCAGAGAAGACTTTATTATAGCGCAGCATACATATCCGGCCTAACTGACTATTTTAAATACGTAAACGCAATGCCTAAGCAAATCAAAAACGTTTCATGGCACTTTAAACTAAAGAACGGAATCTTGACAAGATTCTATGAAACAAACAATAGTATTGTGCAACAAACTGTTCTACCACAACGGTACCACCAGAAAGCACTACAGATCGCCCACGATTCACCATTTGCTGGGCATTTAGGCTATTTGAAGACCAGAGCCAGAATTTGAACACAATTCTACTGGCCAAAATTTTGTTCTAAATATTGCCAATCATGCATAACATGCAAAAAATGGTTAAAAAGGGAAAGCACCAGAAAGCAGAAGTGCAACCCACAGAATTGGCCTCAAGACCATTCCAAACAAGTCGCCGTCGATATCGTAGGACCACTCAGTCAGATGTCCAACAAAGGAAATAGATTCATCCTAACTATGGTAGACTTTTGTACTAGATGGTACAAATTAGTGCCTCTAAAAACCATAACATCCAAAGATGTCACAGATGGATTTTTCCACATTGTTTCAGGAATAGGTTTCCAGACACTATTTTATCTGATAAAGGGACACAATTCATAGCAGCTTCTGCCCAGGCTGTAACCAAATTACTGGGTATCAAACAGTGTTTTACAAGTGTTTATCGCGCTTCATCACATTTTATTTAAAAAAAATGAATGGGGAATTAAAGAATATGCTAACCAAAGTTACAGCATAATGGCCATCAGGCTGGGATACACTTCTCCCAGCTGTTCTGTTTGCGTACAGAGAAGTACCACAAGCCAGTACAGGGTTCTCACCTTTGTGTTAGTATATGGCGCTAACCCTTGAGGCCCACTCAGCATTTATAAAGAATTGTTAACAGGTAGCATCAATGATGTAACTACCTCATCTTATAACATGGTCACTAACATCCGTGACAAAATTATGACATCTTGTACCATCGCTAAATTATCACTACAAAACTGTGGCTACACATACAGAAACTATGCGAATAAGAATGCCAAGACTTTAAAATTTCAACCAGGACAAGATGTCCTACTTTTACTACCTGACAAACAAAACCTGTTGTCAGTAGCATGGCAAGGGCCATACAAAATCACCAGACAAATATCCACTGTTGATTATGAAATTTTCATAAATGGCAAGCATACAATTTTCCATATAAATATGTTAAAACCTTACCATTGCAGGGAGAAGACACCAGTGTTGACGGCACAATAGCAACAACAACTGTCTTCGACCATATAGACACAGACAAGATAGAACTTCCAGTCCCAACAGTTGACAATTCAGGTACTATAGATGACATTAGGATCTGCTCAAAACTGACTGACTTTTAAAAAACCCCACGAAATTACAACACTACTGACACAATACAGCACTATTTTTTTTTCAACAAACCCGGAAAAACGGACATAATTTGCCATCAACTTACACTGACAAATCATGCACCAATCAAATGCAAACCATATTCAATACCAGTGCACCACAGAGACCTATATGATACAGAAATCATAGACTTTGAAAAACATGGTATCATCAGAAAGTCACTGTCAGAGTTTTCATCTCCTATTGTATTAGTTAAAAAGAAGGTATCTACAATTCGTTTATGTATTGCTTATAGAAAACTCAATGCTGTGACCAAATTGGACGCTGAGACAATATCGATTTCTGACGACTTAATCATTAATATGGCAAAGTCTAAACTGTTTTCAAAATTAGACTTAACCAAAGTATACTGGCAGATACCTATGCATGAAGATTCTATACGTCTGACAGCCTTATCTACACCACTAGGACTCTATGAGTGGGTATTCCTTCCCTTCGGACTGGTCAATGCTCCAGGCAGCTTTGTATGACTGACACAACTATTATTACATGCTATACCTAACGTAGAAACGTACATTGACAACATGTGCATACATACTGACAACCTGACAAATAACGTGACAATACTCAAACAGATATTTGACAGGATCAAACAGTTCGGACTAACACTAAGACCCGCCAATGTTGAAATTGCTTTTGACGAAATAGAATTCCTGGGCCATAAGATCTCGAATGGCCATTTGACTAGTGACAGCAAAATTGTGTAAAAAATTGTTAATATGACAGTGCCAAGCAATAAGAAACAAGTTAGAAGTTTGTTAGGACTTATTAATTATTATGGAAAATTTATTCCAAATCTTGATGAAATAACAAGTTTTATTTTTTCAAATTTATTGTTGAAACATCAACCAAATACCATTGTCAAAGGTCCTGATTTGGACAGGGCAATCAATAAGATTTAAAAAAAAATATCCACCCCACCCATCCTTAAACTACCCGCTTTAAGTCTACCGTTTATTCTTAGATCAGACGCCAGCGGCACTTCTATCGCAGCAGTTCGACTTCAGCGCTACGAGGATATAGACCAGCCAGTCATTTATATCAGCAGGTGTGGCAGAGCGCTTCCCCTTTCGACTTTGCTTAGCTACATCGGACCTCTCCTGGATGTTACGTCGCTATGGAAGACGACCTCTGCGACTCAAGGTCTTCATGTCGCACCCAGGTTTCAGGATTTTCTCCACTCCAAAATGTACTGTTCTGATTCTGGCCGTACAGCACGACCGTACAAGGTGTGGAATTGTAAGTCTCCAGGAACCTAGTAGAGAGCTGAACGTTGTTCAAATCTTTCATCTTCCATCATCTTTCGAATAAACGTGAAAGGTTGCCAATTAAGACTGTGATGATGGTTAAATTAGCTTTTATTTCATTCATTGCTGACCAGATAAATTCAAGGCAACATAATGTTCTCAAAAATCATGACGGTGGCATCAACCGCCCATGCCTTACAGTAGCATGACTGACCCTTGACGAAGGTGAAAAACATAACATGACACTAATTCTGGTACATCTAACTGAGCATTATAACATGCAATTCGAACTCACTATGTACAGTTCTGTATACTCTAATTCAGCCAATAATTAACCTACCTAACCACTTCAATTATATAGTCTTGGGGTCAGTGAATGAGAGAGGCTTTATCTACACTTCTGCTCCTGAGCTGGTCTTGGTCTCCAATTGTTTACGTTGTTATGTTGTTGTTAGATCCTGTTACTATCCCAAACTTTCTTAGTACTAATTCCTTGGTGCATTCACGTGCCACTTTTTTCCTTCTAGTTTACTTTACCAATTTATACGTGTGCATCACTGTTCCATTCTCTCCTATTAACTCTCCCCTACCTCTATACTGTTACACAGGAAATTAACTCCAGCCGAACAGAAGTATAGCATAGCAGAGGTAGAATGTCTCGCTCTGGTGTACGCTATGACCAAGCTCGACAAGTACTTACTCGGCACCCGATTCATCGTAGAGTCAGACAACGACCTAATACGAGTGAACCAACAAGGCAAGCCCAAATATCAACGATGAGCTCGATGGGCTTTACTATTACAAAATTATTCCTTTACGATACGTCATATTAGAGGAACAGAAAAGATTCTGGCAGATCCGTTATCCAGAATCCAAGAAACCGAATCCAAATAACCGGTTCTCTACAAAATTATTAGAACTATAATAGTCTCAGAACATTTTAATTATATTGATATTTTATACAGTTCATTGACAGTAGCAGAGTAAACGTAACTTACCACTCTATTTAGAACATTACCAAATTACAAACACTGTGTTACTATTTGAAAGACCGTGTGACTATTATTTAATATTTCCCAACATTATTACTCGTGTGTAATCGTTTTGAAACACGTGATTTCATAATCAAAGTATAATGTGCAAATACCAAGAACAGTGTGATCATTTACCTTAATTTATCCTGAACACAAACAGTGTATTTATTTCTTCTTCAGCTTTCCGAGTCATTGAGGTTCTTTGCTGCAAATACAATCCGTCTCCATTCGTCTCTCTGGTGGACCTTCTCTTGCCAGTCGTTGATTGCAAGTGCTTGTAGGTCTGCACATGTATTATCTCTCCACCGTCTTCTTGGTCTACCTCGGGGTCTACGGTCATTTATTTCCTGAGTGTAAGCGAGTTTTGTTTCCCTATTATCTTCCATTCTTTCTATATGCCTTAGCCATTGTAGTCTATTAGCCTACATGATACCAGTGATTAGCGGGGACTTAAACAGACCATAAATGTCTTTGTTACTTCTTCTTTTCCACTCTCCACTTTGTGTATCCCTAATGGGTCCAAAGATGCGTCTTAAAATTTTGTTCTCAAAGGTTTGTAACAAGGCTTCGTCTCCTTTCGTTGTACTCCAGGTTTCAGAGCCATACAGCACAACTGGTCTGATCAGTGTTTTGTATATTGTGATTTTGGTGTTACGAGATAGCGCCTTTGATTTTAGTAGATGTTGTAGTGCATAGTATATCTTATTTCCAGAGTTGATTCTAGTTTGTATTTCTTCCCTTATGATGTTGGAGCAGTTGAAGATTGTACCCAGGTATTTGTATGTTTCCGTTCTTTTAATGGTCATATTATCTATTTGTATGTGGCCAGAGTTTTTAGCCATTCCGTCTCTTGAAATTACCATATATTCTGTCTTATCTTGGTTGATAACCAGCCCCATCTGTTGGGCTTTTTCCTTTAAGTGAGTAGTGTATTTATTTGACTTACTTAATTATTTAAGCATGTAAACATGTGAATAACATTTCAATGTTAAATTTCGATTTGATTTTGTTTTAAATATAAGATTTACTTTCGTACTTTACCAACGTGAAAAAACGAACATTTATTGAACACTTTAGTTAGAATTTTGTAACTCTCTACCACTACTTAAATTACATTTTTTTTAAAATTGTGATGACGAGAATGACTGTGAGAATGGAAGATGAATGAAAGAAATACCATTTATATTAAAATGTTAGAGTGAGAGGAAATGTGCGAGATTGTTTTGCACTCATGAGTTTCAATGCATTTGTTGTGTCTGTTCTGTTGAGTGAATAAGACAATTACATTACATGTATGTTTGTAACCAAAGAATCATTGCTCGTTTTTCAACATCATGAATTACAAATATTTGACAATTCATGAAAAGTGAAAACCAAACAAATTACGCTTGGTAAACATAACCACATTTCCTATGAACATATAGATACGATTGTAATTACCATACACATTACAATGATTGGGTACATACGCAGAGCACTTAAATTAAAATTAGAACATCCACTACCTCAGGGAAAAAGGGGAACAACTTAGAAAAGGAAAGGGACATAAGTGGCTAACAAAGGGCACGAAACTTGATTCTACGCAGAAACCTCACCTACAAGCGGAAGCTAAAGTGTTACATCAATTAGTACAAACATCTCTGACCATAAATGTTGAACTAGATAACCACTTTATTGGGACCTTGGGAAAGACTCTTTCCCTTGATGATGCTCGGCAACAAACCGAGCACATTGACCGTAACACGGACGTTTGTGAGAGGAGATGCAGTTTTGAGGCTCACGCCAAGATAAACATAGGTCAACGATATCCTCGGTACGGTAAGTCCCCAGTAGCAAAGCGGACTTGGGTATGGGACCTTAAAGGTCACCGTATCGAGATGCTACCATTGACTAGACATGAGAAGGTTCCAGTTTCGAATGCAGATCATACCTTTCGAGTCACAGTTGTCTCCGCAACCAACAAGTCATAACCATATAGTGACTCTCCATAGTCCTCTGACTAATTAGAACAGACTAATTAAAGAATACGCATAGCAGTGTTTCACTCCTCTTTAAAGAGATAAGTCACACAGAGAGGGTAGGGGAGCCTGTCAGAGCCCTATATCGGTATATACAGACAGGACAAATCCCTGAGGCAGGACATGGGTAATGCAGGACAGGGCAGTACGACTAAGGACAAACGGTTTACGTGAGTGAACTGAATGACCGTTACCATCGACGGACTGACTAACCCCAGGTTAAGGACAGGACAACAATGAGACGCAGTACTCACCACGAATTACATGAGCGTCACGAAGGTCAAGAGACACGTGATGCGAGAACCAG
Organism: Cepaea hortensis; assembly: GCA_963921405.1. Lineage (NCBI taxonomy): Eukaryota > Metazoa > Mollusca > Gastropoda > Stylommatophora > Helicidae > Cepaea > Cepaea hortensis. Next base: position 427,758,265 of record OY992876.1, read on the forward strand.
AAGAAAAGCTTGGCAGACTGGACTGAGACTTGGATGTGGACGGATGTGCCCGAGTGTTGTTGAGCTAGTTTGCGCTGCGAGATTGAACCATTGATATTGTTTGTGAGCGCCAGCTATGAATGCGATGATAGCATCGTTCAGTATGAACGGAGTGTATTGCTGGGTGTGAACGATCATTGTGTGATCACTGTGATATATCTATTTTTGTATTATAATTCCAGATTAAAACTTAACATTATGTGAATTTGTCAATCGGACTCCGACTGACGTTTACTTATATGTCATTTAATGTCAGGGCAGTTAATTCGCGAGCCAGTTAAAGTAACAACACCCTGACACATGGGATGTGCTTAAAGATATACACACACGAATTGATCCTTGCCGTCGGAGATTGCAATTTGTGGAGAAGCAAGATTGCCCACGCAAGCAGGCAAAACACTGAATTATGATGATGATGGTGTGTGTTTCATGTATGGAATATACGTTAACTGACACAAACTGATGATGTGTGTTTTATGTATGGAATATACGTAAACTGAAACAAACTGGAATGTACATGACACAACATGATGAATGTGTAACTATTGACAAAACGCTTGTAAACCTCTGCGAGCCAGCAGAAGCAGAGGGGACGTAGAAGTTGAGAGGTTTTCTGGCTGGGTGGCAGGTTGTCTGGTTGGTTGGCTGACTGGTTGGTTGGCTGGCTGGTTGGTTGGCTGGCTGTTTGGTTGGCTGGTTGGCTAGCTGGCTTGCAGGTTGGCTGGCTGGTTGGCTGGCGGGCTGGTTGGCTGGTAGGTTAGATGGCTGGTAGGTTGGCTGGCTGGCTGGTTATGATGAAAAAACATGCTGAGGCACGTTCAACTGACGGTTAGTTGATGTGTTATATTTGGGGCCCTGATGGTGTATATTTTCAGCTTGTAGAAATAGAGCTGCATGCTTCGCTTCCTGATTTCTGCGTGTTTATGGCTTGGTGTTGGTTTCATCTAGTTTGCTGTTTAACAAGTCTGATGAGGTTCGGGCACTTGTAAGGTGTGGTGTTGTTAGGCTCCCGTCCCGTCTCGTGGTGTTCTTGTTACAAGGAGTGATTCATCGTTTGTTGGGCGGTTGGTGACTCCATCTGTCACTCCTGTGGTTTGCTCTGTCGTTGAATCATAGTGCTCTGTCACTTCTTTCAAATCTTCACGGGAATCTCAAAACACACAATAATCAAATCAGAGAAACACGACACAACAGAATCATCACAGAGAAACACCACACAAGAGAATCATTAACAACAACGCAGAGAAACACCACACACAGGAATTAACAACAGAGAAACACCACATACAGGAATAAATATAAAAGAAACACCACACACAGGAATCAGCACAATATCACAGAGAAACACCACACACGAGAATCAGCACAACAACACAGAGAAACACCACACACGAATATCAGCACAACAACACAGAGAAACACCACACACGAGAATCAGAACAACAACACGGAGAAACACCACACAGGAGTCAACACAACAACACAGAGAAACGCACACACGAGAATCAGCACAACAATACAGAGAAGCACCACGCACGTGAATCAACAGAACAACACAGAGAAACCCCACACATAGGAATAGACACTACAACACAGAGAAACACCAGATACGAGAATCAACACAGAGAAACACCACACACGAGAATCAGCACAGAGAAACACCACACATGAGAACCAATACAACAACACAGAGAAACATAACACACGAGAATCAACGCAGTGAAACACCACACACGAGAATCAACACAGTGATACACCACACACGGGAATCAACACAACAGCACAGAGAAACACCACACACCAGAATCAACACACAGAAACACCACACACCAGAATCAACACAGAGAAACGTCACACACCAGAATCAACACAGAGAAACACCACACACCAGAATAAACACAGAGAAACACCACACACCAGAATAAACACAGAGAAACACCACACACCACAATCACCACAGAGAAACACCACACACCATAATCACCACAGAAACACCACACACGGTGATCAACACAGAGAAACACCACACACCACATTCAATACAGCAACATAGAGAAATACAACACACTTGGATCAACACAGAAACAGCACACGCCGCAGTGTCATCCGTATTTTATTTTGACACTAGAAATAACATCAAATATTTATCCATCTACTACAGCTGGTCTTCAACACAAATTTCAGGGCCGACAAGGCTGTCCTATTGTCTTACCTCTCCTTGTGGTTGTAGACGGATCACTTCTCTGGACACACCGTTTCACCCTCGCAGCATCTTGGGTATGGAGCTCCGGCGTTGCCCACAAATGTACAGCCAATGGGGGGGGGGGGGGGGGGCTACCACGTCACATTTGCAAAAGATGAACTTACATAACGCATTCATCAGCTGTCTGTCGATTAAAATATCTTATGTTACAAAGACACGAGCGCGCGTACACACACGCGGGCATGCGTACACACATGCGCACGCATATATTCATACAGTTACATGCTCGAACGCACAGACGCACGCACACACGTGCACATACACACGAACACACATACAAGCATACAATGTTTTATATTGAACTACTGAACTATGTCAAGTGTCCAACAATTTTACCGCCAGTTATATTCAAACACATTACACTAGGCATCACATGAACATGGCTGGTAGGTTGGCTGGCTGGTAGGTTGGCTGGTTGGTAGGTTGGCTGGCTGGTAGGTTGCCTGATGGGAGGTTGGCTGGTTGGTAGGATGGCTGGTTGGTAGGTTGGCTGATGGGAGGTTGGCTGATGGGAGGTTGGCTGGTTGGTAGGTTGGCTGGCTGGTAGGTTGGCTGATGGGAGGTTGGCTGGTTGGTAGGTTGGCTGATTGGTAGGTTGGCTGGCTGGTAGGTTAGCTGGCTGGTAGGTTGGCTGGCTGATAGGTTGGCTGGCTGATAGGTTGGCTGATGGGAGGTTGGCTGGCTGGTAGGATGGCTGGCTGGCTATGAAGATAAAACATGCTGTGTTATATTTGGGGCCCTGATGGTGTATAGTTTCAGCTTGTGGAAATAGATCGGCGCGTATCGCTACTTGATTTCTGAGTGTCTTGATAGTGATTTAATCTTGTTTGCTGTTTAACACGTCTGATGAGGTTCGCGCACGTGTAAAGTCTGGTACTGTAAGGTTCCCTCCCCGTCTCGTGGTGTTCTTGTTACAAGAAGTGATTCATCGGTGGTTGGGCGGTTAGTAACTTCATATGTCATTCCTGTGGTTTGCACTGTCTTTGAATCATAGTGTTCTATCACTTCTTTCAAATCTTCACCGAAATTTCAAAACACACAAGAATCAAAACAGAGAAACACGACACAATAGAATTAACGCAGAGAAACATCACACACGAGAATCAACAACAACAATGCAGAGAAACACAACTTAGGAGTCACCAACAGAAGAACACATACATACAGGAATCAACATCAGAGAAACACCACACACATGAATCAACACAACAACACAGAGAAACACCACACACATGAATCAGCACAACAACACAGTAGTGTATAAGTACAAAAGCCGGCGGTTTTTTTGCGGTGCACATCGATGCGCACCGCAAAGCGCGATGACTCTTCGGGTTTTTTAAAAGTGTAGGCGTGGTCTAGTGGTCAGATTAGGTGTGGTGTTCAAGTGACCCCTTAAGTTGTAGGTACGTGTAGTGTGCAACAATTAAAATAACAAACAAACGATTCAAGTAAGGTATATAATAATTTTAATAAACCATGTATAGACAAACAATACAATGCACATTGAACAATTAAATAAGTAGTGATGTAGTTGATAAATTATCATTGTGTGCCTGTCATTTTATATATAAATATGACAGGGAAGCGCGATGTTGCTGATATGTATACACACCCGTCTTGTGGGTCTTGAATCCTATATTGGTTTCCCCACCCGCCTGTTGGGTAGTGAGAATATTCAAGAATTTGTCCTTGTCCACAACATTGTGGTTTTTTAGTGTATAAGTACAAAAGGACGCGTATTTTTGTGGTGGAAATCGATATTCCACCACAAAGGGCGATAACTCATTTTTTTTTAAAGTAGACGTGTTCTAGTGACTCATCAGAGTGGGTGTGGTGTTCAAGAGACTCATCAGACTAGGTACGTGTAGTGTACAACATTTAAAATAACAAACAAACGAGTCAAGTAAGGTATATAATAATTTTTAATAAAACATGTAGACAAAGTTATAAAGTTTTATTTTCCTTGGCGGGGAAGTGTGGGAAAATCTGGAAAATAGTACCGGGAAGTTATACATTTGGGGGGGGGGGGGGGGGGGTCGGCCAAGTGTGGTAAAATCTCGGGCGCGTGTGACGGTGGTCGATTCATAACAGAACGGGGTGTATGATGGGTGGAAAAAGTCATTAAGTAACGGGTTGTAAAAACGTTGGTGAGTGGTGTGTTAAAATATTTTAAACTGTTAGCTCATTGGCGGTGTACATTATTAGGAATAGAACGAATAGTTGCGGTGGCGATAGTAGTAATAGTGGGTATGGCTTAGTGAAATTAGTTGATAAGGGGTGGTTATTAGTGCTTTGTAGAAGGTCGTGGTGTCTAATTCACTGTTATCACACGTGTTACACATGAAACCTTAAAAAGTAAAGTAGTCGGTTGTAATGGATATGGTGTAGTGTCATTCGGTGGTAAAGAGTGGGTACCAGGTATTAGTGGTCAAGAGATGGTCAAGTAGGGGTCAAGTGGCCGAGTATTCAATTAAATTGTGGGGAAAGGACGTGTAGTGATATGATGATGATCAAGAGATGGTCAAGTAGTGGTCAAGTAATGGTCAAGTAGTGGTAAAGTGGTCGAGTGACCACTTAAATTGTACAGGAGAGTACGTGTAGTGAAACGGTAGTGGATAAAGTGATCGATGACGTGGTTAAGAGGTGATCAAGCAGTGGTCAACTAGCGGTCAGTTGGTCGAATGACCACTTAAATTGTCGGGGAAAGTATGTGTAGTGAAACGGTAGTGGATAAAGTGGTCTATGACGTGGGCAAGAATTGGTTAAGCAGTGGTCAAGTAGTGGCCAAGTCGTCGAGTGAGCACTTAAAATGTAGAGGAAAGTACGTGTAGTGAAATGGTAATGATCAAGAGATGATCAAGTAGTGGTCAATTGGTCGAATGACCACTTAAATTGTCGGGGAAAGTATGTGTAGTGAAACGGTAGTGGATAACGTGATCGATGACGTGGTCAAGAGGTGGTTAAGCAGTGGAAAAGTAGTGGTCAAGTTGTCGAGTGACCAATTAAAATCTAGAGGAAACTACGTGTAGTGAAACGGTGATGGTAAAATAGGACAGCCTTCGGCCCTGAAACTTGTGTTGAAGACCAGCTGTAGTAGTTTCTTGCCTCTCCTTGTGGTTGTAGACGGATCACTTCTCTGGACACACCGTTTCACCCTCGCAGCAATACGGGTATTGGGCTCCGGTATTGGCCACAAATGTACAGCCATCTCGGGGTACTACCAAGTTACATCTGCAAGAGATGAAATTACATAACGCATTCAGCAGCTGCCTGTCGATTAAAATATCTTAAGTTACACAGACACGCGCGCGCATCCCCATACTTGCACACACACACATACACACACGTGCACGCATATATTCATACGCATACATGCACGAACGCACACATACACGCGCACATACACACGAACACACATACAAGCATACAATGTTTTTTATTGACCTACTGAACTATGTCAAGTGTCCAACAATGTTTCCACCAGTTATATTCAAATACATTACACCAGGTATCACATGAACAGAAACGTATAATTACATCAATCATACTATGACATGAACGGAAACGTATAGTCAAATCCATAACACTAGGTACCACATAAATAGAAATGTATAGTCAAATTCATGACGCTAGGTATCATATGAACATGTCCATTGTATTCTTTGCATTCCCCCCAGAAACCACATTTCCACAACCATTAGATGTTCTTCAGCTTGTCTGCTCATTGTCCACGCTTCCCATCCATGTAAAAGTACAAATAACACATGAATAGAAAAGTATAATTAAATCAATCACACTAAAGTTAAATAAAATCTAAGAGAGACTCGAACGCACACCCAGCCAGCAGGCACGTAAGCGTGCCAGCCACTGAGCTACCATACTTAGTTGACGACACATTTGGGGATTGACAGAAGTCATGTGGGTCAGTAGTTGAGAACACGATGTCTATTTCCTGTGGTCCAGGCAGTGAGACTGAGACAAACAAGATATCTACAAGGGGGACTTCAAATGATCGCATATAAGAGTGTTATGTCTTTTAACGTGGCCGAAGTATTTCACGTGCCTCTTTTTAATTCTTTCATCACTCTTTTTCGTTCCAGGTCTTTCTAGAACCTCTGTATTTGATTGTTTTTGTTTGCATGAAATACGACATATGTTTCTGTATATCCACATCTCCAAATCCTCTATTGGACTTTCTAGTTGCTTGTTCAATGTCCAGGCTTCGGCGCCATAAAGTACTTAGTAGTGTTAAATATACGTAACATTTGGTAATTCTCATATTTAATGCGTTGTTAACCTCTCGAGATGTTAATACCGATTTCACGCCGTTGAAAGCATTTTTGACTATTCCTATTCTTTTTCATTTCTATTTCATTTCTGACATCATCTGTCATTACATGTCCAAGTTAAGAGAAACGTGTTACTTGTTCTAGTACAGTGGTTCTCAACCGGTGGGGAATCTTCCACTTCCCCAGGGGGTAATTTTAGGGTTTCCAGGGGAGGTGGGGGGGGGGGGGGAATCGAGATTATTTCAAGATTGCGTTAATTCAAGAACCGATTACTTTACGGGTATGTACTTCTCGCCCTTCTGAAATTCATTTTATAACGTAAGTAGACCCGCAAATCACGTGTTATGTAGACGTCTGGACTTGTTCTAGTATGTGTTATTAAATGTAGCTTCCATTTTTACGTATACTGTGTAGGAGTGGGGAATTTATAGGGAGGAAATACGACGAGAAGAGGGGGGATGACATTCTGAACATATGGTGAAGGGGTGCATGGGGCAAAAAAGGTTGAGAACCACTGTTCTAGTATCTCCCCGTGTACTGTGATGTTCATTGATGACATTTCCTTTCCACTGCTAATTATTATATTTGTCGTTTTTAGGATGTTAAAATCCTCGTACAATAACGATTCGCTAGAAAATAAAGGTATACGTACGTCTCGCACGACATGCCGGACATGTAACACCTGCACCGCCCACACTCCCCGAAGGGCCACTCATCGCCCTGGTTCTTGCCATCTTCACATGCTGTTGTAGTCAACATGGTACAGGTGAAATGTTTATCTGTCTGTCTATCTAAATGTTTGTCTGTCTAACTGTTTGTCTGTCTGCCTGCTGATTTCCTGATAGCCTGCCTGCCTGCTTGCCTGATAACTTGCCTGCCTGCTTGCCTGATAACCTGCCTGCCCGTACCTATGTTTACAACATTCATTTCACAATGTTTATCTTTCTTCCTATGTAAATGTATAATGCTCTTGATGAACGAAAGACGAGTGATTGGAAGGGCCGAATGTAAGACGGGCCTGCGTGCCCAATTTGTTACCCTTTTAAAATAAAGTTGATTTGATTTGATTTGATTTACCTTAGTCTGTCTGTCTGTTTGTCCGTCCGTATTAGATTTTGTCTATGAATTTGCTTTATTTTTTATAAAGTCTACCATAAAGACTTTCAAGTGTATTCGTATTATATTGTCGCATATGTCTATAACATCTGTATATGTAGTATTACAATGTTGAATATATTTATAACATCTCTATGTGGTATTACAGTGTATATAACTAACTAACTAACTAACAAACTGACTGACTAACTAACTAACTAACTAACTAACTAACTAACTAACTAACTCAAGTTGATCAGTTAGCTAAGATTGATTGATTGATTGATTGATTGATTGATTTAGGAACCGACATCACAGCATTCGGGGCATTCCCATAAGCGCTCCATCCCCATCCCCAGCAGCCAGCGAAGAGTTCCAACACTAATAGTTCCAGTAGCAATCTGATTATATGTCCGTCTCGCCTTTCCTCTGAGCGTCGAGCCTCGGCCAGATCCCCTCGTCACCCAACGCTGTCGCATTCTTGTCAGACCATGGTGATCCATTTGCTCCTCCGAGGTGTACACATGCTCGCACAAGGTCGCAACCACATCTGCTTTGTCATGCATCAATACTCCACCAAGTGTTGCCGAGCCAGCCAATCTGTCCGCCTGTTCATTCCCAGCACACCGGCATGCCCCGGAGAAAAGATCCAGGTGATGCTTGTCACCCGTGACTTCCGAAGCGAAGCAAGCCACTCTGCACGAAGCTTGCCTGTCTTCACCCTACTCAGCATGCTTTCTGAGTCAGTTACAATCATGATGTGTAAGTGTGTGTATCGTATTCTTCATCCAGCGGAAAGCTGCACTGACCGCCTCCACCTCCATTCTTAAGCTAGAACTTGTGGTATCATATGCCAGGCTCTCCTGCACCAAACGTCGACCATTAGCTTTTGCTAAGAACCCCCAGGCACTTCTCCTACCTCTCAATACCGACCCATCTGTGTAGATAATGACATCACCTGAGCGAGCATTATTCTGAATTAGTTGCTGGAGTTCAACTTCCGTGGCCCCTGCTGGCCACTCCCTGCACTCCCGGCTCAATGTGATTATAACTCTGCACAAGTCTCACTGCTCCGCTGACACTCTGACCCACTCTTCTCCACTCCTAATGTTCTCCAAGGGGCAAACCTGCCTGATAGTATCCTCCGCCTGAGCCATCTATGATTTCCCTCTTATCAGTCGCTGACCCTTAACGGCGTCCAGCGCCTCATGCAACGGGTGATCTGTGTCTGCAGCTACTCTGAGGTATGCCTTCGCCTGCATCACCTTGTGCCTACCTGCAACAGACGGCAAACCAAGGATGTAACGCATACACACAACTGGGGTGTCTCTGGTGCATCCCAGAATGACTCGCATCGCTTCGCTCTGTATGCGCTCTAATTTCACCAGCTGACTCTTTGAGACAGTGAGCAGTGCTAGTCCATAATCAATCACTGAGAGGATCAGGTGCTGGTATAGTGAGAAAAGCATTCTCTGCTCTGTGTCCATTGCAGCCATAGTTTTAAGTGCATTGAGTCCCTTTTGAGACCTTGTCACAACCGTCTCCACATGGTCCTTGAAGGACAGGCTCCTGTCAAATGTGATTCCCAGATACTTCAGTTTGTTCTCTCTGTTGATGCTTCTACCATCCATCGTGAGCTCTATCAGTTAGCTAACTAACTAGCTAACTATATAACTAGCTAAATAACTGTATAAATAACTGTATAACTAACTATATAACTAGCACAGAATCTGCAACATTTAGTAGATGCGGTCGTTGCAAACGGTGAACTAGGGTTAGAATTAGATTGTAAAAAGACACATATATATGGTCGTCACTATGAAGAAGGAAATACCATAATGTAATATACAATCGGTACAATTATCTCTGAAAGGTCATAACATCTGATGGGAGATGCCTTGAAGAGACTAGAACAAGAATCGCCCTGTCGAAGATAGCCTTTCGCAAAATGGAAAACATACTGAACAATAACATGATATCATTTGTGTAACGTGCGTGATTACGTCCAAAGTGCGGCGAATGTGGGGGGGGGGGGGGGGGGGTGTTAAGAACATGAAAGTAACAATACGAGGTTGCAGGTGTGAGGTGAGAGTAAGGCAGAAGTTAGGCCAGGAAGATTAATTACAACCTCCAACTAATGATAAGCCAGCAGTCAGCTGTTGTCCCTCGTCGATATTAGCGCTACTTTTAACGATTTACAGGACAGCAGACGGTGCAAAGTGTGATTATACTAGAGTAAGGAACATATCCAATCAAGGGGTGTGTTGAAGACAGTTTGGTGAAGATTTTGGAAACCATCAACGAGAGTGATTGGTGTAAACTGTCAAACTATTTGACACAGCGGAAGTGAATTTCACGTTGTGAACAGCCAAAGTTAGAGGGCGAGGAAAACCGTTCGTGTTCGTACAAGGACAGTGATTGGCTGACCCATAGTTCAGCTGTGGTGTGAATAACACAGACGGGAGGGAGCTTTCTATCTAGAAAACTAGAGAAATTTGATGTTATTCATCCGTTTAAGTGAACATTCGTTGTCTTCATCATATGTCAGCTGGTAAAACCATCTCAACGCAGACAAGTTGAGCCAAAACAGGAGCCGAAACAGAGATCAATCAATCAATTGAGTGCCGTCTCCACAAGGAAGGTTGTCAAATTTCCCTGCTAAACAGAGGTAAACTATCCAAAACTCAACACCATCATTTAACATTTCCGACTGTCCATCGATTCTATGAGCGAGCAACCGCTCTATCCTAAAAATACTCGTTTTCCATCTAATTGGCCGTCGTAGTTAGCCCAAAACATCATACATGACTGACGTGTGTGTCTTAACACCAGAAGCATGTTCTACCATCTAATGCAGTTCTAACCATCAAACCTTTTAAATCCATATGTCGGGAAAAAAAATTCAGCTAAGTATTTTTGAGTTCTTGTATCGCACTATTGATTCAGACTTATTTGTTGGGAATTTGCCATTCATTGTCCGACGTGTTCTTATTGTACTTGATCCATTTATTCGTATGTGGTTTCGTGTATTTCGTCAGAAGGTTATTTGTGCTGGTTCTCTCTGAATCAAGGGAGAAGTTGCTAAAGGATTTGTCTTTGTGCATAAAGTATTCTTCAAGGAAAGAAAACAATAGGTTGTCTCAGTATGCATTGTTTGTCTTCTTCTATGCCACTGCTGTCTCTTGTCAGATCTATTTTTAATATTAGATTTTCCTTCTCGTTTTTCTTTCTCTATATTTACATATGATATTTCGTTACTTTAGATATATAAGGGGCGTCCATTTGAAACCCGTTCGTGCCGCACAGCGTGTAATTGCGTACGTTGAACATGATCATGTCATAATCATGTGATAAGTACTGACCAATGAATAAAAGAGCAAGTGCTTATCTTCCCATGATGTATAGGTTCTATTTCTGACCGTTGAGCAAATGGCTCGGTTGATCCAAAATCACTCCAAAGAAGCTCAAAGAGCGGTGATTCAGTTCTTTCATTTGGAGGATGTCGACCAATGGACATTCATCAAAGAATGCATGCAGCGTACGGTAACAAATATGTGTCGAAGACAACAGTGGCAGACTGGGCACGAATGTTTTGGAAAGAGCGTCAGTTCACGACAGGTCACCGACGGCCGAGTCAAGCGCATATTGTTGCAACAGGGGAAAAAAACATCGCCAAAATTGATGCAGCAGTACAGATGAACCGTTGTCGAAGCATACGTTCGCTAGTGAAAGAATTTGATGTGTCTCTTGGGACAATTCAAAAGGTCGTTCGTAAGAAACTGCAATATTGGAAGGTGTGTTTACAGTGGGTACCATGGATGTTGACCGACAATCAAAAAGAGGAACGCATGGGATGGTGTTTGAACCACTTGCTGCGTTACAGAGTGGAGGGTGATGCTTTTCTCTTCCGCATAGAGGCAGGCGATGAATCACGATGTCACCACTTTGAGCCGAGTAGTAAAAGAGAGAGCATGTAATGGAAGCATGCTAGATCACCAAAAGCCAAAAAATTCAAGTTACAGGTTTCCGCTGGTAAGGTTATGCTGATCGCATTTTTGACCATGAAGGGCTATTGTTGGCCGACTTTAAAAAACCTGGTGTCAACATCAGATCTACCCACTACTTGTAAGACAACCCACAGCTTACAGTCTATCTCACAAGATGTACAAGCACTCGACTTTCGGGCACAGAACTACACAAAGCCTTTTTCAACCCACACGTCCTGTCTGGTCCGAGTACCCCAGCTGTCTGTCTGTTTCTCGCAAAGCGCTTGTCCTCTGTGGATGGACGCACGAGGACTGCGTGCGTCTTGCTTTGTCCTTGTCTGACCGCTGGCTATCGCGTCAACCAGCAACCTGCGGGCAGGTAACTAATACTCGCCTGGCGGGCGTAACGATGTTACTGCATCCCGGTTGGGGACTATTCGCCTGGCGGGCGTAACGATGTTCCTGCATCTCGGTTGGAGACATTCGAGATTCTGACACGCTCCCCCGGGGCTTCTTCATGAAAGATGTCATCTTTCATGTATACTCTATATACATACCGGGTTAATATTTTAACCATGTCAGAATCGACCTTTCTGTTGTTATATACCTTGGTATAGAAATACATAAGAATACACATATTGGCATAGAAATACATAAGAAATGCAAGTTGTATTTTAAGACATGTGGTGTTCAATCTTTACCACTTGCCAAGTTTCATCCTCTCGATGGATGATCACCTGAGTTGCAATATTGACCCAGTCAGATCGGTAGCACCAGCTTTCAAAGCAACTACCTAGCAACCTCTAAAAAAAAGTAATAATATGCTTTTTGAAACAAAAAACATCGGGTAAGACTGTAATACGCCTTTATATAAGCCGTATTCAACGCTCGAGCTCCGACCTCATTTGGCCAGGAGCTCTTCTGTCGGTCTACAACGTCGGTAACCCTATACCATGCCCAGTTGATAACTTCTTGGCGTGTTAACAATCTGGCAACAACATGGCTATTTATATACAACACATATTCGCATACATTTCAATTTACCGCCCTTGGTGTAATAATGTAATAACAATTAAATGAAAGGGACATAAATTCAAAAATTATCAAATCTAATATATTACAATTATTCTTCTATTTCTCAGCGTCATAGCTTGATGTTTTTCCATACTAGCGAAAAAATGTCGATAGTATGAATAAGTTAATCAAGATATGATTCTAAGATTACACTAGTTGAAAAAAATATTAATACACAATTTGTGTATTCGAAATTGGTGATTCCTAAATATTTTAGAAGCGTCAAAACTTTTTAAGGTTTTGTTTGTCGTCTGCTAATTTTGGTCTAAATTTATAAATTATCCGGAAGTACACACGAGCAGCTGATGTTGAAAATTCTATAACACACTTGTTCCGGTCTGATGTAGCAATTCGGAATGTACGATGTTCTGATAGTTCATGTGTTGGTTGTTTCGCTGGAAAACTTCTGGATTTCGATTGACTGCAGTGGTGTAAATGTCAAAGTTCAGATCACTCTTTCATACATGGATTAAAATATCACTGGATATGTTCCACTCGCAGATACCACTGATAAATTGGATAGTTCGCTTGAGGTAAGTTCAGAGCGAATGTGGCACTGTTCTTGTTTCGTAATATATATACAATTAATATTGTTCGCTTTCTACCACACGCTACACAATTATTCAAGACACTTACTACAGTAATAATAAAATAAGAAAACTATATATAGTGGGAATGAACCCTATCACATCACATAGTAGACATACACAGCTTTCGTGGGGAAAAAAACTTCACTGATGGCTGTGTTGGTCTGAGTGTATTTAACACACTGCACTCAGACATTAGTGCTTACTGGGTCGGTCGGATAACGGGACAAAAGGTCGGCAATCGTGTTGGTTCTGCCAGCGATATGTCGAACTTCAAAGCTGTAATCTTGAAGCTTAAGAGACCAGCGCGCTATCATTTGGTTGGTAGGCACTCCTGAAGTAATATATTTTAAAGGGGTATTGTCGGACTCCACAATAAAATGACGTCCCAGGAGGAATCTGGACAATTTAGTTATACCCACCACTAGAGCAAGGGCTTCCAACTGTGGTGTCGACCAAGCACGTTCTCTTGGTTTTAATTTTCTCGAGACGAAGTATACAGGATGTAAAATGTTATCATGTTCCTGTAACAGAACTGCCCGAATCGCCACGGAGCTCGCGTCTGTGCGTAATCTGAAAGGAATATGTAAATTTGGCAATTTGAGAATGGGATTATTTAAAGTATTCTCAGAAAAATAAGATAATACTTTCTGGAATGCAAATTTTAGGCATTCATTGTTTACAATCTTTTCAGGTTGATCTTTCGTTAGTAGGTTAGTAAATTTTTCAGTCAGTTCAGCAAAATCTGGTATGAACTGCCTATAATAATTTAATAGTCTTAACACACTTCTGACTTGCTTTTTCGTAGTCGGAAGTGAGAGTTTCAGTATTTTGGACACGATGTTATCGTCTGTCGTGACAAAGCCATTAGATATTTTGTACCCCAAGAAGGAGATTTCCTGATAGACTATGTCTACTTTTGTAGGCTTTACCGTCAGTCCGTGCTGTCTGATCCGTTCAAATGTCTGTTGTAATGTCTTTATGTGGTCTGTCATTGTCTTTGTGTGAACACAAATGTCGTCCATGTAACAGATAATATTTGGTATGTCCATTAGTAAAAATCGTGTCATACGTACGAATGTCGCTGGGGCATTGACAAGCCCAAATGGAAGTTTGCACCATTCGTACAGTTCCCAAGGTGTGGCAAATGCTGTCAGATGTCTGCTTTGTTCGTCTACCGTTATCTTCCAGTAACCTTTCGTCATGTCTAACTTCGTAAAGAATCTAGAGTCTGTCAGTTCCGTCAGTAGATCTTCAGAGTTGGACATTGGTTCTAGATCTAGAAGTGTTATTTTATTTAATTTTCTATAGTCGACACAGTGTCTTATTGTGTTGTCCTTTTTGCGTACCATGACCATTGGAGATGAAAAATGTGATTGGGATCGTCTAATGATGTTGTTTTTCTCTAAACTAATGATTTTCTGATGTACGTTTTCTTTGTAATGCACTGGAATGGTGTACGGTCTGCATTTTATGGGTGTGTTTGAAGTGAGTGTGATGTGATGCTGTACTAATTCTGTTATTCCTGGGTTGTTGGATAAGATGGTGTTGTACTGTTGTATGAGATGTTTGCAGCTGTCTGTTTCTGCTTGAGTTAAGTTTGGGTTTATTTTGATTTCTTTCGAGCAGTTTGTCGTGTCTAATGCAGGCGTTGGAATTTCGTCACTATCTTCGTCATCTTCATGGTCTATTATCACTGTACAAGCTGTTGTATCGTCTTGTTCGTTTTCTCTGTTGTAGTATGGTCTTAGCATATTAATGTGGAATATTTTATGTTTGTCTTTTATTTGAATCTTATAGTCTACGGTTGAAATCTGTCTTATTACTTTAAATGGTCCTTGCCAAGACTCAGTCAATAAGTGTCTGTCACTAGGTAAGAGAAGAAGTACGTCCTGTCCAGGTGTCAACGTTATTGTCCTGTTACCTTTGTCTGCATATTGTCTATATGTAGCACCAGATAATTTCAGTGCTTCTTTTGCAATTATACAAGATTTGATGATTCTTTCACGCAATGATGTAACATATACGTATGATGATATGGGTTTAAGTAAAGGAGTGGCTTCAGTTAACATTTGATGATAGATACCCAATAGGCCACGTGGTTTGGCACCATAGATAAGTTCAAAAGGAGAGAATCCAGTACTAGAATGTGGCACTTCGCGATAAGCAAAAAGTATAGCAGGCAAATATATGTCCCAGTTGTTGGGATGCTCTTGCGTGACTTTAGCAAGCATATGCTTTAAATCACCGTTAAACTTCTCTATGATTCCAGTTGAGTGAGGGTGATATGGAGAATTAAAACATTGTTTCACTCCTAACATTTTGGTGAAAGCTTGAGTAGATGTGGCAATGAACTGACTTCCCCTATCTGATAGGATAGTGTCTGGAAATCCTATCCGTGAAAATATATGGAAGAAAACTTCCATTATATCATTGGCAGTTATGTTCTTTAACGGAATCGCTTCAGACCAGCGGCTACATAAATCAATAATGGTAATAATATATTTATTCCCTCTGGTTGTTATCTGATTAAGAGGGCCCACTATGTCGACAGATATTTTCTCAAAAGGTCGACTGGCTAAATCAGTAATTTGTAATTTTGCCTGTGGGTGTTTACCTTTCTTCACTAGTTTTTGGCAGATGTCACAACTTCTGCAATATTGCTTAATGTCATTGCAGAATTTGGGCCAGTAAAACTGTGTTAGTAATCTTGATCTGGTCTTAGAGTATGCCATATGCCCTGCAAGAGG
Source organism: Cepaea hortensis (assembly GCA_963921405.1). Taxonomy (NCBI): domain Eukaryota; kingdom Metazoa; phylum Mollusca; class Gastropoda; order Stylommatophora; family Helicidae; genus Cepaea; species Cepaea hortensis. Next base: position 427,774,348 of record OY992876.1, read on the forward strand.
TATATCATGGGCAAGATGTAAGGCTTGCTTACGGTATTCAATTGGCAAAACAGTTTGCTCTGGTATGCTGTCACCTCTGGTATAGTACCTGGTGATGATGCAATTTTTCAAAGCAAAATGCCATCTTGCATTTTTGGTTACCTTTGGCTTTTGGCCGATCAGATTAAAATATTTAGACAATGAAGGGTCAGCCTTTTGGGCTGTTACAAAAGTCTCCTTCATAGTTTTAGGAGGTAGTACCACTGGGCTAAGATTTCTATAGCCTCAGTTTGATTAATTTCATCTTGCACTCTGGGAGTAGATCAAATCAAATCAAATCAAATCAACTTTATTAGGGTCACAAATTGGGCGCGCAGGCCCGTCTTACATTCGGCCCTTCCAATCACTCGTCTTTCGTTCATCAAGAGCATTATACATTTACATAGGAAGATAAAATAAACATTGTGAAATGAATGTTGTAAACATAAACAAGGCTAATTACCATGTTATGAAGCCCATCTCCCACCTATCCATACATCACCCCACCCACACAACACTCCCACCTACCCACACACACGCGCACCAAGGGACACATACACACCCCCACCTACCGACACACACGCACACCAAGGGACACATACATACCCCACCAACCGATCCATCCCCCTCCCGCACATCCCCCACCCACACACACTGCCCTCACCTGATCCCCCAACCAAAACACACTCGCCACCCACAAACATTCCCCCACCAACCCACACATCCCACGCCCAACCACATACACATACTACCCCACACATCCTCTCCCCACCCACACCTCAAACCACCCATCCCCCAGCCACATCTCCATCGACAACATATTCCCCACCCATGCACACAATCCCCCACCAACCCACACATCGCACATCCACTCACACATTCCCAAACCATACACACACATCCCCACCAACTGACATGTCCCTACCCCCACCCCACACACACACACACACATCTCTCTAACCACCCATACATCCCCAATCCACTAACACACACCCCACACCCCACACATACAACTTCCACCCACCCACACATGCCTTAACCTAATCCCCCACCACACAATCCCCCACCCGCACATCACATACACCTCCTACCATGCACTATTCCCAACCCACGCACCACACACACACATATCCCTCACCAACACATCCCCACTTACACACAACACACATATCCCCCACCCAGATACCACACAATATTCCCACCCACACCCAGACCCACACAGATACCCTTACCCATCCACCCCACATACCCCCACTCACACACCACAAAAATCCCCCACCCACACACACATACCTCACCCACACAATATCCCCAACCAACACACCACACACCTCTCCCCACCCACACACGCATTCCCTACCCGTCCACCAACACACACTCACTCACGAATACATCCTCCACTACGCACCCACACCCCCCCCCCCCAACCAAACATCTCTCGATCACAATACCCCTACCCCACACATCTCCTCCACCCACTCACACATCCCACCCCGACACATACAACTCCCTCACCCACTTACACATCCCTAAGCCACTCACACACCCCCACCCACACATTCCCCATCCAACACACACATCTCCCACCAACACTCCCCCACATACTTCCCCCAACCACCACAATCCCCTACTCACCCATACATATACCCCACCCATACGCACATTCCCCGCACCCATCACACGCATCCCCCACACCACACACTATCCTCCACCCATACCACCGCAAACATACCCTCCACCCACACATCATTCACACATCCCCCACCAACACACCGCACACATATCTCAAACCCACACACCATACACTTCTCCCCACCCGCCCTTGCATCCCAAATCCACCCAACACAATCCCCTACCCACACAACCCCGCCTCCTACACATACTTCCTCAAACAGTCCACACATCTCCACCCACATAAACACACATCCCCTGCATCCGTCCCATACACATATCCTCCACCCATACACACATCCCCCACACCCATTCCAATACCCCTACTTTCACCCCCACACATCCATCCACACATCCCACCAACACCCACAAATACCACTACCCACCAAAACCCACACACCCCAACCCATCCAAACGCATACCCCCACCCACAAACCCCCACCCACACACCCACTACCCACACATATCCCCACACTCACACACATCCTCCACATACACTCACACTTCCTCACATCTAGACACATACAAAATGTCTCACGTTAGTATTGAAACTAGTATGAAGAAACTCCCACACTTTACTCACACATATACACTGACACTTGTCATGAGCAGTCTCATAAAAATGTTAAACATGGAGAAAAATGTGTACATAAAATGTATGTGACGTAAAAATAGTGATGCTCTCTCTCTCTCTCTCTCTCTCTTCTCTCTCTCTCTCTCTCTCTCTCTCTCTCTCTCTCTCTCTCTCACACACACACACATTCACTCACTCTCACGCTCACACATTCACTCTTCCGCTCATTCATTCACTCTCCCGCTCATTCACTCTCCCGCTCACTCATTCACTTTCCCGCTCACTCATTCACTTTCCCGTTCACTCATTCACTCTCCCGCTCACTCATTCACTCTCCCGCTCACTCATTCATCTCACGCTCACTCGTTCTGTCTCTCATTCACACTCACTGACTCTCTCACTCAAACTACAGTTATGAACATTAGTTTATATTATGCATGATAAAATCAAATGGTATTTAACTGATAATATGACAGATGAGAATACACAAACATATGGATTCGCGTGTTACATAACATGCGTGTTACATGACATGCATCTGCTCAGCTCTCTCTCTCTCTCTCTCTCTCTCTCTCTCTCTCTCTCTCTCTCTGTATTCTTTCATATACACACACTCACACGCATGCCCGCGCTCACACACATACACTAACACATCAACTCTCCCACTGTCTAACTCTCTAACACACAATCCTTCACACACACACACACTCACTCTCTCAATCACACTCTCTCACACATACACATACACATGAACGCATGCACATGAACGCACGCACGCCTACATTCCCTCACTCACTCTCACACATACACGTACGAATGCATGCACTGACACATTCCCCCACCATTTCTCGCTCAATCACTCTCTCCACACACACGCATGCACATGCGCACACACGCATTCACTCTCTCCCTCTCTCTAACACCCACTTTCTCTCTCTCTCTCTCTCTCTCTCTCTCTCTCTCTCTCTCTCTCTCTCTCTCTCTCTCGCGCTCCCACACGCACACACATATATAGTGAACAATTATAGTTAAACAATTATAATGAACAATTATACTGAACAATTATACCAGTAAATGAATTATGGTGGCATATAGTCGGTATGGATTAAGTATTGAAAGAGTTTTCGGTTAAATGTGTAGGGACTCATTGGAGTTTTCAGATCTGGAGGCAGATCATTCCATAAGTGAGCACCAGAATAGGCGAAACATGTTTTGTATAGGTCCAATCTAGGCTTTGAGACATGTAACAAATTTAGGCGCTTGCTGTTCATTGCATTAGATTGAATCAGCGGCAGAAGATACTCTGGGGTATTTTGAGATATAATTTTATTCACTAATTTGGCTTTGTTGAAAAGGAAGCGCTTTTGTAGTGGTAGAAGTCTTAGATGATTGTACAAATTACTACTTTCAACGTGCTTTATGCCAGAAACCAGACGAATAGCTCGGTTTTGTAGAGAACATAGTCGTTTTAAATTAGATTTAGGGCAACCATCCCAAACTGTGGAACAGTAATCGAGATGTAATTGGATATAGCATGTATAGAATATTTTTCGTGTGCTTTCGTCCAGGAAGTGCTGAATTTTAGCAAGTTGGTAAACTTTTTGTGCTATTTTCTTGGTAAGAGCGTGAACATGAGAGCTCCAGTTCAAATGGCTGTCTATTAAAAGCCCTAGTGTTTTATGTTCAGTCACATTAACTATAGGTAACATGCCCAAGCGGAGTTCGAGCAGTGATCCAGTTATGGCTAGTGTCTGTAGTTTTTGTCTGGTCGTTATTAGCATGGATTTGGTTTTGTCGATGTTAATTTGCATGCGGTTTTCATTGCTCCATCTAGTAAGATTATCAAGTTCCTTTTGTAAAGAATTCTCTAATTCACTACGGTTTTCTTGACTAGTATATATAGTACAGTCGTCTGCAAATAGATCACAAGTTGTATTGATATATAAAGGAAGATCATTAATATAAACTGCAAAAAGCAGCGGACCTAGTATTGAGCCCTGAGGCACACCAATATTAAGCTGTGTGGGTCTTGATAGACAGTTGTTGAAGGACACGACTTGTTGCCTGTCGGATAGAAATGACGTAATTATGTTCACCATGTTGGTGCTTGTCTTCATTTGCTTTAGTTTTCTAATTAAAATATCGTGATCTACCATATCAAAAGCTTTTTTAAAGTCAACAAACACCGCTCCACAAATTCTACCGTTGTTGATGTTTAAGTGCCAGTTATCGGTCATTTTTGTTAGAGCACTATGGCAAGAATATTTAGGTCGATTGAATGTTAATTATTAGATCATTGTTAATTAAATGGTGTAACGTTATTTTATGAATGTGTTTTTCTAGTGGTTTTGATAGCGACGATAGTAAGGAAATAGGTCTATAATTACCCAAAACGCTATTATCGATTGAGCCATTTTTAATTAGCGGAAACACTTTAGCAATTTTAAATGCAGATGGAAAGTAGTTTTTGGCCAGGCACTGGTTATATATGAACGTTAAGGACTCGCTAATGACTGGTGCAGCACAACGAAGAATTCTATTACTGATACCATCTAGGCCGTGTGAGTTTGTTGATTTGAGGTTCAAGAGATATTTATAAACGTCTGCAACAGACATTAAAGGAATCTCAGCGGGAATATTTCTTTTGCACTTCTCCTCACAGAATGATGTCAGTGAACTTAAATTACACGATGAGTCTGGTATTGAAGACTTTAGATTCTCTATTTCCGATTGAAAGAAACAACTGAATTCATCGCATGTTATAGAATTTGGTATTGCTGATTCTGTAGGACGTTTCTTATTGGTTAGCAAGTTAATAGCCTTCCATATATTTGTACTGTTTGAATTATCTACAATCAAATTTTTAAAATGATCTTTTTTTATCCTACGAATTTCATATTTAACTTTATTCCTTAGTCTGCGGTAATTGATGAAGTCTTTATTTTTGTGTGCTGTATCTCGCTCTCTCATGATTTGCAGCACTTCTCTAGTGACCCATGGGGATTTATGTTGATTTTTGACTCGAACTTCTTTGATTGGCACGTGTTTATCGAACACATTGTAGACTGTCTTCGTCCAGAAAGCTAATGCATCGTCCGGGTCAGGAAGTTGGTAAACGTGATCAAGGGCTGCTTTTCTTAAGTCTTGCAAAAATAAATCTTGGTTGAATGCTTTATAATTCCTAAATTTGATACTTACATGTTTATGTTTAAGAGGTTTGAACCCAATTCTTGACCATGTACAACATACCGGGTAGTGGTCACTAACTGTACAAACAGGAACAGAACATTCAATAATATTATCTGGACAAGTAACATATATATGATCAATTGTAGTTGAGGATGTGTCAGTAACCCTTGTGGGACGGTTTATTAGTTGTTTGAAATTGTAAGAAAGAATGATATCGTCCCATGTCTGGTTGGATTTACTAATATCTATGTTGAAGTCACCTAGTATCATAAATTCTCTACCTGCTGTAAACACTCTATCCATCATTGTAGTGAAGCAGTCATACCAACTGTACCCGGCACAAGGATTCCTATATAGGTATCCAATGAGAAACGGTTGTTGGCTGGCTGGCTTCACCTCTAACCAAACACATTCTATCTCTACTGTCTCGAGATCACTTCTACGGGACCAGTTGAGAGAATTGGAAATGTATACAGCAATACCTGTCTCTAATTTTTGATTTGCATCTTTCCGAATTACTTTAAACCCCTTAAGTGAGATTTCGGAGTCGGTTATTTTGTCGTTAAGACGACTTTCTGTGATTCCAAACACATGGAACTGTTTGGACAGTATTACCGAGAGCTCAGGTAATTTGTTGAGCAGATGAAAGATGTTGAGATGGCCTATATATAGACCATGTTTGTTGAGCCACTGATCGTGATTAGCGAATATTACAAACTAAAAGGAAGATGTCGCTTGTGGTATACAAATTGCAGGGATTTTGAAACTTTATTTAGAAATAGTTAAGGCTGTTAGAGGGGGCAGGAAAATGTCTTTGCTGGAGTGATATCATGAATGCTTGGTGCAGGGCTGCAGGATTGTATCGCATTAGCTGCTGAAGTTGACGGTTCCACGCATAGGGTTGTAGATTACCGTCCAGCGAGGGATTGCTATGAGTGTCACTGGAAGTGCCTACATTGGAAGCAGGCATCGACGGTACAGCACCATTGTTTAACGGTGTCCCCTTTGACATCATAGAGGGAGACTGTTTTACGGGCAAGGTAGGAAACAAAGTATCATATTTAGCAACATTTGGATTGGAGCTTGGGTTGCTATTCACAACATTGTGTTCCTGGGGTACAGGCAAGGGTGGTGTGGGAAGAGAAGGAGTGTTTTCTGAACACTGAGAGATGGCTACAGCCGGAGGTGAAGATCGGTTTACTCCTGCAACTGAAACTGGTTCTAATTGTTGTGTACGTTCAGGATATTTTATGTTCTTCGCTAGTATGCTAGTTCCTAGTTTTGAACAATGTAATTGATCCTTATATAGTTTTTTCTTGGGAGCCCCGGACGGCGATGTGAAATACGGGGTATTATTAATGAAAGCATTGTTAGTTTCTTGACAAAATTTATGTAGAGTCAGATTGCCAGCATTGGCAGTGCGGCGCTGGAATCCATAACATGGCAGTATGATTGATGAAAAGAAAATAGATGCTTTAGGAAATTTCTTGCGCAACAACACCTCCAATGTAGCGAGTTGTGAGGTGCTTATGATGTGATTGTTCATAATATTGTTGACACCGATATGGACTGTTGTTCTTCTAATTCTATCATTCACCTTGAATTTCCGCAGTGTAGAGGTCAGTCTGTCAATGTCAGCTCCTGGTAGCGGGTAGATCGAGGTAGTTTCGCTGTCAGAAGATGACATGCGGTCACTATAGATTCCCTTGAGCAGAGAGTCTCCAATGACGACATGAGTTGCACTGTCATCCATTGTTATTTCACGCTGTTGACGCGCCCGTTTGATTTCTTGCCACTGATCGCTGTCATCTTTCATGCGTTCTTGTTTATTATAGTCGTTGCTTGTTTGGGCTGGTTGTTGATGCTCAGTAGTGGTAGTGGCTGAGCTCTTTAACTTCTCGTCTGCTGCTGGAGAGTCTACACTTGAGGCCTGGGACCTATTGCTGACACACACATCAATGGGGTAGATGGATGGTGCACGTTCTACAGGTTTAGTAGTGTTGCAGCCTGTGGAAACTAACTGCATGTCATTTTCCGACGAACATCCACTGGTCATACACACCTCTGCAGCACTATGAATACTTCCTGTTTGTGCACTTTTGTCAAATGACTGTGCACTCTTTAGTTTTAAGGCATGGATTGTTGTTTTAAAGGTGTCCTTCTCTTCTTTAAGGAGGTGGATTTCTTTTTGAAGGCGAGCGTTTTCTTCTTTAAACACGGCAATGATATTAGTTGTGTTGTTGGAAATAAAGTCTTTTAGCCTGTCCTCCAAAGCCTGGATGAGTTCACGGCAGGCGTTGTGGTTGTGTGGTTCGGCTGAGGAAAGAGTGACTAAAGATGATGTGTTAGTCTCATCAGATTGGGCTACTGAACTGTGATGTTCGACCAGCTTGAGCTTGGGATCAGTGTCTGCAGATTCACTAGACCACACGTGTGAAGTTGGCGTTGAAGAAATCCGACGTTTGGGTGGCGTGCTCGTCAAACTTTTCCCCGTCTTGTCTTTGTTTGTATTTTCATGGCGCTTGGATAAAGTAGAGTTCCGTAAGTTGGACGCCATATTAGTAATGTATGAGGCTCCAACAGGCCGGGAGTACACACAAGTTTGCCGCCTTTCGGTAACGCGTGCTTGGCGACTAACCACGCGCTAGTCCCACATGGTTAAATCACACGTTGACGTTAATCGATAATTGGTAGTTTGGATCTGGTTACTGCGTTCACACATTCAATGATATCAGATGGTAATGAAACAGTTTGATCAATGATGTCATGAGATTTTAGTGCTACATTAGCTACCATACATTCATTTGGTGGTACAACATTATCAATGATGAACTGTGATGGTGATGATGTTATGTTCTCATCAATGCAAACAGATGTTATATCATGAGGCATATCATTCACCTCTGGTAAATTTCCAATGATAATATCACACACAGGGTTAGTTAATGCTGCGCATTTTACTTTCCCAGTGAGGAAAGGTGTCTGAATATATGCCCATGCTAATGGGTACTTTTCAATATTTCCAGAGAATGTTCTGCATGTTACGTGCCTGCCTGTATAGTCTGTAGGCATTATGAACTTTCGCTTTAGTCCAATAAGTGAACTTCCGGTGTCCCGAAGGACTGTAGCAGGCTTGCCATTCACATATCCCTGGTGGATGTTTATTCTGCCTTTGGAATCTATTACCAAATTAGCTTCTTCATTGGCAATAGGAATGGAGTGGCCGCATGTCAAAATGCCATCTTCATAAAAGGTATTACAAACAGTACATTTATTTGCGTTAAACATGTCAAAAGCCTGTGCTGAGTTCACAGGGTGTTTCTCTGATTGTTCTTCATCTGATGATGAACTATCAAATAAGGCGGCATTTGCTTTCTTGGTCATTTGCCTTCCTTTACAAGCATGACGATAATGCCCGTACGCCTTACAGAGGAAACATTTACGTGCCTTTTTGAAGGATTTACGTTCCTTATCTTGGCTATTTATGATGTTCTGTAGATATGTAAGATATGCTGGGTTCTTGTCACACATCTCACCTTGGTGGTGTGAAAAGTTACAATATCTACAATGATTGTATTTCTCAGACGTAGGCTTATATGGTTTTTGCCTATTATAGGGTTCTGATCGAGGTTTTTCATAGTTAGCCGATGCTACAAAGTTTGTATCAGTAGCTTCACTAGCAAAACAATGTTTGTTGGCTGTATAATAAGCTGAACCACGTCTCTCAATCTGATCTACATTCGTACATTCATTCTCTTGCAAAAATTTTGAAAATGCTGATGGAAGGGATGAGATGACTTTATCCCTGATGATGAGATCTTCTAATTTCTGATAATCTTTATCTATTTTAGCTGCTGAAGTCCATTTTGTAAATATGTCTCGGACTAAGCAGAGGTAGTCAGAGAACGTTTGAGTCGGTTTTGGATTCAACTTGCTGAATTGTTCTCTGTACCCTGCCTCATCTAACATAAAATGTGCCATAATCTTTGATTTTAGATAATGGTAATCTTTCCTGAGGTCTTTGGGGATAGTCTCTATGACTTTCAGAGGCTCCCCTGACAAACTCCTCATATAAATAATATTCCATTCAGACAGTGGGACCTGGTAATGGTCCATTAAGGTTTCAAAATTCTGGGTGAAGGCTGCAATGCAGTCACCTGAGGTATAATTTCTGACAATACCTTGATACTTTTTGTACTGGTTTTCTTTCTCCAGTCTTTCAGCTTTCTTAGACTCTTTGTTTATGGCAGTCTCAGTCTCAAGTTGTTTAATTTTTAGTTGTAATTCGAGCTCTTCTCGTTTACTTTGAGCTGCTATTTCTGCCTTCTTTAATTCTAACTCTGCTTCTTTTGTTTTTGCAGCTAATTCTAGCTCTGTTTGTTTTAATGCTGTTGCTGCCTCTACCTGCTTTAATGCTGTTGCTGCCTCTGCCTGCTTTAATGCTGTTGCTGCCTCTGACTGCTTTAAGGCTATTTCTGCCTCTACTTGCTTGGCAGCTCTTTCAGTCTCTGTCTGCTTTAATGCTCTTTCAGCCGCTCTTTCCTCGCGTTCGTTAGCTTTTTCCTGTACTAGGAGGTGTTCAGAGTATTTTCTTTCACTCCACTTTGTTAACTCGTCACCAGTTAACTTTAGCTTTAAACCCATCTCGATGAAATCATTTAATGAAGACATGATGGAAAATTTAAATGCAAATGAGTTGTCAGACACACAATTAGTTACACGGTGTTAGTAATGTGAAAAATTTACAATTTTGTTCAACTTACAATTTGTGCCCAAATTTGCATCCGAAAGAGAAAAAAAAATATACTCAAGTGTGCTGGATGCGGTGGAGAACGGTTCAAACCAGGGCTAGGAACTGTAGGGTCGCTACTTCAAAACACAAATGACCTCTACGGGCAAGGGTTTCAGATGGCACAGAAAACCTGCTTTGTTTTTGGAGGAAATAAATTAGCGTCTATCTGATGTGGTGTGTATGCTTGTCACTAAGTTTTGATTAGGTTTGTATGGCGTTGAGTGTAATTGTAGGTCGTAATGTCGTCGGTCAACAATTTTTTTTTTCAAAACCACAAGTCACTTTCTTTCCGAAACTTTCTGCTTTCCACAACTAACTTCACAAAGACAATCTAACTATATCTCAACATTCTACAACATTGATGACACATCACTTACATCAAGATGACATTCAGTAAGGACATAGACATCAAGTTTACAAGATGGCGACAAGATTACAATGGCGACGATTTTACAATGTCGACAAGGTCAAAATGGCGACAAGTTACACAATCACTGATGTTTTACACGTTTACAAGATCAAAAAATATGTATGTACTTTACGTTCACATCTAGCCTCCATATTCAAACAAATGTAATAATATATATGAGGATGAGCCTTCACGTTGACATTTAAATGTACATTAAAGCTGGACAAAAGTCCTCACGTTCACAAATCTAGGTTCAAATCTTACTTAATTTAAAGTCGGACGATGCCACCACGTTCACACATGTCAGGGTCTTAAACCTGGCTCGTTATATCTAACACATGTGAGACAAGTACAAATACAACATGATTGGACTTGAGACACAACGACACGAAGTTCAATGGATTTATTTACAGATCACATGCATTACGATCTAGTTTGGCATGTGATGATCATTACAATACATATATTATACATCAATACACTTACAGACAACCCACAGATTACAGTCTATCTCACAAGATGTACAAGCACTCGACTTTCGGGCACAAAACTACACAAAGCCTTTCTCTACCCACACGTCCTGTCTGGTCCGAGTACCCCAGCTGTCTGTCTGTTTCTCGCAAAGCGCTTGCCCTCTGTGGATGGACGCACGAGGACTGCGTGCGTCTTGCTTTGTCCTTGTCTGACCGCTGGCTATCGCGTCAGCCAGTAACCTGCGGGCAGGTAACTAATACTCGCCTGGCGGGCGTAACGATGTTACTGCATCCCGGTTGGGGACTATTCGCCTGGCGGGCGTAACGATGTTCCTGCATCTCGGTTGGAGACATTCGAGATTCTGACACCCACCACGCATTCCATATCGCTTGCGCCTACCACGCTGGCCACGTCGTCTTGTTTTGTTGACTGCCGTCCCTACGGAACACACAAATCGTTCCGCCATGTTGAATAGACCGAACACACAGAACATACACGCTGCGAAAATTTACTCAAGGATTGCTTCGCACAATGCACGAACTCCGTTGCATCGGCGCAGATCTTGAGAAGAAACTCCTGGTTTTACATCCTGGCACACATTTTACACGCAAGAGGTGAAAGCATCCATCTCCTGCGCGAAAAAAGGCGACGATTGCAAACAACACAACCGTCCACCGCCATCTTGACACAGAAGGGCAGACCCAACATAATTGAATGAACCCAGCAGTGCGGGCATGAACTCAAAAATATGACAAATCTATTTTCTAGTCATCCCATTTTAATTCTCCCTAATCTTGACTTACAATGTACTCTTAGGGGAGACGCATCATCGGCAGGAACGAGTGGATGTTTGATTCTAGAGACGGAGCCTGGCATGCATCAAGTACTACAGGTCAGCGGGAAACTCTCGCCACGCGGGGAAGACAACACCATGGCAGACGACCAGACTCTCCAGAAACCACAAAGGGCAATCAACGAAGACAATTAACAATAGATAGTTTAAGTTGTAAATTTTGTTGTGGTGAAAGGTGATACTGCTCATTATTCAAGCTTGACATCCATACAGGAGTACAGGTGCTGTGTAGCACCTCATTGTTTTTTCCGTTTCATTTGACATCCTGTTACTGGTCACAATTCGCAACTTTATGATGTTACTTATATGTACACAAGTTGGATATTTTGTTTTTATGTATGGGTAATATGTTGGGTTACTTGTTGTTACCTGCTCTTTTATTTACCGTAAGGATTGAAATATACAAAGGATAGAGTAGAGAGTATGGGAGATGTATGCTCGGTGCAACTCATGCATCGTCACTTTGCTCGTTCACGAATTTAGAGAAACATTGCTCATTCATCATTTGAAAACTATGTTTTCTTTTGAGGAGGGGGTAATGTAACGTGCATGATTAGGTCCACCAAAGTACGGCGGGTGGGGGGGGGGGTAGGGGGGGGGTTAAGAATTTGAAAGTAACAATGCAAGGTTGCAGGTGTGAGGTCAGAGTAAGGCAGAGGTGGGGCCAGGAAGATTAATTAGAATCTCCAGCTAATGGGGTATCCCAAAACAAGTGGTTAGGATAGCACGTACATGTCAAGATTTAAATCACCCGTGGGCAGATAGGAACGTGCTAGAAAGCGGATAAGCAAAGGGAATACCCAGAAAGATAAGGTTCAGAGAAATCTAATTGGAATCAAGGGTGAAATAGATTATCATGGGGGGTCACGAGGAGGCCCAAATAAAGAGAGAGGAAAGTAATGGGGCTGGCATTCAGTGTGGGCGAGTTAGAGGAACTTGCGCCAAAGATAAGGACTCCGTGGAAATTGAGTTGGTTACGGTCGGACACTAGGGAATGTCCGGCGTAACAGGTTATTTTACAAGGCCGGTAGAAGGCAGTATTGTGTACGCATGGAACTAATGTATCTATCTATTCTTGGAATGTTCCTGGGATGGTGCATGTTCATCATGTATATGTATAAGTAACAAAGATTTCGTATGGGCGGAAACCGGAGTTATCAAGTGCCTAATAGTTGTTAATCGTAGTTGATGATCTGTGATAACTGTAGCTTATCCATTTTGCACTTCTCCGTTATATCTGCAAAATATATGGACTTAGACAACAGCCAATGTCTGCCTTTTGCAGGGGATTGTGACAATTTGCAACGAGAAAAAGGGTGTTGAAGTGCTACATAGAAACTCTACTTTTGTATGCATGTGAGACGTGGACAATGAGCAGTCAAGCTGGAAAAAAAAAACATTTGATGGCTTTGTAAATGTCGTTTCTGAGGAAAATGCAAAGAATACCATGGACAGACAGAAAAACCAATGACCAAGAGCTGCAAGAAACAAATGAAAATCGTACACTGATTACAGAAATTAGATGTAGACAGTCAAATTTTTGTGGTCATGTTATGAGAAGAAATAAATTGGAGGACTTGACGACAATTGGCAAGATCGAGGGGAAGAGAACAAGCGGAAGGCAGAGAAGTGAATATCTGGATGGCTTGACCACGTGGTGTGGTCGAAACAAGAACACAGAGCTGATCTATGACTCTGGTGATTGCATGAATTGGCGAAATATGACCGCCCACGCTTATCGTCATGGCACGCGATGATGATAAATAATACTTACTTCTCGAAAAATAAGTCGCTCCGTGCACATAGCAGAGGAGGGCGCAGAACACACAAAGAGAAATCATGTAGGAGCTCATGCTTTGCAGTTGTTGTCTGAGAAGGGACATAATAGACACACACATTAAAACTGAAGTACGTTAAACACGCATCACCTGTATAATCCATGAACAGAGTGTGACATGTAAAAATAAGTGTTTACAAGTTTACATATTTGGAATCTTTATTCATTTTCCTATGGACCCATGCTGGTCATTAATTTGTGCATTTGATTGTTATGAAATTCTTTGCGTTCTGTGCAGGCAAGGTAGAAAACCAAAAAAAATCACTCACACTATCCTCTGTATCTGGTATGTGCACCTTGTGCTTGCAAACGAGCTTGGCAACAGCTTTGCGTGGAACGCACAAGTCTCTGAAGGAAATGCCGGGGAATCAAGCCCCATTCACGTGTATGGATCAGAGATACAGAGAACAACAAAAGCGATTATAAATAAACTAAAAACATTCACTAATTGGGGCCTGGAAAGAAATTGAAGAAATAAGATGATATGTCAGAATCACCAACGTGGAGCTCATGGAGAGAACTAGACAAATACAAGTGAACCAAGAGGTGAGGAAATGATGCTGGTGCTGGATAGGCCATACACACTGAGAAAACCTGAGAATAGTTTAAAAAGAAAGAGGTTTGTCTAGACCGCACAGGACACAATACACAGGAAGGTATAAAAACACGGATAAGAGAAGTTGAAACAGGAATGACTAATGTGGGGAGAGATCCCAGAGATTTGGATATAACAGGCAAGATACAGAGGCAAAATGGTTGCAGCAAGTATAATTCTAGATATAACACGGAAGATACTCATCTCATCTCATCTCATCATGCTTCTCTTGTACCTTGCGGTGTCGAGGTGAAGCATAAACATCGTGAGAGTGCCCGATTATGGGCTTCATGTATCGATATTCCCATGGACTATGCTACTCCCTCCGTCCAACGTTTACATGGTCGCCCTCTTCCTCTGTTTCCGTCTGGTCTGTAAATCATTGCTTGTTGTGGTATGCTGTTGACTGGTAACCTACTTGCATGGCCAAACCACTTGACTTGCTGCTTTCTAATAAAATCTAGTGCTGCTATAACCCCAACTTTAGTCCTGATCCCTAAGTCCAGGAAAGTTAAGGCTGGGAGAGCGCGCAAGACCTTCCGGTATGAGTGGACCGACAGCCTTCTTGGACGCCTCAGACATGGGGCTTGCAACAGGAATGTTAAAACTCCCTTTTTGCAGCCCCCATGGTGGACCCCAGAAGTAGACAATGCGTGGAAAGAAAAGAGAGCTGCAGTGAAGCAGCTAAGGAAATTGCGACAGACACCCCTAAGCTCACGAGAGGAAGTGGACATAGCGGAAAATGACAAGAAAGACAAGGCGGAGGCTTTCAAGCGATGTGCTGCAGAGGCAAGGAAAGTAAAATGGAAATGTTTTATGAAGGAGATTGGAGGTGATAAAACACTGCTTAAATTCTGGAAACTGCACAGACAAATACAAAGAAAAGATCGGCCTATGACAGTGGGAACAATTTATAAAGAGGATGGGGTACGCGTGTCAACAGACAAGGAGAAAGGGGAGGCGTTTCTCCAGAGATTTTTAGAGCAGACCAATCATAATAATGCGGATACCAGGGATGCAGTTAGAGTGGAATTATCTGGCACAATAGAGAATATGCCTTATGAAGACACCATACGGTTTGAAGATGTTAAACATATTTTGCAAAAGGCAAAGACACGGCACCAGGTCCTGATAGTGTCAGGTATGGCCACATGAAGGCTTTGAGCGATGTAGACCTGAAGGAGATGGCCGGTTGCTTTAATCAGAGCATTAGGACAGCGTCAGTACCGCAGGATTGGCTGCCTAGCTATCTCATCCCTCTTCCAAAACCATTCAAGGATCATTAAAAGCTTGGCGGTTTTAGGATCATCACCCTTCAAAATACATTTGGGAAGGTTTTAGAGAAGATAGTCGCTGTTAAGCTGCAGGATTTTTTGGAAAGGGGGAAGCTTCTTCCAAGAGGCCTGGGGAGCTACAGGCCAGGAAACGATACCTGGTCAAATGCAGCCACCTTTACCTTTGATGTTTATGAGGGGTTCTAGAGTAGACAGGAAACGATGGCGGCAGCGCTTGATCTCGAGAATGCGTACAATAGAGTTCGCTATGATATTTTGATGACCGCACTTATGGAGAAGGGGGTCAATACCTGGTTGGTGAACTGGATAGCAGCCGTCCTGCATTCTCGTCAGGTTGCTCTCCGTCTGGGTGCATGGCCCTCAGAGCCACATATTTTAACCCCGGGACTGCCACAGGGATCTGCAATCTCACCGGTGCTCTTTAATGTGTATACGAGCAAGATTGCATACCTAGAAGCACCAGGGGTTGGAAGGATTCTAACATTTGCAGATGATATTCTTGCATACAGGCAGGGGAGAAATAGGGATCAAACAGCCCAGGAGCTACAGGTGACAGTAGACAAAGTGATTGACTGGTGCACAGAAATGAGTGCTGTCATCAACCCAGAAAAGTCGGCTGTGTTGTGGTGCTCTCTGGACAACAGGATTGTGAGAGATGATGCCCCAAGCCTCACGATAGATGGTAGAAGAGTCAACAGAGAGAACAAACTGAGGTATCTGGGAATCACATTTGACAGGAGTCTGTCCTTCAAGGACCATGTGGAGACGGTTGTGACAAGATCTCAAAAGGGACTCAATGCACTTAAAACTATGGCTGCAGTGGACACAGAGCAGAGAATGCTCTTCACACTATACCAGTACTTGATCCTCTCAGTGATTGATTATGGACTAGGACTGCTCACTGTCTCAAAGAGTCAGCTGGTGAAATTAGAGCGCATACAGAATGAAGCTATGCGGGTCATTCTGGGATGCACCAGAGACACTCCAGTAATGTGTATGCGTTACATCCTTGGTCTGCCTACTGTTGCTGGTAGGCACAAGGTGATGCAAGCGAAGGCATACCTCAGAGTAGCTGCAGACACAGATTACCCGTTGCATGAGGCGCTGGACGTAGTTAAGGGTCAGAGACTGATAAGAAGGAAATCATGGATGGCTCAGGCGGAGGATACGATCAGACAGGTGTGCCCCTTGGAGAACATCAGGCGAGGAGAGGAGTGGGTCAGAGTACCAGCCGAGCAGTCAGACTTGTGCAGAGTTATAATCACATTGAGCCGGGAGTGCAGGGAGTGGCCAGCATGGGCCACGGAAGTGGAAATTCAGCAACTAATTCAGGAAAATTCTCGCCCGGGTGGTGTGATTATCTACACGGATGGGTCGGTATTGAGAGGCATGAGAAGTGCCTGGGGGTTCTTGGCAAAAACTAATGGACGGCGTTTAGTGCAGGAGAGCCTGGCGTATGATGACACTACATCTAGCTTAAGAATGGAGGTGGAGGCGGTCAGTCCAGCTTTCCGCTGGATAGAAAACACGATACATACACACATTGTGATTGTTACTGACTCAGAAAGCATGCTGAGAAGGGTGAGAACAGGCAAGCTTCGTGCAGAGTGGCTTGCTTCGCTTCGGAGGTCACGGGTAGCAAACATCACCTGGATCTTTTCTCCTGGGCATGCCGGTGTGCTGGGGAATTAACAGGCGGACAGATTGGCTGGCTCGGCAAAACCTGGTGGAGTATTGATGCATAACAAGGCAGACGTGGTTTCGGCCTTGTGGGAGCACGTGTACACCTCGGAGGAGCAAATGGATCACCATAGTCTGGTAAGAATGAGACAGCGAGGTGTGACGAGGGGATCTGGCCGACGCTCGACGCTCAGAGGAAAGGCGAGATAGACATATAATCAGATTGCTAATGGAACTATTAGTGTTGGAACTCTTCGCTGGCTGCTGAGGATGGGGACGGAGCGCTTATGGGAATGTCCCGAATGCTGTGATGTCGGTTCCTAAATCAATCAACCAATCTTAGTCCTGATTTCTTCATTTCTGATCTTATCTCTTCTTGATACGTTGAGTATTCTTCTCAGGAATCTCATTTCTGTTGTTGTGATTTTTCTTTTCTCTTTTTCTGTCATTGTCCAGGTTTGGCATTGGTAGCATGGAGTTGGTAGGAAGATTGTATTGTAAAGTGCTTTCTTAGTAGTTATTGATACATGTTTGTTCTTTAGTATTGGTGCCATTTGTCCAATGAGTTGGTTTGCCTTATAGCATCTATTTTCGATCTTGTCTTCTGATCTGTCATTTGATGATATTATACTTCCTAGGTACTTGAAACTCTTTATTTGTTTCAAGGGGTGTTCGTTTAGGTGAATTGTCGTTGTGTTTTCCTCTTTAGTTATAGTCATTACCTCTGTTTTGCTTGTGCTAATTTTCATGTTACGTTCCCTACACATTTCGTTTAGACTATACATGTGGTCTTGTAATTCAGCTTCTGATTTTGCTATTAGTGCTTGGTCGTCAGCACACAGGAGTTCTCTAATGGTTAGATATGCAGATGGTTCTTCTTCTGTGTTCTCGTCATGCGATATTCTCGCGGCCTCTGTTTGGCTTGTTTCTTTACATATGTTGTCTATCTATCTTATGAACAAGAGAGGGGACAGGACACAGCCTTGTCGTACTCCAGATCTTATGGTGAAGGGTTCTATGTGTCCTCCAGTTGCTCTCACTATGCATTCACTGTTGTTATATAAGTTTCGACATAGGTTTGTTAGATGTGTACTCACACCATATTGTTTAAGGATTTCCCATAGATTGTTTCTATCTACTCTATCAAATGCCTTTTCTTGGTCGACACAGGCTAAGTAGAGTGTTTCATTGAATTCGATGTATTTTTCTATAAGTTTTCTAAGAGCAAAAATGGCATCTGTGCATCCTTTGTTTTTCCTAAATCCAAGTTGTGTTTCGCTTAGCTGGGGTTCTATAGTAGTTCGTAATCTTTTCTCAAGAATTTTGCAAAATATTTTCCCAGTATGACTCAACAGTGAAATGCCTCTGTATTGTGTGCAATCTCTTTTGCTGCCTTTGTGTTTCCAAATTGGGATAATTATGGAGTTTCCCCAGTCTCGTGGTGTCTGTTGTTCTACTCAAACGTGGTTGAATAGTCTATGTAGCCATGCTGTTCCTACTTCTCTTGCTGCTTTATTTAATTAGTTCATTTGGTATTTCATCTTGTCCCGGTGATTTGTTCAATGGGGCTAATCTGATGGCTGACACGGAAGATATATAGTGGCTACATAGTTGTAGCAGGGATAATTCCAGGTATAACACAGAAGATACAGAAATAATAAATGGTTGCTATCACGTATAGTAGAAGGCAATGGTACAGTAAATGCTGGCTACATGCTGAGAATATTAATGAAGCCTTCTATAGATAAAGATGCTTGCACATCTACAAAGAGATGGGAAAGACAGACTTGTAAAAATCATAAATTGGGAACATCAAGCTGCCTTAAGAGACCGGGTTCGAATCCTCGGTAAGGTGTGGATTTTTTTTTTCTGTAGGGGGAAAAAAGAAAACTCTAACCTGCACAGTTCGCGGCGACTGCACTAGCCAGACGGCCTTAATTCCTCAGGCTCAAGATCCCCCTGTCATACACCGCAAGGTACTATATTGGCAGTAAATGACAGTTTAGGGAGTCTCCGTGGCGAAGTGGTCAAGTCATCTGACTCGGGCTCCGAAGGCTGTGGGTTTGATTCCCGTCAGCGTCCTTCAATTCACGAATGCATTTTTTCGGAGACTCTTGGGGGTCGTCGCTGGAGCAACGGAGTTTGTGCTTTGTGCGGCGCTTTCGGCAGCTCGAGCTTCGGAAAGAGACTGGGTCATATAGGATAAAACCCGGCGCAATGAAGTCGACCTTGTCGACTTTTTAGCGACTTTTTTAAAGCTGCCTTAAAGATTGATAATTACGTAGGTCAATATAAGCCTATTAGAGAGTTGTGCGACAGGGATGTATAATGTCTCCAGACATTTTTTTCCCTATACCGTGAAAATAGTTTTAGAAATTTAGAAGATATGAGAGAAATCATTATTTGGGGACGCAACATCACTAACATTAGATATGCAGATGATACAGTCTTAATTGCAGACAATGAGCAAGATCTGCAAAATTTAGTAAATGCGGTTGTTGCACACAGTGAATAATCAGGGTTAGAATTAAATTGTAAGAAGGCACAAATTATGGTAGTCGCTAGGAAGAAGGAAATACCACAATGCAATATACAATTAAATATGAATATTCTTAAACACGTGAAAGGGCGCAATTATCTCGGGACAGTCAGAACATCTGATGGGAGGTGCCTTCAAGAGATTAGAAAAAGATTCGCCATTTGCAAAATGGAAAAAAATACTGACCAATAAAAAAGATGTCATATGCAACGAGAAAAAGAGTGTTGAGGTGCTACATTGAACCTGTAATTTTGTGTGGATGTGAAGCGTGGACAATGAGCAGACAAGCTGAAAAACATCTAATGGCCGTGGAAATGTGGTTTCTGATGAAAATGCAAAGAATGCCATGGACAGACAGAAACATCAATGACCAAGTCCTACAAGAAACAAAACCGTAAACTGATTAGAGAAATTAGGCATAGACAGTCACAATTTTGTGGCCACATTATGAGAAAAAATAAACTGGAGAACTTGTGGACAACTGACAAGATCGAGAGGAAGAGAGCACGGGGAAGGCAGAGAAGCAAATATCTGGAGGGTTTAGTCATGTGGTATGGTCGAGACAAGAACACAGAGTTGATCCACGACTCACGTGATCGCGTGAGAGGCAAAACATGACCGCCCACGCTTATCAGCATGGCACATGAAGGTGATGATGATGATGATGATGATGATGATGATGATGATGATGATGATGATGATGATGATGATGATGATGATGATGAGGCATAATTCTAGATCTAACACAGAACATTCAGAAAGAATAAATGGTTACTGGCAAGTATAATTACAGATATAACACTGACGACAAAGACATAATTACAGACGTGACTCACCAGAAACTGTCTAGCGAGAGAGAGAGACAAATTTGTTAATTTATAGCCAATTTTGAAGACACAACCAGCACCTGCTGCAATTAATGATTTGAACCAGCACCAGCACCTGCTGAATTAATTCGAGTCATCGCTGACATAAATGTAGCGATTAACAATAATCACAAACATATGTGCCCGTACAATGTTTCACCTTCAACTTCTCGCACGCAGGACTCAATCGAAGAGTCAGAATATTCAGCCCAAACCAAAGAAGATACTTAAGCCGGTTTTAGTGAGGTATGGATACTTTAAGAAATAAAAAGGACATACTCACATATGAAAATCATGTATCTGTTATTTTAAAAGGTCTCGGCTGTGAGTTCAGCGCGGACGAGTGGATAAGAGAGCTGCCTGTTAAACATCCGGTGTGCTGATGCCGCGTTAATGGATTCAACCTCTACACCGGTCAGTTAGACTAACATGTTGACTTTTCGTCCATTGACTTGTGGACGCACATTACAAGTACCTCAGAAGTCGGAGAGGGTTGGCCAGATAATAGGGAAAGCTAATCCGAACGCAATAATCGGTCCAGTGCAATAGACGTATTAGCATGTGTATGGACTACGCTTGAGTTCAGAGCGAGCAAACGAAATAGGACTCGGCTGCAAAGCACACACACACACACACACACACACAGACACACACACACACACACACACACACACACACACACGAAAGGGCTTCACGTGAAAACCTTACAAGTGTGATAGAAATCACAATAACCGCGTCATTGTCTTATAACTTCTCAGTATTGTTGTTAAGAATGTCAAGAGTGTTTAGCACGTGATATCACGGTGCAGACGAATACGGTGACGCCATAAGTACAGTGTAATGATGGCCTCCCCAATTTTGACATGCAC
This sequence comes from Cepaea hortensis, assembly GCA_963921405.1. Taxonomy (NCBI): domain Eukaryota; kingdom Metazoa; phylum Mollusca; class Gastropoda; order Stylommatophora; family Helicidae; genus Cepaea; species Cepaea hortensis. Next base: position 427,796,009 of record OY992876.1, read on the forward strand.
CAAAGAGGAGCAGCGTTCTATTATCCGTTTGTTTTCCTTTTTGAATCAGTGACCTCCACTTTCAGTGGGTACCACATCCCCCGTACTCGCCAAACCTAACCCAACGTGATTTCCACTTGTTTGGACAACTCAAAGAGTCATTGGGAAGAAAGCCTTGTTCGATCCCATAAAGGGGTAGAGCAGGTGGTGCATGAGTGATTACATACGCGGCCAAGAGAATGTTGTTCTACAGGAATCCAGGCACTTTATCGGCGCTGGAAGTCTTGTATTGAACACACTGGTAACTACATCGAAAAATGATACTTTTGCTCTTTACTTTTTCAGAATATATTCTTCGCCCCTTCCCCCGCCAAAAAAAAACAAACAAAAAAACATGTAAGATTTTAATTTCAATCCCCCTCGGATATAACGCAATGTAGACACTGCTGTGGCTTATGGGAACGCATTTCACAATTTCACAACATACCGAGTCGGTGGCTGGAAATCAGCTGCAGGCTATTTGGAAGCACACTGCCTTGGTATGGATGTCGGTCGTTCAGAAAGCAATGGGAAACTACTGAGCGTTAAAAAAAAACATACATTGCCTAGTAAATAACAAACACCAAAAAATGCTGAAGCTGATTGTCACGTCCTGCAAAAGACATGTAGCAGAGCTTACTCTGACATTTTCCGTGCGCCAGTGGCTTGGGGATTGGGTTCATTCCCTCCACTGGTCAGTTGAACATACAGGTTGACTTCTCGTTCAAAGTTGAGTTGAGTTGAGTTAAGAACCGACATCAATGCACTCAGGACATTCTCATACGTGCTCAGTCCCCTCGTTCAAAAAAAAAAACCAAAAAAAAAAACACAATGGAAAACTACCGAAGGCAAATTTGCCAAGAAAATCCAAATTTGCCAAGAAAATCCACATTCGCCAAGAACATCCAAATTTGCCAAGAAAATCACAATTTAGCAAGAAAATCACATACGTCGCATTCAGCTCCAGTAATTATTTTGCTGTTTGTAATTTACTAGGCATTTTAGTTCAACAATTAACCACTAATAAAAGAACAAGTACATCAGCAGGCTATCTAAAAACTAAAGATGGCAAAATCATAATAGAAAAAGATCAGATTCTACATGCAAGGTCAAACTATGTGAAAAACCTTATGATGATAACAGAGTTGAACGGTATGATAATCGATTTTATAATGAAGGACCGCCAATTTTGAAGATGGGGGTTCGAAATGTTCTTAAACATATGAAAGCTGGCAAGGCCCCCGGTGCAGATAACATCACAACAGAAATGATTAAAGCTTTAGAAGAATTTGGACTAGATCAAGTCACCAGACTGCTGAACACATTATATGATACTGGAGATATACTTCCTGAATTATGTAACTCTATATTTATTGCAATCCCAAAGAAATCAGGAACCTTGGAATGTGATCAACATAGAACAATTAGTATAATGAGTCACATCACAAAGATTTTGCTATGAATTATTATGCAAAGAGTGAGGAAGAAAATACAACCTGACATTGGGGAAGAACAATGTGGGTTTGTAGAAGGAAAGGGTACAGTAAATGCTGTGTATATGCTTCGATCAGTTATTGAACGTTCTATAGAAGTAAACAAAGATATACATCTTTTCTTTATTGACTACACAAAGGCTTTCGATAGAGTAAGACATGTCAACATGGTAAATATGCTTGAAGATCTACAAATTGATGGGAAAGACATTAGACTTTTAAAAAACATATATCGGAAAAAACAAGCTGCCATAAGGATTGATAATGAAGTGGGCCTATTAAGAGAGGTGTTAGGCAGGGATGTGTAATGTCTCCAGATCTTTTTTTTCCCTATACAGTGACAATATTTTCAGAAATGTAGAAGATATAAATGGAATCAGCATTGGAGGACGAAACATCAGTAATATTAGATATGCATATGATACAGAATTGATTGCAGACAATGAGCAGGATCTGCAACAATTAGTAGATGCGGTTGTTGCACACAGTGAACAACTGGAGTTAGAATTAAATTGTAAAAAGACACAGATTATGGTCGTCATTAGGAAGAACGAAATACCACAATGTAATATACAAGAAAATGGGAATATTCTTCAACAAGTGAATCGGTATAATTATCTCGGAACAGTCATAACATCTGATGGGAGATGCCTTGAAGAGATTAGAAGAAGAATCGCCATGGCGAAAATAGCCTTTAGCAAGATGAAAAGCGTACTGACCAATAAAAAGATTTCAATTGAAACGAGAAACAGAGTGTTGAGGTGCTACATGGAGCCTGTTCTTTTGTATGGATGTGAAACTTGGACAATGAGCAGTCAATCTGAAAAACATCTGATGGCTGCAGAAATGTGGTTTCTGAGGAAAATGCAAAGAATACCATGGACAGACAGAAAAACCAATGACCAAGTACTACAGGAAACAAATGAAAATCGTACATTGATTAGAGAAATTAGACGTAGACAGTCAACATTTTTTGGACATGTTATGAGAAGAAATGGATTGGAGAACTTAGTGATAACTGGCAAGATCGAAGGGAACAGACCAAGGGGAAGACCGAGAAGTAAATACCTGGATGGCTTGGCCACTGGCATGGTCGAGACAGAAACACTGAGCTGATCCACGACTCTGGTGATCGAGTGAAATGGCGAGTCATGACCGCCCACGCTTTCCGGCATGGCACATGATTGACTGATAATTAGCCATGGCTTTCTGAGTGGTCGACGTCTCATACCATGGAAATCGACGCAAAGTTGTCTGCTTCCAAATCGCCCGAAGCTGAAGTCGACGCAATTATGACGCAGCGATGAAGGGCTGAATATAAGACGGACCTACGTGCCCAATTTACGACCCTTTGAAAATAAAGTTCGTTCGTTTGTTCATTCACTATGCCCTAAGCCACAGCCTCGGTTGTGGCAGAAAATGAACCTTTGTATGTAAATGAACATATCAGGAAGAGACTATGCTTTGGTTTAGGAGTTAACAAAGTTAGTTGCACATCATGTACAGAATGTCCGTCAACCTCAGCATTTTTGGCTGTGTGTGAATTCTTGGCAAATTTACGTTCAGTAGTTTGCCATTGCTTTCTAAACGACCCTCACTGATACCATTATGGGGAAACCAGTGGAATGCCGTCTGCTTCCAAATTGCCAGCAGCTGTATTTCGAACGCGGTGTGCTGGATCCCTTCACCCTGACGCCTTTAAAGCATATAGTTAATAGTTGCAGGTTCATGATTTTCTGTGCAGAGGATGGCTCGCACTAAAACCGCCGCAAAAATGCACGCTATGTATGCAGCCGGGAAGAAGAAAGCAGAGGCGAGGAAGGCCGCTGCGACTGCTGATCCTGTTTCTACACACCCCCTCTGCCGAGTGTCCACCGTGACGAGGTGGAGGGGCTTACGCGTTTAAATGACCCCAAGAGTTATGCCGACTGTAGCACAGCTACTGGTAGGGTCTCCCATATCGGACAGGTCAAGGGAGAGGGACCAGACGAAGAGACACAAAAACCTGCTGCCTTGTAGGTAGACTGGAGACAGTCAAAGGCTAGGGAAATCACCCCGAAAACATCCTTGTCGAAATCGGATGTACTGAGCCACAGGCTTGACAACGCAGTGCACCGTAACTTAATTCATGATGTCGCAAATTAAAATTAATCGTTATGGTGCTAATCCCGAAGTCCCATCAGGCGGTGATAGTGCCGAGCCCCCCTGCCTCGAGGGGGTCCACCCATGACTACTGGTGGTCACCTTCCCCTGTGCTGTAGAGTTAAGGCACAGAGGAGTAGGTTAAGAGCTATTGACCAAACACCCCGGAAACTCAACATACTACAGTGGAATGCCGAAGGAGTTTATAACAAGAAAGTCTCCCTACCAAATCGTCTTCATAAAGATAGAATAGATGTGGCATGCATTCAAGAGACACACCTCAACGCCAATCACAAATTCTCAGTCAGGGGATATCAGGCTACACGTTTCGACCGCGAAGGACACAAAGGATGAGTTCTAATACTTACACGAAATACAATACCATGCAGCGAAGTATCTGTGATCTCTGACAACCAAACGGAAATATTATAGGTGTTGATATAATGATAAAGGATGTGGAAATAAGAATTTACAATCTGTATAGCCCAGCAGATAAGGACCTTACACTCTCAAACATGAAAATAAGTGACACAAACTGCATTATTGTCGGAGACTTTAATAGCCGTTCAGAAAGATGGGGATACCCAGATACTGACAAAAGAGGAGATGAAGTGGAGGACTGGGAAATAGACTCAAATCTCCATCTACTCAACAAAGCGGATGACACACCGAGCTTCTACTCCAGAAGATGGTTTACCACTTCTACTCCAGACTTAGCTTTCTGCACAGGAGACATTCTCCACAAAATCGATCGCCATGTGCTTGACCAATTAGCAGATAGTGACCACAGACCAATAAAGCTTGTAATGAATATGGAGTATGTTCCACAGGAGCAAAAGCCTTTGCCCGGCTGGAATTACAAACGAGCAGATTGGGACAGATTTGCCATACTAACAGACAAATATTGTGAAAACATAAATACACGATATGGCAACATGAAGCAAATGGTGGAAAGTCTAAACAGAGGAATAATACAGGCGGCCACTGAGTCTATTCCAAGAGGAGCGAGGAAAAATTACAAACCATACTGGACTGAAGAACTACAAATTTTGGAGGACAAAGTTGAAGATGCCATGAAGACAGCAGAGAGAGAACAAACAACTGAAGCGAACATCTCTCTCAAAGCCATCTCAGCAAAATATAAAAAAACAGTAATTCAAACAACAAGAGATTGTTGGAGGGAAAAAAACTGAAAACCTGAATTTTGATAGGGGTGGAAACAAACTATGGAAACTAGTGAAAGCCATGAACAATGAAGGACCTAGAAACAAACAAATAACAATTAAACAAGGTGTCAGCGTGTTGAGGAGTGCAGACAGGACATATACAGGACAATAGAGATGTCAGAGACAGAACGATAGATATGTCATAGACAGGACAATAGAGATGTCATAGACAGGACAATAGAGATGTCATAGACAGGACATAGACGGGACAACAAGACCCAGCTATAAACAGGACACAAGGTTATAAACAGGACACAGGGACATAGATGGGACTACGTCCTTGATCGACAGTACAACCTTGCACTGAAGGACCCGAGACAAACCAGACTGAACAGCTAGTATGGCAAGACAACTGACACAGCACGACTATCACAGGGGACACGCGGTCAAGCACCACGGGACTATCAGGCCGAACACCAGAAGGCTTCAGACTGGACTGGGACGCGTTAGAGGAAAGATGTGTCCGATTGAGCGAGCGAGTGTATTAATTGCCAGCGTGAAAGCTAGCCCTGCTGAGCTAAGATAGCGAGTGTTAAGTGTGGGGAATGAGGATGAATTGTGTTGTGGGCGCACGAATGGCTGAGTGTTAATCTGCCATTGATGTACATAATATATTGTGATAAATTAGTAACCATGTGTGCACGTTGTTGATACTATCTTTTGCATAAATAAATATTATGTACCTACATGCGACTGCTGAATATATTATTGAGTGCATGTAGAAAAACTCACTGTAGAATTAGAATGACGAATGAAGGTTACCTCTAATTCTGAGACGCTGACACAAGGAAATGCCTTGCTTACAGGAAAAAAGGCTGCAAATGCACTAATGGAACACTATGCCAGTGCAAACCACTTTGATATTACAACCGAACAGGAGAAAGCAATCAAAGACAAACAGATACATCATAGTAATACAGAGACAACAGCAGAATATATGATGGCAAATCAAACAATGGAAGAAATGGAACAGGCAATGAATACCCTAAAAAAGAAGAAATCACCAGGAAAGGATGGAATCACAAATGAAATACTAATAGGACTAGGCACTAAGGCAAAAAAGAAACTACTAGCAGTCCTAAATTACAGCTGGAAGAGAGGAATAGTCCCACAGGCATGAAAGGTGGCTATACTAATACCAGTTCCAAAGAAAGGAAAAGACCTGGAAGAACCAAATGGATATCAACCTATCAGCCTACTAAGCTGTGTAGGAAAATTAATGGAACGCATTATCAATGGCAGGCTAACATGGCATCTGGAAGAAAACAAACTCTTAACACCACACCAAGCAGGATTCAGAAAGTACAGTAACCTATATAGCTCAGGAAATAGAGGATGCCTTCCAAGAGAAAAAAAACAACAACAAACACTAGCGGTTTGGATAGATTTAGAAAAAGCATTTGATAAAGTATGGAAGGAAGGACTGAAAGTAAAACTGCAAAAAATGCATGTTTGTGGGAAAATGTATAAATGGTTCATCCACTACCTTGAGAACAGAACTGCCAAAACAAAAGTACAAGGACAAACCAGCAAAATGATGCTGTTGGGGCAAGGTGTCCCCCAAGGAGGAGTTCTTTCACCAACATTATTCCTAGCATATATAAATGACATCACAGAACATTTTCCAGCCAGAGTACACACATCCTCCTTTGCAGATGACCTAGCCATATGGACATCTGAAGAATATATTAGTACAGCTAACAGCAGAATACAGCAAGCCTTATTAGCGATAGAGGACTGGTCAACATCATGGCTAGTGAGGATAAGTGAGGAGAAAACAACATGCACAGTGTTCTCCCTTTCAAATTAAACTCAGCAACCTAAGCTGGTATTGAATGGAAAAATATTGCACCATGAAGAAAATCCAAACTATCTAGGAGTCACCTTTGATCGTCGCCGGACATGGAAAACACAGTTTGAGAAAAATCAAACAAGAGCCAGGCAAAGAATGGCAATCATGAAAAAGCTTGCTGGTACAACGTGGGGAGCAGATGAGAAAGTTCTCAAGAAGATATATACTGGACGGGTGAGGCCAGTACTGGAATATGGCATTGCAGCTTGGGCAACAGCAGCTAAGTCAAACTTTAACAAAATAAGTAGAGTCCAAAACCAAGGAATGCGAATCATAACCGGAAGCCTGAAGACAACGCCTATTAATGAACTAGAAAAGATCACTTGTTTACAACCAATGGAGGATAGAAGAGATAGCGGAGTCCAGCAACAAGCAGAAAAATTCAGAAGATTGACAGACCACCCTATGTATAACAGGTTTAATGGTTTTGGAAAGGGAAGACTGAAGCGTGGCAACTTTGTAGAAACTGCAAAACGAAAGATTAGGGCAGATCCCATACTTAACATATCAACAGTAAAACCAATTTACAATGCACACAAGTTTCCAGCATGGAGACAACAGCAACTGCCTGAGATTATAGAAAATATTCCTGGTATTGAAAAAAAAAAAGAACACTCAGAATGAAACCGAAAGAAGAAACATAACCATAAACCACATAAAAGAACATTACCCAAGCAACAATTGGACCCATGCATATACAGATGGATCAGCCAAAGATTCAATAGAAAATGGAGGAGGAGGAATTCTCCTAAATTTAAAACATGGAGTGAAAAAACACAGTCAGTGGCAACTGGAAAATTTTTAAGTAACTTCAAAGCAGAAGTAGAAGCTTTGAAAACTGCAGCAGAAATGCTCTTGATGGAGGAAAATAAAGAGAAGCAAATAGCTATCTTCACAGATGCAAAGTCAGCTGTCTCAATACTCAAGAGCAAAATCAGCACAGAACTAGCTGACCTAAAAGCAGCACTCCATGGTCTATGCCAGAAATCCAAAAAAGTTGTAATACAGTGGATCCCATCACATTGAAGTATACCTGGAAATGAAGAGGCTGACAGACTAGCAAAAGAGAGTGGACGACTACCACAGCCTGACATAGACATAACCTATAATGAGGCAAAGAGATTTATAAAAAGCACTTATAGAACCAAATGGGAATCAGAGCACCCAGACCACCAGAAGGATGACGTATATTACAAACTCGACCGAAGAGAACAAGTAGCAATCTTCAGACTCCACACAGGACATAACAGGCTGAAATACCACTTGTTCAATAAACTAAAGATAGGAGATACCGATGAATGCAATTGTGGAACTGGTAAAATGACAGCTAAACATTTGCTGCAGGAGTGCCCAATATATTCAGAACAGAGAAAGATATTTTGGCCCACACCTGCTTCATTTGAGGACAAGCTCTATGGGGATATCAACAAGCTCAGGTTGACTGCAGCTTACTTTAACTACATTCAGGTTGACATTTAAAGGTGCATGAAGAAGTATTTAGACTGCCGCACTTCATACCACAGGTATGTCGGTTACAAAAGCGTCCCAGAGGCATGAAATGGAATATTGCTTGGATAGCAAATCCATTACGTGGAAATTCCGAACCAAAAGCTCACTGTATGGGCTTCATAAAAGGTAGAAAAAGTGTCCTTGTGGCAAGAAATGGAATATTGCTTGAATAGCAAATCCATTACGTGGAAAGTCCGAATCGAAAGCTCACTGTGTAGATGTCATCTGCAGACTGTATTCTTCTGGTTTCCGGAAGAACAGACTATGGTGAACGGAAGGCCTAATATACGGAAGTGAGGCTAAGCAGCCATGTGCAGGACATGACGATTCCTTGGGTGAGCCCAGTACCAGAGCGCTGTGTGTCGGCTCTGCAAGTATTGAAGCCTCCTTGGATGGCGGGGAATGCCCATGGTCTGCCCCTGCCTGGACCAGCTTGGATGGGGGATAACACCACAACAGTGTGAGTCAAACGTCCTAAGAAACCCCCGGGAAGGTTAACCCTGTCAAAAAATGCCCGCTGAAGTCGGATGTGTCGGCCTAACGACGCAAGAACGCAGCTCTGCTGTAAACAGGCACAACGCAATCACGTCCGAAAAGAACTCCGGATGAACGCAGAAGAAGTTTCTACACACAGCAGTCCTACTCCTACACCAGCTGAAGCCGTTCAAGTCGCTGATCCGACGAAGAGGATTAAAACACCTACAACTGAAGCCAGCAGCATCGAAGAAGTCCACAACACTAACGAGAAGCAGCCAAGCAGCTCATCAAAGACTTTCACATCGGAGGAAACCACAACGGAGGACTTCGCCGGCAAAATCCTGCTGAAACAAATCAGCATTGGTGTGACATTACAACTAACTGTAACATTCTAGATCGACTTGATTATCAGCACATTCTACCTATGCCAATATTATTGGAAGGAAGATCCCACGGGGATAATGGAATGGTTATCAAAACAGGATGACGTAATTAAACAGAAATACCTACTGGGAGAAAGGAGGCTACACAAATAGAATGTGTGGAGTCCGCGCCTGAACGGAATGCTATTTCTTGCAAGATGTTTTCTTCCTTGTGGAGGATTAGAAAAACACGGCCCGGATTCCTGCATTGTGTAAGAGATAAACTGCTTACCTGTAGGAATGGATGTCTTGTGTTTTATAAACCGAATGCAGAAGTTGAGAATTGAGTGCTAGAGTTCTGGTTGTGATGTGGTAACTTTTAATTCTTTCATTAGGATTAACTGAATGTGCCCGTCTGGAACATGGGTGAGTGATACTTATAGATGATATCAGAAATGGTTAGGACAGTATGGAGGGATTTAAACCCATTTATTATTTCTCAATATGTTAGAATCGGGTTTGGAGACTTCGTCTTAATAAGCGAATTGCTATGAAGATTACTGACAATTTATTTTCTGTCTAGGAAGTATTTATTACATTATCTTCCTTTGCTTATTCTACAATTAATGAGAGGATCTACTAAGATATCTTCTTCCCTATTTTATAATCTCCTAATACAATGTGCTTATTTCTAATCTGCCAGTCTCCGTGGCTAAAGGCTTGCGAACGCGGTTCGTGAGCCGCTTACCAGGCGTTCGAAACTCAGCTGCGACCAATTTGTGCAACAGACCATGTCGCGTTGTGTTATAACGTGTTGGTATGGGAGCCGGTCGTTCAGAAAGCAATGGCAAACTACTGAACGTAAAACTTGCCTAGTACATCAACAGCAGCTGAAAAATGCTGGTGCTGACTGCAACATCCTGTAAGAGATATGCAACATTTTTAAAAATTTTAATCTACTAATACAATGTGCTTAATATGATATTAATTTTGCAAATTGTGGGATATGTGAAAATATAAATGTGTGCAGCCATCTTAACTGAAGAAGAGGTATCACCAAGACATAGTATGAATATCATCATTATCTAGATGCGCCCAGTAAACTAGGTGACTTGGGCATCTGCACATTACAGGATTGGGAGACTCATTGCTTGAATATAATGGGACATGTCTTGTAGACATGAGATGCTGGCTACATCTACAACAGAGGATGACAGGATCTGGCCTTATGGATATTGAAAAGTTAAGTGGCAGGCGATGTTTGGACATAGTGTGCGATTATTGCTCCCTACAAGCAGCATACAAAGATAGGGCCAACCTTGACAAGAAATAGGATACACAACTTTCTGGCACATGTTTGGTATTCTTGTATCTAAAACAGGTGGTGGTTTATTGGTGGTCTACACGGTTTGTGCCTATGCGGGGTACAACCGTGTCATAAATATTGAAGTCATCAGTGAATGTTGAGGGATCTCACCTTTCTATTGCAATGAAGTGTGAAGAACTGATTATTTCAGAGCTGGCTGCTGAGAGCTCAATGTACCACCAAAGCCTTGTTTGACATATGGATACTAAATAATTAACCCACAAACGTACCATTCACCAAAATAAATGCCAAGTGATCGGAAAGACTTATAAGACTTTAACACTCTAGAAACTATTGCCTGCTGCTGAACATGTTAGACAACGGATATTATCAACATTTAATGTCCAAGTATCAGTTGTGTTAATTATTTTGAAATTCGTGATGCCCATTGTGCACATCATCCAAATCATCCATTTTAATCTTTTAACTTTACCAAGGAGTTAGTCAAATTTTTATCAGAGATACGTGTGTGTAACTGTGTTAAATCGTAGTGTGATAGTGCTACAACGCTATATGGGGGATACATCATTTAATAGAACAGGAGAGTTGTGTGGCAGGGATACTACTCGTCTTCAGTCCTACAAGAGTGAACATTCTCCCCTCTGAAGGCAGTGCCTTTCCTGTGCTCTCTTGGCCTTCTACCTGGAAACCTTACTTGATCTCTTAGTATACGTCTGCCAGATTTGTCTGATACAGTTAATTAAGGAGTATTGCGAGCCATTTCTGGTTTTTAATTAGTAGTCGGCAAAAAAAAATTTGGGGATATTTATATCTCCACTCAACTTAATATACCACAATTGGGGAGGCCAAACTGTCGGCGCTACTAACAGACAAGATACTGAGTCTGTTGGAGAACGAGCTTGGAAGACACTACATCACCTAGCTGCGCAAGACACCTGCTGGACCACTGTCTTGGTAAGGAAGCGCTTGGTTCAGTTCCTAGTTTCTAAGAATGAAGAATGTATGAAGGGAAATAGAAAAGAAGGGCAGAATGTCAGACGGGCCTGCGTGCCCAATTCTTAACCCTTTGAAAATAAAGATTTTCGTTCGTTCGTTCGTTCGTTCGTGGTCTCCATCAACAAGAACTCCAATACCACCACATTAATGCAGAAGATGACACAACATGAGAAAGCCGACTTTCGCGGAAAAACTTGATAGTTTCGATCGATGACAAAAAGACCCGACATTCGTCTACAATAACAGGCAATCCTTCGATGAGTAGGGGACTGAGGAACAAAATAAGTCGCGTCAAATGTCTATATACGGTCGGCATTTCTGTATGATGTGGGTTGTTCGAGAAACGTACAATGGCGCCATCCGTCTACAAGGCGGTAGACAGCCTTTGAAGTTGTAGACGGAAGATCTGGACAGACGTCGGATGGATTCTGCGATGTGGGGGAAAATCCCCTTGTTCACAGACAGACAGGACCTTTGTTGTACGAGACAAAGAGTTCCCCGAAGAAAGCAAACTAGACGGCGGGGTGATTCCAGTCAGTCTAAAAACAGGGAGAAAGCCAGACTCTGGACTGATCAGCGTCTAGACTTTAGCCCCGATTTAAAACCAGTTGCGGTAAACAAGTTGGAGTGAGTCGACCAAAGGTTCTGAAGTGTTAAAGATCGGCGCAGTATTCCGAGTTGTGTTAATTGAAAGAGACTATAGTGTCAAAGTGTTGATATTTATCGGCGGACATAGATCCAGTCTGTGATTGCATAGTCTCAATCATCAACCGGAATAGGCATATGGTAGTCTATTAATCATATCTAACTTAGAGTATGATTAGGAATAGAGTACAGTACGGTGAGGTGATAGAATGTTCTATAAGTGCGGTGCTAGAAAGTATTATAGGAGCGTCGGCACTAGTAACCTATTGTGTAGCTTTAACTAGCTTGTGTAATATATCATTTAACTCGGGGAGTTAAGGACAATGTAGTGGGATAATAATTAGAGAGATTGAGGATGGTTGGGAGGGAGGAAGGGAATGTGAAATGGTAGGATCTTCCATGGCCGGAGAAACATCTTCTTGGTGAGGTTTTCTGTCCGGAATACTTGGTGCTGTTGTGTGCTCAGCACAGTGATGTAACTAACTTTGCTCCTGATTCACGGTTCTGATTCTACATACACATTAGCATATTCGACACACATTCTACACATTACACACACACACTTCTCACACACATACTTTTTGCTTTAATAAATTATTTGTTGTATTTATTTGTTAAAGCTAGAGTTGTTGAGTATGTTGTGTTGGGGAAGAATCAGAGGAGGCATGATCCAGGGGTGAGTGAGAGTAAGAAAGAGGTGTCTACAGACTGAAGGAGTTTTGTGGACGGATTCTGGTGGTTTCTCTAGGACAATAATATTAGGTTCATAAAATTGTGGGTGTTGATTCCCCTCACTCCAGGGACGACACTAAAGTAATAACGGATTACTACGACAATTATTGGGGGCTCGTCCGGGATCTTTGGACAGCGGGATCTCTCGTAAATGGGGTATTTTGACAGCGGGATCTCTTGTAGACGGGATCTGTTGACAGCGTGATCTCCTGACAACGGGGTCTTTTGACACGGGATCTTTAGTTAAAGGACGGAGATATCATAAGAGAGAGAATCCAGCTATAGTGAATGTGGATAGGGGTTAAGACACATATCTTACCTGTTCACACTTCACACATCTGCATACGTCTGTGGTCCTGATTCTACTCCTGTCACTGAGTGATTGTGTTGTGTTGTGGTTTTAAATATATAGATTAATTGTAATTGTTCATTATCTATATATTTATCTTGGAGTTAATCTACACTCTATCTGCTATCTTACCTATCGGGAAAATGGCCACTCCTAAGCTAGATCTGGCAGAACTAAAGGCAACGGGGGAAGCAATGGGATTGTCGGGGTCTGCACTAACAGATTACATACAGGAAGTGGAGAGGGATTTTCGCCAGGCAGAAAGGGAAAATAGGAAGGCCGAGATGGAATTGAGAAAGATGGAGTTAGAAACTTAGAAACCAAGAGGATGGAAGCAGAGCAAGCGGCTAAGAAATTGGAAGCAGAGCAAGCTGCTAAGAAACTGGAAGCAGAGCAAGCTGCGAAGAAACTTGAGGCTGAGCAAGCCACTAGAAGGCTGGAACTTGAAGCTGAGCAAGCAGCTAAGAAATTTTAAACCGAGCAAGCAGCTAAGAAATTTGAAGCTGAGCAAGCAGCTAAGAAATTTGAAGCTGAGCAAGCAGCTAAGAAATTTGAAGCTGAGCAAGCAGCTAAGAAACTAGAAGCTTAACAGGCTGCTAAGAGATTGGAAGCTGGACAGGAAGCTCAGAAAAGGGAGCACGAGTACCGGATGCGAGAACTCGAGCTTAAGAGGCAATCTAGTGAGGAATCTGAGGGAGCAGTGGGAGGTTCCTCTCTCCCTGGCTCAACACCAGTAGGTGGACATAGTTATCATGCTATGAAGTGCGCTCTAGCGATCTACGAAGACGACAATGAGAAGATCGACCAGTACCTTCAACGCTTCGAGGCTATGTCTGTTGCTATGGGTCTGGATCGTGACAAATGGAATCTCGAGCTATCCCAGGGATTACGCGGGACCGGTTACGAGGTTTATTCTCGCCTGCCGCCAGGACACTAGAACAATTATGACGAGTTGAAAACGGCTCTGCTGAAACGATTCGAGGTTACGTTACATACCTATCGGAAAAAATTTCGAGCAGCGAAACGAGAACCGGGGGAGTTGTTTGCCGCCTATAGTCTGCGTCTTAAAGCCTATCTCCATAAGTGGATTGATTTGGCTGGGTTCGCGCATGACTATGAGAGTCTGGAAGAGCTCATGGTAGTCGACCAAATGCGAAAGCAAATGTCGAAAACTCTCAGGACATTCTTGGGAGAACAAGGGGCGGAACGAATCGACACGGTGACGAAATTGGCAGAACGGTTCGTCGAGGTCCATGGGGAGGCAGCAGAAAACCTTTCTACCAACACCAAAAGTCAGGAAAAACATAACCTGGAGAAAGCCAAAAGCACGAGAACTAAGAAGGTGGAAACATATGTTAAAACTTCAGAGGAGAGTTTGGAGAAGACGAAGGAGGGAAGCAAGAGCACTTCGAGCTCTACACAAAAACGACCGTGGTCGGAGAAGTGGTGTTCGATTTGTAAGTCACCTTCTCACAATACGAAGGAATGCAAGTCGAAGGCTAAGAACCCTCACCTCGCGGCATGTCAAGTGACTTCAAAGGAGGTGGACACTGACAATGCCAAGGTCGACAAAGAAGCTCGCCTCCAGGAGAGCTCACTAAAGTCCGGCACTAGAAAATCTAGGACAGGGAAATCGTGCAAACACAGCAGGTCGAATACGCACAATGCTATTGACTGCAGGGGAAAGTCAGGAGACTCTCAATTCGTCGTGTGCCCCGGGAAACCTAAGGTGGAGCCCACCAAACAGGTCGAGGCCGAGGAAGAGACTCTAGACCAGGATAAACCACCTGTAGTGGAATTGGTAGAAGTTAACGGTAGTCAAGTGGGGTGTTTGTACGACACAGGACTGGACGGGGAGGCCGTGATTTCTGCGGATCTGGTACATCCAGAACAATTCACAGGTGAGACCATGGAGATACAGCCTGCACAGAAGAGTGCCGTAGCCATGAAATTGCCCATTGCCAGAGTAGAGATTCGGTCACGATATGTCACCGGCACCATCAAGGCCGCGGTGTTGACCGATCCCATTTTTCCCGTAATCCTCGGCTGCCGGTATGTCTTTCTGGGAATGCCCAGGGGGCCAATCCATATGGGAGCAATACAGACTAGCTCTCAGACGAGAACGGATGAGGCAGAATCAAATGTGACTAACCCACTGCCAGGGGAGTTGCGAACTGCCCAGAGTGAGGATGCTACTCTACGTCCTTGCTACAAAAAGCTGCAGAGAAGTGCTGATCCACCCAAACGGGGGCAGTACTATATGAAGAATAGGATACTCTACAGGAGAGCCGGAAGAGGAGATAACCTACACGGTCAGTTGGTGGTCCCGAAGGCCCACCGCTCCCAGATTCTTCATATGGGGCATACCATCTCATTTAGTGGGCATATGGGTATTGCCGCCACGATGCAGCGAATTTCCTGCCACTACTATTGGCCGGGAATGACAGGTGATGTGCGTCGTTTTGTGAAGTCATGCCCTGAGTGCCAGAGGGTGGCACCGAAACACTGGACAGCACCGGTGGTCTTGGGTGAAATGCCCATCATGAACTCTCCTTTCGAGAAGGTAGCCATCGATATTGTGGGTCCACTTCCTAGGACTAGGAAGAGGAACATGTACATACTCACCATGGTGGATTGCTGTACAATGTGAGGTGAAGCCATACCGTTGACCACAAATGACTCGAAAAGAGTGGCGGACGCACTGATGGAGGCCTTTACAAGATTAGGCTTTCCTGAACAAATTCTGACGGACAATGGGTCCCAGTTTTGTGAAAAATTGATGGAGGAGTTATTTAGGGTGTTCCACTCTAACCATATACATATCAGCCCTTACCACCCTCAAGCCAATGGACAAGTAGAGCGTTTCAGCGGCACGTTGATGACAATGCTCAGGAAACTGGCACAGGAAAAACCTGATAGGTGGGATAAATATATCCCAGCAGCACTTTTTGCTTATCGGGAAGTACCTCATGGCTCAACAGGACTACCACCCGCTACGTTGCTGTTTGGTCGTCCAATCAAGGGACCGTTGGAAGCCATGTAGAGGAGTTGGACTGAAGCGAGGACGTCAGAAGAAGTGATCTCTTCTTACAAATATGTGGAGGAACTGAAAGAAAAACTTCACAACGGATGGACTTTGGCGAATCAAAACTTGAAAAAGGCCAGAAAAATGCATGCGGCTTACTACAACCTTAGGTCTAAAGACAGATCTCTAGAGGTGGGAGACAAAGTCTTGGTGCTACTCCCAACGGGAAACAACAAACTGGAGATAGATTGGCAAGGACCATTTCCCGTGGAAAGGGTGCTATCCAGGACCAACTATCAGATCCGGATCCGGGAAAAGTCGAAGATTTTCCATATCAATCTCTTGCGGAAATACGAGGAGAGATCCGGAGACAAAGCAGCTCAACTCATGGCAATGGCAGTTGCAGTGGAGACAGAAGTGGGAACCAACGAGGGCAGGGAATATCCCCTGATACACCAGGAAACCTACAAGGATGTGCAGGTTAATCCTGATCTGACTTCCCAGGAGAGGGAAAAGATAACCCAGGTTCTCGAGTCTCATAAGGAGATACTGACTGATAAACCAGGACGAACGAGGTTGGTGGAGTTCGAGATGACTTTGACCACCCAAGAGCCTGTTTGCCAAAAGGTTTATCCATTGCCATTCTCTAAAGAAAAGCTCCTGAAGAAGAGGAATAGATCATCTGGATCGAACTTCCAAGAAGAAAGAGTTGTTGCGGACTACTCTCTTGGGAGGGGCCTATGTCGCGGAAAAACTTGATAGTTTCGATCGATGACAAAAAGACCCGACATACGTCTACAATAACAGGCAATCCTTCGATGAGTAGGGGACTGAGGAACAAAATAAGTCGCGTCAAATGTCTACATACGGTCGGCATTTCTGTATGATGTGGGTTGTTTGAGAAACGTACAATGGCGCCATCCGTCTACAAGGCGGTAAACAGCCTTTGAAGTTGTAGACGGAAGGTCTGGACAGACGTCGGATGGATTCTGTGATGTTGGGGGAAAATCCCCTGGTTCACAGACAGACAGGACCTTTGTTGTACGAGACAAAGATTTCCCCGATGAAAGCAAACTAGACGGCGGGGTGATTCCAGTCAGTCCAAAAACAGGGAGAAAGCCAGACTCTGGACTGATCAGCGTCTAGACTTTTTGGTAACGCCACTCAAACCCGATTTAAAACCAGTTGCGGTAAACAAGTTGGAGTGAGTCGACCAAAGGTTCTGAAGTGTTAAAGATCGGCGCAGTATTCCGAGTTGTGTTAATTGAAAGAGACTATATTGTCAAAGTGTTGATATTTATCGGCGGACATAGATCCAGTCTGTGATTGCATAGTCTCAATCATCAACCGGAATAGGCATATGGTAGTCTATTAATCATATCTAACTTAGAGTATGATTAGGAATAGAGTACAGTACGGTGCGGTGATAGAATGTTCTATAAGTGCGGTGCTAGAAAGTATTATAGGAGCGTCGGCACTAGTAACCTATTGTGTAGCTTTAACTAGCTTGTGTAATATATCATTTAACTCAGGGAGTTAAGGACAATGTAGTGGGATAATAATTAGAGAGATTGAGGATGGTTGGGAGGGATGAAGGGAATGTGAAATGGTAGGATCTTCCAGTAGGGCATCTGCTGAGTTTCTACCCGTTTCCTTTAATCTTTCCTTGTGTTTCCATGTCTCAGACCAATGTGATGAGCTATTTGGCCGTATAACAGAGTTCGGTTCTCTGTTATAAATCTGAGTGCTGCTAACTGCCTACACTCACCTAATTAAGGTCAGAATTGAGTTGCTCTCACCAGGGGATTCTCTATTCTACAGGTTCCACTTACAGGTCCACTTGTTGATGATGCTACGATATATTACCAAGAAGTTAGTATCAAAGTTATCGAAAGTGATGGCTCACGGATTGAAGACAGAGGTTACTGAGAGGCTTGTACACTAGGCTCATGGCCTAGTTGGTCTGCAGAAACCTGACTTCTGCTGAGCAGGACTTGATGAACATATGTGTGATTTTTCCTTGAGTGATTTGCTACATCACTGTAGAATCAGAACACTATACGTAACACATATACCAATATATATAACTACCTGGAACATTAATAGGTTGTTTTTTTTTTAATATGGGAAAAATCGTATAACCAGTGACTTATGAACAATTATATTTTCCCATGTGACATTTAAGTTATTGGAAAGATTCTCTAATCAACAATTATTATTGAACAGTGTAAATTCACATTGGTTGCTAGAGTGAAGACAAATATCGAACAGTGTCTATCATTGATGACCAGCGTCCTGATTGTTCGAGGATGATCGAAGAAAGTCGTCACGTGGCCGGAGAAACATCTTCTTGGTGAGGTTTTCTGTCCGGAATACTTGGTGCTGTTGTGTGCTCAGCACAGTGATGTAACTAACTTTGCTCCTGATTCACGGGTCTGATTCTACATACACATTAGCATATTCGACACACATTCTACACATTACACACACACACACACACTTTTCACACACATACTTTTTGCTTTAATAAATTATTTGTTGTATTTATTTGTTAAAGCTAGAGTTGTTGAGTATGTTGTGTTGGGGAAGAATGAGAGGGGGCATGATCCAGGGGTGAGTGAGAATAATAAAGAGGTGTCTACAGACTAAAGGAGTTTTGTGGACGGATTCTGGTGGTTTCTCTAGGACAATAATATTGGCTTAATAAAATTGTGGGTGTTGATTCCCCTCACTCCAGGGACGACACTAAAGTAATAACGGATTACTACGACACCGACATCAAGCTTCCCCACGGCATGACAGTAGAAGCCACCCGACACCGCATGATGAAACGACGGATCATCAAAAGGGTCAAGACTCATCTCACCAACGACCAGATCAGGGAGATGCTGTCGAGAGAGAACTCGACATTCAAGATCACCAGTGCTGAGAGGATCATCGGCAAGAATAACATCCCCTCCACAGTTGTCATTGTAACATCGGAGGACCGAGTGATCCCTCAAATCATCAGATGGGACAAGAAAGATTAAGCAGCAGAGCACTACATACCAAGAGTGCTGCAGTGCTCCAGGTGCCAGAAGTTTTGGCACACCCGTGCCACTTGCAAAAGTGAGGTGGTAGTCTGCAGATACTGCTCCGGACCCCACCCATACAGGCAGTGCCAGCAAGCAAAGATCGACATGGATTTCAGGAGGCCTAACCCAAACAGAAAGTGCACCAACTGCCTCGGAATCACGGCGCCGGGTACTTCGGCTGCCCCTGCCACCAAGACAGCAAAGCAGCAATGAAGATCGTAATTAAACCTAATCTGCCATATAAAGAGGCTATGAGGCAGTACGAGGCGACCAATAGACTTACAAAAAAACAAAACAACAACAACAAAGCGCAACTGTAAGGCCAACTGAAGGACCTGAGATCAAAGTTCCACAGCATGGAGGAAGAAAGAGCCAAGACGCAAGAGACACAGATAACAGCCGTTCAGCGCATCCTGGACGAACTGAAGCAAGTTCAGCAGAAGATTGAGCTCGAAAGGCTACTAAATGCTGAAACAGAAGAAACTCTGACAAAAATACAAGAATCAAGAGAAAAAATTGAACACCTCAAGTCAAGAACGAGACATGAGAAGTAGAAGATACCAAATCACAGTCAATAGAGCATCAAACAGACGAGGAAAAGGAAGTGGTAGACAGACAGTGAACCAAAATGGACAGATGCCAGAGGAAGAGGTTACTCTCTGTAACATAGCAGGCATTTTCGAACAGTTGCAGACCTTTGCATTCAACGCTGCAGACATTTGCATAAAATGTTGCAGCGGGCATTTCTAAGAAATGATGTTCCACTCGGTTGTTTAACATCTCTTTAAAAGGCGACACATAATGTCTTACCGCCTCGAACAAAGGAAAATGAATCACAGTTAGCTAAAAATAGATAAATTAGCAGGGCTATTTAACCCAGGGCTAAGCCGATATCGGCACTTGAATTTTTAATCGCCATCAAGTCAAAATGTAGTCGTTAAGGGAGTGCATTTTTACTAACTGTGCTTTCTCAGTGCTATGGCACTGAAGAAAAGGCACAGTTTTACGATGGGAAAACCTTGGCCTTGAAAATAGAGAAAACCTTGGCCTAGAAAATAGAGAAAACCTTGGCCTAGAAAATAGAGAAAAACAGTGGCCGAGAAAATAGTGTACAACAACAGTGGCTCTATATAGTATGGGAAACAGAGGGAATCAAACCCATGCTATAATTTGGAAAACCCAGAGAAGAAAAACCTACATACTAGGGTGTGCTGAAAGAAACCAGACAAATTATGAAAAATAAATGCTGGGGACGTCATCACAGATAGCCCTAGACAAGGGAACCAACTCATCTTAGAATTGCCAACGACAACTTGAAGTCAAATATTAGTTATCCCCCTGGAACTTTCCGATCTCAAGGATATTACACAATTTAAGAGTAAACGGCAGTTGTTGTCCTATGTGCAACTAATTACCTAGGGAAGAGATTACGTGTGCTGTGCAGCTTAAAACAAAGCTAGTAATGAAAAGTGGATATCCTTAAACTCATTTCGTCTGCAAAGCTCCGGACGGGTAATACTCAAAAATATATGCAAGTGGTTGCAAGATCAGCTTCTATATGTGGCTGGAACCGAGACGGCACTGCGAGATTGTATCCACGTCATACAATACATGTTTCGGATCCGACCTTTGCCGAAAAACGAAGAGGAAGACCGCACATGTAATTTGATGTGCCACTCAACTAACTACAACCCGCATTACAGACCGACCTTTACCTAGTCCTGGCTCCATGAGCTCAAATCATGGGAGCTAAACAGCCATTGGTAGAATTACCAATTCAAATGCAGAATCACGTTAATCGCAAGACCTCTACAAGAGAAGAGGGCCCAAAGGAAGAGGCCGACATCATTCATCATTATCGTGTATCTACATCATCGCATAGCGAAAAAAAAATCTTAGACAGTGCCTACGTCTACCTGTTATGTTCCAGAGCAATGGGATTACATCCAATACTCCAGCATCTTCATTTAAGATATATACTCAATCAGAGGAACTATTAGACAGTGATAGATTTATGAGTAAGATGCGTCACGAATGGGATGAACCCATCGCTTCATAGGTGGAAGGCTTTATAGCAGAGACATTGCAGTAAAGATATCTCATGTTCGTATAGTGGAGCTTAGGTTCAGTGGATTATCAAGCTCTGTGTTGGGTGACAGTACCTCATGGTGGAGTTACAGAATTTTTCCGATCAAAAGGATTTAGATAAGAGACTGATCAAATCAACAACCTATACCAGTTAAAGGACTACATATGTGGTTTAATGAAGTTTAGTTGCTTACATGTATTATGTGAGGAAGGATGTAAAACCATTCCAGATATTGGTATTGAATTGCTGGGTGGAAAATGGGTTGTTAAATCTGATTATGCACAGTGTACTGTTTGATGATGGTTTATTTTGTTATTATGTTTTGTTGATTTAGGAATGCAGAGATTTTAGAGTTCAACATAACTCACTATGAAATCTATATTAACAGCTATAGTTAGAACAAAGAGTGGTCCGTACTGTCTTGTGAAGGTCGTTACAATGTAACGTTATTGTGGTGATATATGTCACTGTTTATTTAAGGAGTGAGAGTTAATGTGGGGAGGTCGAACGCACGTGGCCTATTATTTCAGATAGAGGATCTTATTCCCTTGAAGGCGAAGGCAACTGACCTGGCTCTCAATACCTTCTCCAGGTGATTAGTCTTATTAAGGTGAATTAGACTGTGATCTACTTCTATCTAGCCTTATCCTTATGAGAAAAAGAGCCGTAGTCTAGTCCCTGGAGAATTAAACAAGGAAGAGAACCATCTATCATTTCTTATATCTTGGATTCAGGCTAAATATACCCCCTAGACGCAAAAGTCATATATTCTATACAAATAACCTCACACTCTCCAGCAAGAAAAGATACCAAACCGTTCACGGTACAAGGTATCAAAGACGACCAAGAGGACACGAAAACATACCACCAAGATCAAGACACGTCTGGAGGAAGGATGACGACTGGTAATCATCCCTGAAGGAAACAACACCATAAGACGAGGTGGGTATACAATTACGCCAGGCCTTAACAAGTGTGCGACTCTGTCAAGACATGTAAAACCACAAGGACGAAACGAACAAAATTACATAAATTCAAACATCTTCAATAAGCAGCTCTATGTACGAAAGAAGAAGAACGAGATACAACATAAGGGCCCGTCTATAACGAAATCGATACAGTCGACGGTTGATGAGGGCCATTCATCTCAAAGAACTGGAACTGGATGCCACACGCGAAATAAATCCGCCAGCATCAAGTTTAGGTAAACGGTATACCATACTGCACACCCACGGTGAATGTCTGCGTTTGTGTGTGTCTGTGTGATAGACAACATCTGCTCCAGATGGAAACTTAATCTCCGTCACAAAAATTAAACAACAGTCGGTCTTACATTGCGAAAATTGATATGCGACCTGACGCCTCCGAGTACCCTGGTTTAATTCACATTGACAAAACAAATATGCAAATATTGTTGCATTTCAATAATAGGGTTCAGTACACTTTTATTGAAATACTGACTGCTACGGGTATATCGGCTGGGCAATCAAATAGTCTTTGATTACATATTCATAATGTGACAGATTTAGTTATGATTCCATTTTAACCATTGAATAGCTAACCCAGAAAAAGACGGATTTGTTGAATTTGTTGAGTACAGCCCCTCGCCTCGTGTACCAAGTATTACTAACATTGCCCTCATTGGACAACAATCCCTTTCAAATTAATATCCGAATTGCGGCTGTTTCAGATCCATCATCATCATCGTCATCATCGTCATCATCATCATCATCATCATCATCATCATCATCATCATCATCATCATCATCATCATCATCATCATCATCATCATCATCAAGTAATGTCTGGGTCAGGGGTGGGCAAACTTTTCGTGCGGAGGGCCGCATTGACAAATGTAAAGCTATTGGCGGGCCGCATATATATATATATATATATATATATATATATATATATATATATATATATATATATATATATATATATATATATATATATATATATATATATTCATTTTGTTTACAGCAACCTATCACAATAAGTGAGTGTGAGTGGCACCTTGCAGTCTTGACAGACCAAAGTATATAACCCACAATAAATCACAATAAGTAATTATTAATTATTTATAGATTATTAAGCAATATAAATAGCTAATTATTGCAATTTTATTTTGCTTATACACATATGCATTATATTTGACAATATGGAAAAACACTTTTACTAATTTGTTAACACGATTTTACAACTTGTCGCTTAAAAAAAAAAAAAAAAAGTAGGATTCTTTTTTGTAAAGCGACTTACAACTTGTTATTATAACAAATATTCTTTATTATCTATCAATGGCTTTAATTTAGACACACAGCGACTACATTGTCACTACAGTTGTTGATTTCTAATGAGATGTATGTAATTGCTTGCAATTTTTGACAATATTCTTGAAATCTGGAGCAAGTTTACTTGTTGAAATTCGCATGACAGCGTACAAGTTGCAGTCCGACAATAAAGACCTATTCTTAGATTTGTTGATCTTCAAGCAAGAGAATGCTTGTTCGCAAATGTATGTTGATCCAAATAATAGTAAAAGTTTAGCTGCAAAGTTTTTCAAGTTGGTAAATGATTCTTGTGATAAAGATCCATAGAAATCCAGCAAACCATCTGACTTGAATTTCTCTTTCAGGTCATGATCTGCTTGTATATCAAGCAGCTCCAACTGTATGTCCTTCTGTGGCTGTATCAGCTTCTGCACTACAAGGGGAACTGAGAATATTGAACCGTGGCTCTAATTTCTTGAAATCTTGGAATCTCCTCCAAATTCTTCAATCAATGCATCTAATTGGGCTTTGTATTTTTCAGTCATTTCACCAGAAATGGTTTCTTGTTTCAGCAAAGGGAAGTGACAAAATCTTTTTTCACTTGCTTGTCTGGAGAACAGTAAGAGTTTTGCCTGAAATGATTTTACATATACATACAACTCATGTGCAAACACACTATTACCCTGAAGTTTGACATTCAGTTCATTTAACTTTTCCATAATTTCAATGACAAACATAAAATCTAACTACCACTCTTTATTGACAATGTAGTATTAAAGTCACATGCAATGCCCTTCATCTCTAGGAACATCACTATTTCTACTCTGAGTTCCCACACTCGGCTCAACACCTTACCGAGACTCAGCCGTCGAACATTGGTGTGGTTCAGGACATCGGAATGTTCAGTTTCCAAATCGTCAAGTAATGACTTGAACTGTCTGTGAATAAGTCCTCTTGATCTGATGAGGTTGATGACACTGACAACTGGGTCAATAAAGTACTTGATATTCAAAACAGTTTTACAGAGACTTTCTTGATGAATCACACAGTGAAGTGGTAATAATGTGTGGTCTGGATATTCTGCTTTAATTTTATCTCTTATCAACTTTACCAGACCTACATTTTTTCCAGTCAAAGCACGAGCTCCGTCAGTTGTAACAACTTGCCATCTTGTTCCAAACCAACCCAGTTCTTTCAATACAGTAAGTAATAGCATTGAATATATCATGGCATGTGGTTGTGTCTTTGAGTGACTCAACACTCAGTAACTCTTCAGTGAGTTTGAAAAGAAGCGTATAAATATCAATAATTGGGCAGTATCATGTACATCGGTACTCTTATCCAATGCAAGAGAGTACCACACAAATTGCTTACTTGCATCTTGAAGTTTATGCATCAAATTGTCACTTAGCTTGTCAACACGTCTGACCACAGTTCTCCTTGATAAAGTAATGTTGTCAAATCTGTTTTTTTTTTTTTTTTTTTTTTTTTTTTTTTTTTTTTTTTTTTTTTTTTTGGACACATAAAGTTTGCTGCATCTAGCAAACATTCCTTGATGAACACGCCATCAGAAAATGGCTTGTTCTGTTTTACAATTCTTTGTGACAGCACAAGACTAGCTTCAGTTGCAGCATCTTGAATTGAAGACTGTTTAGTGAAAACAGTTTGCTGTTTCTCCAAATTTTTCACCAACTCAAGGCATTTCCTTTCCTTCTCTTCGGTCGTTAAATTGTATTCGAAATCGGAATGTTTTGTTTGATAATGTCTTTTTAAATTGTACTCCTTGAAGACAGACACTGACTCACGACACAACAAGCAAACTGATTTGCTACCAACTTTTATAAAACAGTACTTATTTGAGCATTCATCATTAAAAACACGGCATTAATCTTCAATCTTACGTTTGTTATTGACACACATCATAACGGTACATGACATTCTGTAAAATTCAACAAAATAACTTAGAAACGAATTACATTTTTTTTAAATTTCTAAATGCTCTCGCGGGCCGCATAAAATCACTTGGCGGGCCGCATGCGGCCCGTGGGCCGTAGTTTGCCCACCCCTGGTCTAGGTAATTGCACCTTGCCATGAATGTAATATTATCACATGTGTATATACTTGTACAAGGAAAACCTTAATTGTTATTTGGGGGTGGGGGTGAATATATTCTGAAAAAGTAAAGAACAAATGTATCATTTTTCGATGTAGTCACCACTGCGATCAATGCAAGTCCTGCAGCGTTGATAACGTGCCTGGATTTTGTAGAAAAATTTAACATGCATTTTACTTTTCTGTTTTTACATTTAATGTTTTCAAAACTGTTAATACTATTTTATTATTTGTGTATTTTTTAGGATACACTGTCATATATTGTATGTTGTGCAAATAATCTTCTATGATCTGACTGAATGTTTAAAACTGTGATGTATAACGTGAAATTTATAGCATCACATTACTATTAGTATTACGCCACTGGACAAAAAAAAAAGTGATAGAGAGACAAATGAGAAAGTAAGAAAAGGTACAGGGATAACACAGATTACAGACTTTATATAACACCAAATAATTAAATAGTTCGAACACTTAGCCAGCGGCTAGACGAACATAGTGATACAAGACAATGCGACAGGACGACCTAACAAGAGATGGCTAGATGGAGTAAAAGAGACGTTGAGGAAGTCAAATATAACATTCGCACAGACAGGACAAACGAAACCTCTACCTCCTCTCTACGATGCTTCACAGTAAAAGCAGTAGGACAAAAGAAGAAGAGGAAGAAAGTTACAATAACACGTATAACTAACATGACTCGGCCACCATTCGCCCATGACTATGACGGAACCACCGATAACTTGCAGACGACAAACATGGCCGGTGAAATCCTTGTAGTCTCTGCCTACTTCACTTCACGATTTCTGACTTGATTTCACGTCCTTGCGAAATATTCTTGTGTGATTCGACATACTGGCAACTGTTTTCTTGTCATTTCCGATCACTATAATGTTCACAAATGCAGGAAGTTTAAGAGAAACGATAGATCGCACAAAATACTGAGTGAGTGAGTTGAGTGCCTGTGAGTGTGACACGGGAGACGACATGTATGATGTACGTTACCCGTCATTTTAAATCTCCAAGATACTTACTAGCAAGGTCCTAACCCAGCAAAGTTCCGATTGCACATACTATTTTGACCCTAGAACTTTCCACTCCAGCTAGAGTAATTTGGTAATATTCTCACATTCGGTTTCTCTCATTCTTTTGTGTCCCTCCCGTACGTTTTTTGTTTTCCATACTGTGCTCAGCTCATATTCATCTAGTCAACACCCAACTGGAAAACAAAACATGGAAAGAATCATATAAAATATATAATATAAGCATATACTATAATTAATTTAACAAATATATTCTATTCCGTTGCTGATAGCTTGCAGGTTTGCACTTGAAAGTTGATAGTAGATTGTGACCTGGGACGCCCCGTTATGAAGCATGTATTTTTATTCTCCGATCTTGTAAGTTTCCCGCAATATTTTTATTTCTGAATAAGGTACTATAAATAGATTCACTGAAGAGACATCGATCAGGCCGCTATTCCAAGGAGGCTCCTTTGATTGAAGACGGCTTCTCTGTTCAGATTATTATGTAAGCCTTATAATATATGTTCCAGCTAATATTTAACACAATCCTTGGTATTGTTATTTTAGTTTATTGTTTTTAGGTTAATTATTTATGTGACATAGAAGCATGATCCACATTGACATTACATTGTGAATGATTATGTTTATGATTTTCCTCTACATCTGCATTATGTATGGAGCAGACATCGACCATATATCAATAGTTGTCCAGCTTTTTAAGCTTTCAAGTACAGCTGTCTCTGTCTTTTAAAATAAAGTTGAATTGAATTCTTCTACTTCTCTGGTCCAGTATTTTCCCCCACGTTAGTTAGTGGACAGATCATCCTCATTACACATTGAACCATTCAGTCCATAAGTGCTCGGATCCCCTCCTCAGCAAGTCCTGCAGTGTGTACCGGCTCACAACACCAGTTCTGTGTTGGTTTATTACTCTTCTTTGGCTTCCTGCGTAGTGTTCTTGTTTGGCCACACCTCTTTTAACTTGCTGTTCTCGTAGCCTGACCATGGTTGTATATTCCCGGTCATCTATTGGTTCTCGTAAACGAATTACTTCTCGTAGAGCATTCAGAATGTCTGCCTGGTCCATGGCTCATCCGCCTTCCACAGTAGCCCTACCTGCAAGCCTGTCAGCCTGCTCATTCTCTTGTACACCCGCATGCCCTGGCACGAAGATGAAACTAATCTTTGCCAGTCGAGACCGCTCCAGAGACAGCAGCCACTCTCTTTGGACCCGCCCCATCTCTGTCCTCTTGAGCATATTCACTGAGTCACTAAGGACACAAGTCCGATTGAATGTCTGTGTCTCGAGCCATGTTATTGCTTTACTTACTGCCATGACTTCCATAGTCAGGCTGCATGTAGTCAAAGCAAAAGCGCCAGACTTTTCCTTCAGTTTTCCCCCCGGCCTGAGCCGTGAAGGCCCATGAACTTCTCACTCACCTCGGACGACCGACCCATTCATGTAAATGACAGCATCCTCCTCTAAAGAATTCTCAAAGATCAGAGCCGTACTTCCGCCTCCACAGCAGCTGGATTTTCTTGTCTGCATTTCCTGTCTAGTTGGATGCACAGTGAAAAGGATGTACATAACTCTGTTGGCACTTGTACCCACTCCTCGACAGGTTCTAAGTCCTCAAGTGAACACACCTGCTGAAGAATGTCTTTGGCTTGACCCATCCACGACTTTCCTCTGTTTAACCTGCTGTCCTTTATCTTCTTAATCTCGTTATGCAGTGGATGTTGTGTGTTTGCGTTGACTCTGAGATAGGCACGTGCTTGGCAAATTTGTATTCTGTTCCTCATGGTAGGAAAATCAAGAAGGTAGCGCATCACCTTGCATGCTGTATCTTTTGTACATCCAAGAATGATGCGCATAGCTTTGTTCTGTATCCTTTCCATCCTTTCTATGTTCTTATGGCTGAGAGTTCTTCTTCTCCCTTCATTCGCTTGAAATATGTCTATAACTGCAATGTTGTCTCTTGTATGAATTTAACTCTCTTTTTTAGTTCACACAGCGGTCCATAGAGTTTATCTTTCACTGTCATCTCTCTAGGCCAGAAGGCTTGCCTAGATATGTTATATTTTGGGCAGTCTTGGAGTATGTGCTCTGCTGTCTACGATGCCAATCCACATGTGCACATGGCTGTTTCACCAATCTTGAATTTTGTATACATGTGGTTGCGTAATCTATTGTGTACTGTTCTGAGGCGCAGGATAATGACTTGTTCTGGTCTGTCCATAACGTGGTAGTCATCTTGAGCAGGTTTTGGTGGCTTTCTGACTGATTTGATCATTCTTTTCTTTTGGTGGTATTTAACGGGCACATCAGGCTGTTCTTCCTTGGCTCCTTCCTTAGCCAATTGATCAACTCTGTCGTTTCCGGGTACTCCACAGTAGGATGGTATCCTCTGTATGGTGCCCTTATGCTGACTGCTCAGTTCAGAAAGTAGTGTCCTTAGTACTGGCAATTTCCAAGACAGGAGCGCCTCAAGTACTGATTTTGCATCTGTCAATAGCACCACAGGTTGTGTACCATTGCTGGTATTTAGTAATTTCTCTGTTTCTATCTTGATTGCCTCAATTTCAGCATCATAGTTATCGCAGTACTTTCCTGTCGGTACTCTGGCTGTGTCCCTAGTATTATTTGGGTATTCTATATACACTCCTGCTCTTCCATTTCGAACAGCATTTTGTGCTGACCCATCTGTGTAGACTCGGATCCAGAGGTCCTGTGGATATTCTTTATCAAGGAAGCTGAGAGTGGCTGATCTGTGCTGCACACTGTTCTGTTCTCTTCCTTGTCA
This sequence comes from Cepaea hortensis, assembly GCA_963921405.1. Taxonomy (NCBI): domain Eukaryota; kingdom Metazoa; phylum Mollusca; class Gastropoda; order Stylommatophora; family Helicidae; genus Cepaea; species Cepaea hortensis. The sequence continues at coordinate 427,825,536 of OY992876.1, forward strand.
AATATTCCTCTCACTTTTGTCTGGATTTGTAATGATAGTCTATGTTCATCTTTCCATGGAGTTCGCTCTGGAATAGTTGTTAGGGGGATCCAACTGTGGACAGATCGGTGGTTTCTCTGCAGAGTCGTTTCTCCTGGTGGATAAAACTACTTCTTTTCAACCGCCCCATAGCTAGGTTTTCAAATCTGTTCTTCATAGGGTGGCCTGGCAAGCTGAGGAACTTTTCTGCTTGTATTAGCGTTATTGTATCTCTGCGCTCTCTCAGTGCTTGTGTCCTCCCCATCTTCTCCATTTCTACTATAGGGGTTGATCTCATCCCTCCTGTTGTGACTCTAAGTGCTTGATTTTGCACCATGTCCAGCTCTTGTAGTGTGGTTTTTGATGCTGAACACCACGCAGTTGACCCATATTCCAGGTGTGGTCGTATTCTCTGTTGATAAACTTTGCTAAGTATTTTCCCACTGGCTCCCCATGTGGTTCCATTTAGCTTTCTCAGGATGGTTATTTTCCTTCTGGCTTTTGCTACTGGTTTGTTGATGTGCTTTCTCCATGTCAGCCTGCCATCAAATGTTACGCCAAGGTATGTCGGTTCTTTATCTTCTCTAAGGGGTATTCCATTTATCTGGAAGGTCCCTGCCTTTTGTTTTGGAGAGAGGGTAAATAGAGTGGTGCTGCACTTGTGAGTATTTATGCTGACACACCATCTATTTGCCCATGCAACAAATGTATCTACATCTCTTTGTAGCAATCTGGTGGCCACTGATGCATGTTCATTTGTGCTCCATAGAACCAGGTCATCGGTGTACATTGCCGCTTTAATTCTATGCGGTAGATTAAAAACAAGATTATTGATGAAGATTAGAAAAAGTGTTGGGGACAAGACTCCGTCCTGGGGAACACTGTGACGCAATAGTACTTTCTTGCTCTTGAGTCCGTCTATCCGTACTCGGGCTCGTCTGATGTGGAAGTATGCTTTCACCCATGTGTACATTCTTCCATTGGCTTGCAGTTTTCAGTTTCTTGATCAGACCTTCTTTCCAGACTTTGTCAAAGTCTTCAGATCTATCCAAGCCCGCTAGCACCAGCTTCTTCTCTTGGAATGCATCCTCAATTTCTTGAGAGAGGTAGGTTGCCTGATCTTCCGTAGAGTAGCACTGCCTAAAGCCAGCCTGCTGTGGCACAAGGATGTTTTCACTTTCAGTGTACCACTGCAGCCTGTGATTAATGATGCACTCCAGTGTTTTGCAGAGACAGCTGGTGAGGCTAATTGGTCTGTAGCTAGAGGCAATGGAACTATCTTTCCCTGATTTTAGGAGGGGTATCATGATTGCATCTCTCCAGGCTTGTGGAACACTGTCTATGGCCCAGCTGTTATTTAAGATCTGCAACAGCTTTGCTTTGGCCTCTGTTCCTAGGTTCCTGATCATTTCATTGGAGATACCATCAGCTCCTGGTGACTTTCTCATGTTCAGTTTTGATATGGCTAGCTCCAGTTCGCAGATTGAGATGGGTGTCTCCAGAACCTCATGTACTATTTCCTTCTGTCCTGTTTGTTGCCATTTCTCTCGAATCTCTTGTTGTTTCTCTGGACTAATTTTGATATAGTTATCTTGTGCGAATGCGTCCGCAAAATGGTCAGCTGCTTGCTTTCTTGTTAAGATGTTTCTGTCTTTATGTAGTGCAATTTTTTAGTTTCTCCCTGGGCCCTCATTGTTAAGTTACATTATTAGCTTCCACAACTTCCTTGTATCTCTTTCAAAGTTCAGTGACTCTGTTTTCTTCTGCTAGCTTTTCTGTCTAGCCTGCAGCTTGGCCCTTTGAAATTTGGCTTTTGTGTACTGGTATTTATTGTGGTGCTCTTGGCTGGGTTTGGCCTCTACTTGCTTTCTACACACATCCACATCATTATGCAACTGTTCCAGTTCACTACTCCTGTAGGGTTTATAATGTTTACGGGCTCCTCTTGGTACTCCTTCGTGTGCTGCCTGTAGTATGCATTTCCCAAACTCTTCAACTACTTTATTTAAGTCTTGCTCAGTGTTCAGGTTTCTAACCAGTATGTTGGTGTGATGCTTGTACATTGCCCAGTCTGCTTTCTTGTAGTTCCACCTCGAGAGGGTGCTACTTTCACTTACAAGCTCATTTTCTACAGTTAGAAAGACTCGCCGATGGCCACTGCCACCAAACTGTTTCCCAACAATTCGTGTAATGTTCCACTCCAGGTCTGGTGAATGAAAAGCCAGGTCAGGTGTAGTTGTAGAGTGCCATGATCTCGAGTAGAAGGTATGTGAGTCGGACGGCTTGTTAATCAAGATTAATCTATTCTCATCCTGCCAGTCTTCAAGTCTCTCTCCTCTCTGGTCCATGTGATCATAGCCCCAGCTCTACGCGTGGCTGTTGAAATCGCCACACACTATCATTTTTTCTGTTAATGGTTGTGTGTCCAGTGCCTGTGGGCGGTCACTTGGACAGTAGTAATTGATCAGATGTAGGTCTGTATTGCCTGTCTAAAGTTTAAGTGTCTGATACTCAACCCCTTCCTTGTAGTCATCGATTTGGGAAGCAGTGTTGTTATTATTTACAAGGGTCAGTATCCCACCTTTTCGCCTGTCCTTTCGGTCAGATCGGTAACACTGGTAGCCTCTTATTTTGAAGGCTATATTGCCAAATAGTTATTGAATGTATAACAGTCAACTTCATAAAAATGGCTCATTGTCCAAGAGAACAACCATTCAACCAGAAATTCGGAAGCTTGTGCCAACATTGATGAATAACTCAAAGCCGTCAGACAATTGCAGTTAAGGCGACATTTAATGTCCGTGTTCAAGCTTGTGCCCACAAATCAATGGCAATAATAGTAATAATATAACACCGTGCCTGTTCAGCCAGACGGGACAGTATTGGAATCAGGTACATAATGTTAGCACAACTGAACCTACTCTACAACTGCTGGTATAAATGTCTTAACGCTTCTCGTCAGCATTTTCTCCTTACCAAGTGGCCTCTATGTCACCTTACTATGATTTCCAGGTCTCACTTGAAGCATTTGCATCCATCCATCGTTTTCTAGCAAATATGAATCGTGGCTTAGCAATCTAGCTCTTCCATACAATATGTATTAGCCATCAGTGCGATGTCCTGCCAGTTCGTAGCCAATCTTGTTTCCGTGACTAGAATCGTGCTGCCTCCTAGCTATCAGCCCCAAGGTCTTCTGTTGTTGTTTTTGACTACTTCTGTGACGTTTCTTGCCTTCTCACGTCACTTCTCTAGTTTCTCCTATCTTTTGGTTGGAGATTTTCTTACAATTCCTTTTTGACGTCATTTCGTCTGACCTGCTACTTGGCATATATTTTCGTTGAGGTGAGTTTCTTGCAAGCAACATACGCTTACTTTTTCTTGGTCCAAGATGTTTTCTAATTCTATTTTATTTTTATTTTTTTTGCTGACTCCCTCCTAGTTAGTTAGTCTTTCCTCTTGAGCCTAAGTCGGCGCATAGGGCAGAAGTCATGGCTCTCCATGTCTGGTGGTTCGCTGCTACCTGTTGTAGATCCTGGATGTTCACTTGGCCGTTGAATGAGCCTTCTCTGATGATGGTTCTACGCAGGGTCTCTCTTGGTCTTCCCCGTTTTCTTTTCCCTACTGGTGACCATAATGAGGGCTTGGTAGGGGAGTCTTGTCTTGTCCATTCTGAGTACATGGCCGATGTAGTTCCAACGGCGTTTTCTTGCCGTCGCCCCAACGCATTCCAGTGCATTATTTTAAGTCTTTGTTTAGTATGGCCAGCCGTTCTATTCTCAGGTCCCCTGGCTCCACAGGACATCTGAGAAGGACCTCCAGCAGTTGTGGTTGGACCCTTTCGAGACATAGGGCCCGGCACTGCACCTGCCTGGGGGTCCAAAGCAGGGCGAGCACTATAACATTTAGTAGTAGTAGACATATTCCATTAGCGTAATTGCGTGGCATCCTGATTTCTGTTGTGCGCCTCTTGGCTGGTTGCCTCCGTCTTCAGCACCTTTCCTTTGCTAGAGCAGACTGTAGTCTCACTCGAGTTTAGATGTGCAGGCATGCACACACGTGTCTACGCATGCATGTACGTGCATACACATCTAGTGCATACTGGTTATTTTTCGGCGCCAAAAACTTGCCGTCGCCCCTTCTCCTGTTAGTTAAAACAGTTCCACCACGTGAAGGCCAGGAATTGGACTTTTGCTGCAGAGGTTATGTATTCACGAGCCATTAGATTATTTAAGCAAGGTTGGGCGCTCACCCCAACACTGCGCCCTGGCTACATGCAGCAACATTTGGAACCTTGGCTGAGAGTCAGGATCGCCATCGCATACTCCATAACAGAAAGGACCAGCCCCTCGAAAAGAAGACATAGATTGCGCTGCTCACAGTTTGTCGCCGCCATCACTTGCATCACATTCAGACCCCTCTTGGCCTTTGTTATCACCTGGTCCACATGCACAAGCTAGGCTCCGATCAAATCGTATCCCCTAGTAATTCATTTCCTACATTCTTTCCACCATCTCTGAACCCAGATTTACAGTTGGCGTTGGGGTGTTGACAATATGGTTATTTAAAGAGAACCATGTCACTGTTGCCTTTGTTGGGTTGACCATTGCCCCAGCTTCAACACACCAAGTGCTTATGCGATTTAGTTCAGTTTGTAGTTCTACAGCAACGTCCTTATCTTGACGATACACTAAAACATCATCTGCATACGACAATATCCTCCCCGGTCCTATGATTTGCTCGCTGGTGATTCTCTCAGTGTTGGCATTGAACAGCACCAGAGATAATAGTGATCCCTGTGGTAGGTCAGGATAAATTGTTGTTGGATCTGTCCAACTGCCACATCTAGAACCTACTTTCCGTTGGAAGAGGGTAGCAGCGATCCAGCTAGGGAGTAAAGGACTTATCTTGAGCTCAAGAAGCTGAAGCATTAAGAAATACACTGGTACTCTGTTGTACGCGTCCTCAAGATCAATCGCTGCAGCAAATGCTTCAATGCCTGAGTGGAAACCTTCATAGACATCATGGGAAAAAACTGATGCATTGGTCCAGGTTTCTCTTTTTGGACGGTACCCTCACATGGAAGGTGGGAAACACATTGCCTCTCTAGCTGGCTTGATATTTTTCTTGGCAATTAACTTTTCCGGCAGCTTGCCTATTGTGTTCAGCATGGTTATTACTCGATATCCCTGAATTTGTGTGTGGTCTTTGCAAGGCTTCGGTAAGAGAATCAGATAGCTGTGTAACCACTCTTCCTTGATGCTAGCACTCCCTATACTGTTGTTGTACATGTCAGCTGGTTTCTCTAGTTCGTTGACAGTACACATATTAATGTCGTCATATCTTATGCCGTCTGGCCCCGGAGCGCTGTTTTTTTATTGTCGAAGCACAGCCTTAATTTCTTTCACTGTCACTGTGTCTTCATCCGAAATGTTATGGGCCTTGCACCTATCTGAGGTAACCTCCTTGGCAAGATTTCGTCCTCCAATGTATGTCTGGTTGCCCTGCTCTAGATAACGTTCGAAGAGGCCTTTGCCCATGTTCTCATCAGTCCTCTGCTAGATGAGGTCAGCACCTTGGAAGTCAGGAATACTCTTATTCTTGACTACCCCATTCATGCTTTTATGTAGTCGCCAGAATAATTTCAGTGACTTGTCTGTGCTTAGTCTTTGACACACATCTGCTCATTTTTAACTTTTAACCACCTTGACCAGTTTTTTTTAATAGCTTACTTTTGTGTGCATCTCTCTTTTTAAGTGCATGAAGGGACTAGGATGGCCAGCTCTGTTCTTCTTGGCATTTTGCCATCTCCATACAGCACTACGCTTATCCACCCACGCCTTCTCCACCTCAAGATTCCACCACGGTGGCTGCTCCCAGCTTTTTTCCTGCCCTGAAGCTTTCTGCGCTTGTCATGTCTTATTTTATTCACCACATCTTGCTGTACTGTCATACTGGAAAGTCTTGACCGTTAACTTGTGCTGCCTGGTTCTGCCTTTCTCCACCAATATGCTGCAAGGGTGGTGGTCACTGCCGTGGTGTCCTAGGACACTCCATCTACACACTGTAGTGAGTGAAGGAGAAACCAGCACCAGATCAATAGCACTGTCCTCATCCCCTGGACGGCTTGCTGTCCTGGTGACACAGCCGCTGTTGATACAAACCATGCCAATGGTTTCAATTGCAGTCTCGAGCTCCTCCCCCTGTGTGTTGGAGGAAATGTTTCCCCATGATCTGCCTTTAGCGTTGAAGTCACCACAGAAAATAACATTTCTCTCGTGACCTAATATGTCACTTAAGCACTACCACTTCTGGGAATCCATACTCACGTTGCGGGCATAAACATTAACCAGCGTGAATGGTAGACTGGATTGAACTCTTACCGCCTGTATTTGTATATCGTCACTGTCCCAACTGGACATGTCTAGCTCTGACGCCACCATGCTGTCGCAAATGAGAATCGCCATTCTCAGATTTCGTCTGTTGTAGAAACATTTGAAGCCGGCAATTCGGAGTAGCTGATCACCCAGTCTCGTCTCCTGGAGCGCTACAATGTTGTTCCTGTAAACCAGATTTTCTAACATAGGACCCCGTTGTTTTACGCTGGCGCAGTTCCAATACAGAATACGGATATTCCTGAGGCCCAGACAGTCACACTTGAGTCTAAAACGCCTTAAACCACCACGCTTACCTTGTAGCTTGCAACCTGCCCGGCGCCCATGCCGCCTTGTTAGCTTGACTGCCAACCGCTCGGAGAAAACACGTTGTTCCGCCATGTTGAAAAACCCGAAACCACAGAAACCACACACGCTGCGAAAAATTCCCTCAAGGATTGCTTCGCTCGATGCACGAAACTCCGTACTATCCGCGCAGATCTTGAGTAGAAACTCCTGGTTTTACATCCTGGCACACACACTACACACAAGTGATGAATAAATCCATCTCCCACGCGAAAAAGTTAACGATCACAAATACAACATGACCGTCCGTCGCCATCTTGAAACCTGATGCACAGGTGAGATAGTAGATGTATGTGAGGCAATATATGTATATGATGTAAGACGATGAAAGATGAGACAATAGATGTATGTGATGCAAGACAATGAAACAGGACACACTAGATGTATGTGGGCAAGACAATGAAAGATGAGACGGTAGATGTTTGTGAGGTAACACAATGAAAGATGAGACAATAAATGTGTGTGAGGCAGGACAATGAGAGGTGAGGCAATAGACGTATGTGAGGCAGGACAATGAGAGGTGAGACAATAGATTTATGTGAGACAAGACAATGAAAGATGAGACATAGATGTGTGTGAGACAAGACAATGAAAGATGAGACAATAGATGTATGTGAGGTAAACCAATGAAAGATGACACAATAGATTTATGTGAGACAAGACAGTGAAAGATGAGACAATAGACGTATGTGAGAAAAGACAATGAAAGATTAGACAGTAGATTATGTGAGACGATATATGTAATATAAACAATAATGTATATGGAATGAAAGATGAGACAATAGATTTATGTGAGACAAGACAATGAAAGATAAGACAATAGATGTATGTGAGGTAAACCAATGAAAGATGAGACAATAGATTTATGTGAGACAAGACAATGGAAGATGAGACAATAGACGTATGTGAGAAAAGACAATGAAAGATTAGACAGTAGATTATGTGAGACTATATATGTAATACAAACAATAATGTATATGTAATGAAAGATGAAGCCGACTCCCTGGCCGAGGAGTTAGCAGCTTTCTCTGTTAACCCCGAATACTCTCGTGGTTGACGTGAGCGCACGAGAATTAGAAGTGGTTCGAGTCGCGCCAGTGACCTATGAGAGTATGGAGCCGGTCGCTCAGAAAGTCGTGTCGTGCTGATGAGCGTAATCTAGCCTAGGAATCAACATACAGCTGAAAGATGCTGGTGTTGACCGCAATAGGCGCTCTTCCGAATTCCGGTCCCAAATAGTTCTGCAGTGAATAAGTTAGGGTTTAGGGTTAAAGTTAGTGTTAGTTATATAAAATTATTCACTGCAGAACTATTTGGGACCAGAATTCGGAAGAGTGCCGACAGATGTGTGTTAGACAGGGAGGTGAAACCTTGGACTTGCATTGACTTTATTTCGGACAGATGTGTGTTAGACAGGGAGGTGAAACCTTGGACTTTCATTGACTTTGTGGTTAAGCAAATGTAAAGAGCCCATTTACAAGTCTAAAAGGCATATGGCTCTAGATTCATATTTTTATAGACACATTGACTCTCAGGGGTCAATGGGGTCAGTACCACGCCGACACTCACTTTCTCAAGATATTTCCTCGTACCCATTTTTGGTTGTATCAATCAATTTAATCATTTCTACCTTGATGGGGATTCAATTCTTGACTTAATGAGATTCATCTTCATTCCATGCTTCACTGATATCTCATTTTTATCATCATCAAGTGCTTTCTTGGCTGGAGTGAGTGATCATGCTGCTCCACATCTTGCAATCTGTGATGGTATGTATCAGTTCATTGGTTGACTCCCTTCTGACACAAGACTGTCAAGAATTTTCCTTTCATTGTTGTTCTCTATCTCTCTTTTCACAAATCTTTCCAGTTGTCACAACATGTTCCAGTCTTTCTCTTCTCATGTCTTATAGCAATAATTAAAGATCATTTTGACAGCACAGGTTTTGCTGCTTTTTAGTACTAGAAATTCAAATTTGAACTTCATTGCTTCCGTTTTTGACACGTGTTTTAGAATCACTTTTGGCCCAGAGAAAATGATGGTGGTTCCACCTCAGCACTACTGCATTGTAGAGAACCCGGTCTTGCGGAGCAGAGACGGGACACCGTTGATTGACAATCAGGGCCAGATAAGACTGCAGCATGCTGATTTGGAGATCAGGCTCTCCCAAGACCCGTTTCCACTGTATCCTGGCGAGGTTTTGCAAGAGGTAACTGATTTCATATTGTAGAATTCACGGAATCAAACTTTTGTTATATGCTAATGCACTTAGTTATAAACTGACGCACTTAGTTATAAACTGATGCACTTAGCTATAAACTGAAATACTTAGTTATAAACCAATACTTAGTTATAAACTGATGTACTTAGTTATAAACTGACATACTTAGCTATAAATTGATACACTTAATTATAATTGATGCATCTAGTTATGCACACTTAATTATAAAGTGACACACTTAGTTATAGAGATCGAGAAGCTGTTCGGTGGTTGCCGTGGTGAGAGCAGCGTCCTGCAAATATGGGTGCCACATGATGATGAACATTCTGTTTATTTGAGATCTGTTGAAATGACATCAGTTATATGTTTGTTTGCTTGTTTTTATCTCAGAGAGTCACTCCCCTGACTATAGTTAAAGCTAATTCTGCACTGAGAATCTTTGCTGTCCTCGACTTTATTGATGGGGAGTCAACACGAGTGGCCGGGGATGAGTGGCTGTTTGAAGGACCAGGTATTTAACTCATCACATACCAGGAAATACAACTGATGTTGACCGGTTAATCTGACGTGACCAGTTAATTTGACGTGACCAGTTAATTTGACGTGACCAGTTAGTCTTACCAATGAATCTACATGACCAGTTAATCTTACATGACCAGTTAGTCTTACATGACCTGTTAATCTCACAAGACCAGTTAATCTTACATGACCAGTTAATCTTACATGACTAGTTAATCTTACATGACTATTTAATCTTACATAACTAATTAATCTTACATGACCTGTTAGTCTTACATGACCAGTTAATCTTACATGACCAGTTAATCTTACATGACCAGTTAATCTTGCATGACCAGCTAGTCTTACATGACCAGTTAATCATACATGACCAGTTAATCTTGCATGACCAGTTAGTTTTACATGACCAGTTAATCTTACGTGACCAGTTAATCATATGTGAACAGTTAATCTTACATGACCAGTACACCTTGGTCTTGTCACTCCTTCAGTCATGAACCATGTAGGGAAAAGGAGACCTCTTTAATATTATATAGTTATTACATTTAACCACTCTGCCATAGTTTCTGTCATACATACTACTTTAACTCCTTCACTTCCATGTAGTTATTACATTTAACCACTCTGCCATAGTTTCTGTCATACATACTACTTTAACTCCTTCACTTCCATGTAGTTATTACATTTAACCACTCTGCCATAGTTTCTGTCATACATACTACTTTAACTCCTTCACTTCCATGTAGTTATTACATTTAACCACTCTGCCATAGTTTCTGTCATACATGCTACATTAACTCCTTCACTTCCATGTAGTTATTACATTTAACCACTCTGCCATAGTTTCTGTCATACATGCTACATTAACTCCTTCACTTCCATGTAGTTATTACATTTAACCACTCTGCCATAGTTTTTGTCATACATGCTACATTAACTCCTTCGCTTCCATGTAGTTATTACATTTAACCACTCTGCCATAGTTTCTGTCATACATGCTACATTAACTCTTTCACTTCCATGTAGTTATTACATTTAACCACTCTGCCATAGTTTTTGTCATACATGCTACATTAACTCCTTCACTTCCATGTAGTTATTACATTTAACCACTCTGCCATAGTTTCTGTCATACATGCTACATTAACTCCTTCACTTCCATGTAGTTATTACATTTAATCACTCTGCCATAGTTTCTGTCATACATGCTACATTAACTCCTTCACTTCCATGTAGTTATTACATTTAACCACTCTGCCATAGTTTCTGTCATACATGCTACATTAACTCCTTCACTTCCATGTAGTTATTACATTTAACCACTCTGTCATAGTTTCTGTCATACATGCTACATTAACTCTTTCACTTCCATGTAGTTATTACATTTAACCACTCTGCCATAGTTTCTGTCATACATGCTACATTAACTCCTTCACTTCCATGTAGTTATTACATTTAACCACTCTGTCATAGTTTCTGTCCTAGGTGCTACATTAACTCCTTCACTTCCATGTAGTTATTACATTTTTTTAAACCACTCTGCCATAGTTTCTGTCATACATGCTACATTAACTCCTTCACTTCCATGTAGTTATTACATTTAACCACTCTGTCATAGGTTCTGTCATACATGCTACATTAACTCCTTCACTTCCATGTAGTTATTACATTTAACCACTCTGCCATAGTTTCTGTCATACATACAACATTAACTCCTTCTCTTCCATGTAGTTATTACATTTTTTTAAACCACTCTGCCATAGTTTCTGTCATACATGCTACATTAACTCCTTCACTTCCATGTAGTTATTACATTTAACCACTCTGCCATAGTTTCTGTCATACATACAACATTAACTCCTTCACTTCCATGTAGTTATTACATTTTTTAAAACCACTCTGCCATAGTTTCTGTCATACATGCTACATTAACTCCTTCACTTCCATGTAGTTATTACATTTAACCACTCTGTCATAGTTTCTGTCATACATGCTACATTAACTCCTTCACTTCCATGTAGTTATTACATTTAACCACTCTGCCATAGTTTCTGTCATACATACAACATTAACTCCTTCACTTCCATGTAGTTATTACATTTTTTTAAACCACTCTGCCATATTTTCTGTCATAAATGCTATATTAACTCCTTCACTTCCATGTAGTTATTACATTTAATCACTCTGCCATAGTTTCTGTCATACATACTACTTTAACTCCTTCACTTCCATGTAGTTATTACATTTAATCACTCTGCCATAGTTTCTGTCATACATACTACTTTAACTCCTTCATTTCCATGTAGTTATTACATTTAACCACTCTGTCATAGTTTCTGTCATACATACTACTTTAACTCCTTCACTATGTGTTGCTGTGTTTCAGTATATCCAAATGTCAGTGTTGTATGTGGTATGCTGTTGTGCAGTGGTCTTATTACATGACTAAACCATCTGACTTTCTGTCCTCTTATAAAACCCATTGCTGAATTACACCCACTAGCGTCCAGGTGCATCATTACTGACCCTGTCTGGCTTGTTGCATTTAGTATTCTTTGTAAGCATTTCAGCTGTGTTGTTGCAAGCACCTACATTCCTCGCAAGGAGTGTAAAGTTGTAGAGACGATACAGGCAACAATCATTGGACCCAACCAAGCCATTCGTCTGCGTGCCCGCAAAGAGTTCAATGACCGGCATGGCAACCCTCGTGTGACAGGAGAAGAATGGCTGGTGAAGAAGACGGGTGCCTACCTTCCTGGGGCATACGAGGAAGTTGTAGGCATTGTCACTGCATACGTATTGACTGAAAAGGTATGTCAAGTGTAGGCATATTGTTAGAAAGGTAGGCTAAGTTATAGGTATGGTTTGTAGGTATGTTTTCTGTTTGAGGCTCTTTGTAGACACAGTTGATAGTTTATGTATGTAGGTACTTACTGTAGAGCTGCTCTGTGCCGATTCGTAATCCTGCATACCACGTTTGAAACACAGCTGCTGGTGATTTGGAATCAGATCACCTTGCATTGGTTTCCATACAGTGGTATGAGTGTGAGTCGTTCAGAAAGCAATGGCAAACTACTGAATGTAACCTTGCCCAGGAATCACAAACTGCCAAAAAAATATGCTGGGGTTGACTGTGATGTCCTGTAAAGGATATGCAACTAACTAACTTACTGTAGAAGATAGACCTCACTGCATGCAGTTTGTGCATATATGTGCCTACTAAAGAAGGTTGGTTTTAGGTACAGTTTGTGCATATATGTACCTACTAAAGAAGGTTGGTTTTAGGTACAGTTTGTGCATATATGTGCCTGCTAAAGAAGGTTGGTTTTAGGTACAGTTTGTGCATATATGTGCCTGCTAAAGAAGGTTGGTTTTAGGTACAGTTTGTGCATATATGTGCCTACTAAAGAAGGTTGGTTTTAGGTACAGTTTGTGCATGTGTTGTGATTGTAGAAGACAGACGTCATTGTAGGCACAGTTTATACGTATGTTTCCTGTAAAACAAAATGATAGCCAACTAGTTAATGTTAATGGTTATGAAATATGGTATATGAACTTGTGTATATAGGACATTGATTATTTGTTTATGGTTATGAAATATGATGTATGAACTTGTGTATATAGGAAATTGATTATTTATCTGTGGTTATGAAATATGCTGTTTGAACTTATGTATGTTGGATACTGATTCTGTGTCTATGGTTATGAAATATGCTGTTTGAACTTATGTATGTTGGATACTGATTATTTGTCTATGGTTATGAAATATGCTGTTTGAACTTATGTATGTTGGATACTGATTATTTATCTATGGTTATGAAATATGCTTTTTGAACTTATGTATGTTGGACACTGATTATGGATGCTTTGCAGAGAGTGGTTTTCTTTGCAAAGTTGTTTAGCCACCTGCCTCACACTACAAAGATTAAGGGTTCATTTTGGACTCCGTCATTCAGTTCATGAGGGCAACATTTTTCAGAGACACTCCTGGGGATCATCGCTGGAGCTGTGGAGTTTGTCTTCTATGTGATGTTTTCGGCAGCACACTCTGTGGAAAGAAAGCAGCTATATGGGATAGAACCTGGTGCATTGATGTTGATCTTCTTACCTATAACCCCTTTAGATACTGAGAGGATCACCTGAGCAGAACATCACAACCAGAACTGCTCTTCCGGGAACTGCTAGAGTGTTGTTCCTTGTTCATCATTGCTTGCCATGGCTACCAGTTTTCTCCCAATCTTCAAGTATGATCAGAACATCTTAACAAGAACCACTTGCTTGGGGTCTGCGAAGGTGTTGTTCTTTGGTCACTGCATGCCATGGCTGCCAGTTTTCTCCCAATCTTCCAGTATGATCAGAATATTTTAACGAGAACCCATGTCTTGGGTCTGCTAGGTTGTTATTTCTTGGTCGCTGCTTGCCATGACTGCCAGTTTTCTCCCAATCTTCAAGCACATTTAGAACATCTGGATGTGAACTGTTCATCTTTGGCCTGCAGGGGGTTCATCAAAAGTGTGGGCATGGAAGTTGTGTATAGTTGTTGGTAGAGAAAAGATGAGTTTGGTAACAATGACTTGGTGTTTGTCTTCAGAAAGCTCTACACATGCGGTCCCTGAGGACCTTCAAGGATGACTTTGGGGTTGTGCGGAAAAATGGTGAGGAATTGCTGATCACAATGAAGGATACGGAAACCCATATCCCGAATGTTTATGAAGAGGTAACATCTGGTGGCATGTCTATACATAGATAACATCTGGTGGCAGTTTTATAAACGATAACATCTAGTGGCATTTGAATAGATAGATAATATCTTGTGGCATTTGTATAAATAGGTAACGTCTAGTGGCATTTGTATAGATAGATAACATCTGGCAGCGATGTATAAATAGATAACATCTGGTGGCAATAGAATAGATAGATAATATCTGGTGGCATTTGTATAAATATATAACATCTGGTGGCATTTGTATAGATAGATAACATCTGGTGGCATGTGAATAGATAGATACCATCTGGTGGCAGTTGTATAGATAGATAACCATCCATCATGTGCCATGCCGATAAGCGTGGGCAGTCATGTTTTGCTCACTCGATCACCAGAGTCGTGGATCAGCTCCATGTTCCTGTCTTGGCCATGCCTCATGGCCAAGCCATCCAGGTATTTACTTCTCCTTGGTCTCTTCTTCCCCTTGGTCTCTTCCCTTCGATCTTGCCAGTTGTAACCAAGTTCTCCAAGTCATTTCTTTTCATAACATGCCCAGAAAATGTTGACTGTTTGCGTCTAATGACCCTAATCAGTTTACGATCTTCATTTGTTTCTTGAAAGACTTATTCATTGGTTATTCTATCTATCCATGGTATTCTTAGCATTTTCCTCAGAAACCACATTTCCACAGCCATCAATCAGATGTTTTTCAGCTTGACTGCTCATTGTCCACGCTTCACTTCCATACAAATGTACAGGTTCTATGTAGCACTTCAACACTCTTCCTCGTTTCAATTGATATCTTTTTATTGGTCAGTATGTTTTTCATCTTGCAAAAGGCTACCTTCGCAATGGCAATTCTTATTCTAATCTCTTAAAGGCATCTCCCATCAGATGTTATGACTGTTCCGAGATAACTGTACCGATTAACTTGTTAAGAATATGCCCATTTACTCATATATCACATTGTGGTATTTCTTTCTTCCCAGTGACGACCATAATCTGTGTTTTCTTACTATTCAATTCTAACCCTGATTGTTCACTGTGTGCAACAACCGCATCTACTAAATGTTGCAGGTCCTGTTCATTGTCTGCAATCAAGACTGTATCATCTGCATATCTAATTTTATTGATGTATCTACCCCCAGTGTTGATTCCTTCCATATCTTCAATATTTCTGAAAATATTTCTACAGTATCGGGAAAAGAGATCTGGAGACATTACACATCCCTGTCTCACACCTCTTTTAATAGGCTGACATTGACTTACTTCATTATCAATTCTAACAGCAGCTTGTTGTTTCCAATATATGTTTTTTACAAGTCTAAGGTCTTTTCCATCAATGTGTAGATCTTCAAGCATCCTTATCATGTCGAGATGTATCACTTTATCGAAAGCCTTTGTGTAGTCAATAAAGCAAAGATATAGATCTTTGTTTACTTCTATGGAACGTTCAATTACTGTTCTCAGTATATACGCAGCATTTACTGTACCCTTGCCTTCTACAAACCCACATTGTTCTTCTCCTATTTCAGGTTGTATTTTCTTCCTAACTCTTTACATGATAATTCTCAGAAAAATATTCGTGATATAGTTCATTATCAGTTGTGCAGCAGAAAAAACTATTCCAAAAGTAAAGAAAGTGGACCGTAAGACATGGATGACTGAAGAAATTTTACAACTAATGGAAACAAGAAGACAGAACAAAAAAATCCTGCCAAATATGAAGACATTCACAGAAAAGTCAGAACCTTATGTAAGGAGGCAAAAGAAACATGGCTTGAGAAAAATTGCAGAGAAATTGAAAAACAACACAACAGTAAAAATACGAAACTAATGTACATAAGAATTGAGGAGCTTACTAATCAAAGAACACGTACATCAGCAGGCTGCATAAAGACAAGAGATGGAAGAGTCATAAAAGAAAAAGATCAGATCTTACATGTTTGGTCAGATTACGTGAAAAACCTTTAAGACGATAACAGAGACGAACAGTATGATGTTCAAAATAATAATGAAGGACCAGCAATTTTGAAGATGGAGGTTCAGATTGCTCTTAACCATATGAAATCTGGCAAGACCCCCGGTTCAGACAGCATCACAACAGAAATGATTAATGCTTTAGAAGATAATGGAATGGACAAAGTTACCAGTCTGCTTAATACAATATATGATACTGGAAATATACCTCAGGAGTTATGTAATTCTGTATTTATTGCAATCCTGTCATAGTCTCAGTCATAGTACAAGGGAAAGAATACAGGGAAAGGAACATCGAACAAAGAAGGGAGATAAGAAAGACCAGAACATATAGATATTGGTTTAGAGTCTAGAGATTGTTGTTAATGGACTAATGCTGTGGTGTATAAATTATATGATGCTTTGTCGATGTGTATGTAAGATATCATGAAAGAAAGTGCTAGTTGACAGTTCATTAGATCTAATGTTTTCCTCTCCAACAACAGATTGTACCATGACAAGTTTTTCGATATAAAATTGTTCTCCTGCAGAAGTGAAAAACCTAAGAACCAAACAGCGATAGTACAGCAAAGACTTCAGTAAATCAGATAAGTCCCATATATTTCTGTTGTTGTGATTTTTCTTTTCTCTTTTCTGTCATTGTCCAGGTTTGGCATTGGTAACATAGAGTTGGTAGGAATATTATGTTGTAAAGTGCTTTCTTAGTAGCTATTGATACATGTTTGTTCTTTAGTATCGGTGCCATTTGTATGTCGTGCCTGGTCAAATTCCTCATGAAACTGTCGCAGCCCAAGCAACATTGCTCAAAAAGTTAAAGAGAGCTAATTGCCCACCACATCTGCTATAAGTGCTAAACATGGACATTAACAGCAAAAGTGGGGAAAATAAACAAATTATAATATGTGGAATGCTTAACAAAAGCAGACAGGTTAGTAAGCAGTGGTATTAGAAGACAAGTTGGCATAATGCAGTTGTGAGACTTGAAAAGGAAACCCGTATGTAACGTGGCTGTGCCATGGCAACCTCTATAGATGGCTCCACAGACAGCAGTGTCCTGGCAGTGATGGTCCAAGCACAGGATGGCTGACTTGTGGAACACCAGAGTAGTTTGTTTGTAAACAATGAAGATGTGAATACAGAGACCAGAGAAAGAACACAAGATGTGAATACAGAGACCAGAGAAAGAACACAAGATGTGAATACAGAGACCAGAGAAGAACAAAGAACACAAGATATGAATATAGAGACCACAGAAAAAATACAAGATGTGAATACAGAGACCAGAGAAAGAACAAGATGTGAATACAGAGACCAGAGAAAGAACACAAGATGTGAATACAGAGACCAGAGAAGAACAAAGAACACAAGATATGAATATAGAGACCACAGAAAAAACACAAGATGTGAATACAGAGACCAGAGAAAGAACAAGATGTGAATACAGAGACCAGAGAAAGAACACAAGATGTGAATACAAAGACCAGAGAAGGACAAAGAACACAAGATATGAATATAGAGACCACAGAAAAAACACAAGATGTGAATACAGAGACCAGAGAAAGAACAAGATGTGAATATAGAGACCAGAGAAAGAACACAAGATGTTAATACAGAGACCAGAGAAAGAACACAAGATGTGAATACAGGGACCAGAGAAAGAACACAAGATGTGAATATAGAGACCAGAGAAAGAAAACAAGATGTTAATACAAAGACCAGAGAAAGAACAAAATGTGAATATAGAGACCAGAGAAAGAACACAAGATGTGAATACAGAGGGCAGAGAAAGACCACAAGATGTGAATACAGAGACCAGCGAAAGACCAAGAACACAAGATGTGAATACAGAGACCAGAGAAGGACCAAGAACACAATATGTGAATATAGAGACCAGAGAAGGATCAAGAACACAAGATGTGAATATAGAGACCAGAGAAGGACAAAGAACACAAGATGTGAATATAGAGACTAGAGAATGACCAAGAACACAAGATGTGAATACAGAGACCAGAGAGAGCACAAGATGTGAATATAGACTAGTGGAAGAACAAGAACACAAGATGTGAATATAGGCTAGTGGAAGAACAAGTGTGAGTGGGTGAGGGATGTGTGGGTTAATGGGTGTGTGGGAGATATGTGTGGGTTGGGGATGGGTGGGGGATGTGTGTGTGGGTGGGGGATACGTCTCTATGGGTGGGTGAAGGATGTATGTGTTGGTGGTGAGTGTGTTTGTAGGTGGGGAGATGTGTGTGTGGGTGAGGGATGTGTATGGGGGATGTGTGTGTGTGAAGGTGGGGGATGTGTATATGGGTGGGGTGTTGTGTGGGAGGGGAGATGTGTGTGGGTGAGGGATGTGTGTATGGGTAGGTGGGGTAGATGTGAATGGATGTGGAATGTGCAGGTGGGTAAAGGATGTATGTGAGGGTAGAGGATGTGTGTTTGGCTGGGTGGATGGGGTGCGTGAGAGTGGGTGGGTAAATGGGAGATGTATGTGTTGATGGGTGGGTTGGGGATGTGAGTGGGTCAGGGATGAGTACTTGAGTAGGTGGATATATGTTGGAGATGAGTGTATGGGTGGATGATGTGTGTGTGGGTGGTCGGGGTGTGTGGGGTGGGAGGTATGTGTTTGTGGGTGGAGATGTGTGTATGGGTTGGGAGATGTGTGTGTGAGTGTATGGGTGGAGTGTGTGTGGGTGGGGGATGTGTGGTTAAGGGATGTGTGATTAATGGATGTGTGATTGGGGAATGGGTGGGTGGAGAGTGGGTGGGTGGAGTATGTGTGGGTGGGTGAGTGTGTGTAGGTTGGGGTGGAGATATGTGTGTATGGGCATGGGATGTGTGGATTGGTGGGGGGAGATTGTGTGGGTGGGGGATATGTGGATTGATGCTAGTTTTGTGTGTGGGTAGGTGTGTGATGCGTGGGTTGGCGGGGATATGTGAGTGTAGGTGGGGATGTGTGGTTGGGGGATGTGTGTTTGACTGGGGGGTTAGGGGTCTGTGCGTGTGTGGTGGAGGATATGTGGGTGGGTGAGTGTTGATGGGTTATGGGATGAGTGGAAGATGTGTGTGTAGGTGGGGGATGTGTGGGTGGGTGGTCAGGTGCATGTATGTGTGCCTGGGGGTGTGGTTGGGTGGGGTATGTGTGGGGGGATGGGTGGATGGTCGGGGTATGTGTCTCATAACGTGGTAATATACATTGTTTATGTTTACAATATTTATTTGACAATGTTTTTTTCCCCCTATGTGAATGTATTATGCATTATGGATGAACGAAAGATGAGTGATTGGAAGGGCCGAATGTAAGACGGGCCTGCGTGCCCAATTTGTTACCCTTTGAAAATAAAGTCTGTTCGTTCGTTCGAACACAAGATGTGAATGTAGACTAGTGAAAGAACAAGAAAACAACACGTGAAAGTAGACTAGTGGAAGAACAAGAACATAAGATGTGAATACAGACTAATCTAAGAACAAGAACACAGGATGTGAATATAGACTAGTGGAAGAACAAGAACACAATATGTGAATATAGACTAATGGAAGAACAAGAACACAAGATGTGAATATAGACTTATGGAAGAACAAGAATACAAGATGTTAATATAGACTAGTGGAAGAACAAGAACACAAGATGTGAATATAGACTTATGGAAGAACAAGAATACAAGATGTTAATATAGATAGTGGAAGAACAAGAACACAAGATGTGAATATAGACTAGTGGAAGAACAAGAACACAAGATGTGAATATAGACTTGTGGAAGAACACAAGATGTGAATATAAACTAGTGGAAGAACAAGAACACAAGATATGAATATAGACTAGGGAAAGAACAAGAACACAAGATGTGAATGTAGACTTGTGGAAGAAAAAGAACACACAATGTGAATATAGCCTAGTGGAAGAACAAGAACACAAGATGTTAATATATAGTGGAAGAACAAGAACACAAGATGTGAATATAGCCTAGTGGAAGAACAAGAACACAAGATGTTAATATAGACTAGTGGAAGAAAACGAACACAAGATGTGAATATAAACTAGTGGCAGAACACAAGATGTGAATATAGACTAGTGGAAGTACACAAGATGTGAATATAGACTAGTGGAAGAACAAGAACACAAGATGTGAATATAAACTAGTGGAAGAACACAAGATGTGAATATAAACTAGTGGAAGAACACAAATGTGAATATAGACTATTGGCACTTTCTCCTGCATTATCACACTTGACAGACGGTGCAGAGAGCTGAACCCTGCCGCTGTCAATGCAGAGGTCAACGTGCTCATCTATGAACACTCATATAGTTCCGAAGTTCTCATCTATACAGATGGATCTGTTGTAAAGCAGCAGAGAAGTGCATGGGCATTTACAGCCCGTTCAGCGGGCCGAACCGTTCAAGAATCCAGTGGTGCCCACTCTATGACCACGAGCAGCATGACGATGGAGGTAATGGCAGTTACACAGGCTTTCATATGGCTGGAATCACGGCATTATACCAACGTGTGTGTACTAAGTGATTCAATGAGCATGATTCAGAAGGTCGAAGCTGGATCTGTACGTAGACAGTAGACTGAGTGGCTGCGGAAGTCTGTTGTCCGTAAAGTCACCTTCATCTTCGTCCCGGGACATTCGGGAGTCGAGGGAAATGAACGAGCTGATAAACTGGCTGTCTCTGCACCCCCTGTAGATGGCTAACCCATGGATCGTGCCGATGTTATTAACGTCCTTAAAGATGTGGCAAGAATAGAGGACTTTGACGTCAGTGAATCCACATCGCTTTCCAGGATGAAAGACTTGTGTGTAAGAATCGGCACAGCCAGACACGAGAGGTACATCGAGAAAACGAGGTGCCTCGTCAACCAACACAGAACTGGCACTATTAGCCACCGGACTTTGATGTATATTCTGGGGGGGGGGGGGGGAATCTGAGCACCTATGGACCTGTCCGGAGTGCAATGAAGATACCCCAACTGATAACTGATAACAGACAGACAGACAGACAGACAGACAGAGTGTTGAAGTGCTACATAGAACCTCTATTTGTGTATGGATGTGAAGCGTGGACAATAAGTAATCAAGTGAAAAGCAGCTGATGACTGTGGAAATGAGATTTCTGAGGTATTCTTCGCATTTTCCTCAGAAACCACATTTCCACAGCAAGCAGATGTTTTCTTCTTGTCTGTTTATTGTCCACGCTTCGCATCCCTACAAAAATATAGCGTCTGTGTAGCAAATCAACAATCGTTTTCTCGTTGCAAAGGATATATTTGTATTGATCTGTTTGTTTACCATCTTGCTAAAGGCTACCTTCGTCGTTGCGATTCTTGTTCTAATCTCTTCAAGGCATCTCACATCAGATGTTATGTTCCGAGATGATTGTACCGATTTACTTATTTAAGAATACTCCCATTTACTTATATATTACATGGTGGTATTTACTTCACGCTGGTGACAACCATAATCTATGTCTTCTTACAGTTTAATTCTAAACCTAGTTGTTCATTGTGTGCAATAACCGCATCTAATAAATGTTGCAGTTAATTAGTTGTATAGCTAGATAGTTATTTATACAGCAGTTAGTTAAATAGTTACTAAGTTTGTTATATAGTTAGTTATATAGTTAGTTTGTTATATAGTTAGTTTGTTATATAGTTAGTTTGTTATATAGTTATATGGTTAGTTATATAGTTAGTTATATAGTCAGTTATATAGTTAGTTATATAGTTAGTTAGTTATATAGTTAGTTATATAGTTAGTTAGTTAGTTAGTTAGTTAGTTAGTTATATAGTTAGTCAGTTATATAGTTAGTTTCTTAAATAGTTAGTTATATGGTTAGTTATATAGTTAGTGATATAGTTAGTTATATAGTTAATTATGCTTAATTAGGTTGCTTAAATGCAACATTTATTAGATGCGGTTATTGCACACAATGAACAACTAGGTTTAGAATTAAACTGTAAGAAGACATAGATTATGGTTGTCACCACCGTGAAGTTCATTGACCTCACAAAGGCATTCGATTTGGTCAATC
This sequence comes from Cepaea hortensis, assembly GCA_963921405.1. Taxonomy (NCBI): domain Eukaryota; kingdom Metazoa; phylum Mollusca; class Gastropoda; order Stylommatophora; family Helicidae; genus Cepaea; species Cepaea hortensis. The sequence continues at coordinate 427,847,750 of OY992876.1, forward strand.
GTGAGGGTCTGTTCAAAGCACTAAAGAAGATTTGCTGCCCACCAACTCTTCTGTCCATTGTAGAATCGTTCCACACAGGCATGAAGGGTATAATCAAGTTTGATGGGTCAACTTCAGAAGAGTTTGAAATTAAGAGTGGAGTTAAGCAAGGTTGTGTACTATCCCCCACCCTCTTTGGAATATACTTTTCACTTCTACTAAAATATGCCTTTCGTGATCAGGATGCCGGTATATACATTCACTCACGCTCATATGGCGGCCTCAGTGTGGCAATGCTCAGAAATTGAAGGCCAAGGCCAAAATTAGGAGGGTACTGATCAGAGAGTTGCTTTTTGCGGATGATGCTGCGATTACGACCCACTCTGATGAAGAATTACAACATCTACTATCTGCATTCTCCAATGATTGTTCTGAATTTGGTTTAACAATTAGCAAAAAGAAGACACAGATTATGTCACAAGGTGCACATGGGGTACCATCAATCTTTTTTGACGACGCCGAACTAGAGATGGTAGACCATTTTACATATCTAGGATCAGTGGTAAATTATCAAATTATCCCTCGATCAGGAAATCAACATCAGGATTGGCAAGGCAGCAACAACAATGAATAGGTTAAGAAAAAGAGTCTGGGAGAACAGGAAGCTTACTGCCAAAACAAAAGTCCTTGTCTATCAAGCCTGTGTCCTTCGTACTCTTTTTTATGGCAGTGAAACCTGGACAATTTACTAACACCAAGAGAAACGTTTAAACAGCTTTCATATGCGGTGTCTGCGAAGAATTCTTGGTATTAAGTGGCAAGACAAAATCACAAATACTGAAGTATTGGAAAGATCAGGTTGTCTGACGGTTTATTGCATGCTCAGTCTTAGTAGACTTAGATGGATAGGACATCTTAGGAGGATGGATGATATTAGAATACCAAAGAACATCTTTTTTGGTGAATTACAGATGGGTAAGAGATCTCAGGGTCGGCCTCTACTACGATACAAAGATGTGTGTAAGCGGGACATGATTGATACAGGCATTGATAATGCACATTGGGAGCACGTCGCCGCTGAACGTGTTGCATGGAGGGCAAACTTCAGAAATGGAATAAAGACAGGAGAAAATTATTGCAGATAAGTCACACACAGAGCGTGTGAGACGTAAGATGGTGCATGATGGTGGAAATGACCACGTATTCACGTGCACCTACTGTGAACGGACATTTACAGCGCGAATTGGCCTTATCAGTCACGTTCGCTACCGCCATAGGTAGAAGTTATTATGCCTTTTTAAAGCACAAACTATCGTCTGTCAAGACGGCAAGGTGCCAATGATAGTTAGTTTGTTATATAGTTAGTTATATAGTTAGTTATATAGTTAGTTATTATAGTTAGATATATAGTTAGTTAGTTATATAATTAGTTATATAATTAGTTATATAGTTAGTTTGTTATATAGTTAGTTATGTAGTTAGTTAGTTATATAGTTAGTTATATAGTTGATATATAGTTATGATGCTGCGATTACGACCCACTCTGAGGAAGAATTACAACATCTACTATCTGCATTCTCCAATGCTTGTTCTGAATTTGGTTTAACAATTAACAAAAAGAAGACACAGATTATGTCACAAGGTGCACATGGTGTACCATCAATCTTTATTGACGACGCCGAACTGGAGATAGTAGACCATTTTAAATATCTAGGATCAGAGGTAAATAGCAAATTATCCCTCGATCAGGAAATCAACATCAGGATTGGCAAGGCAGCAACAACAATGAACATGTTAGCAAAAAGAGTCTGGGAGAACAGGAAGCTTACTGCCAAAACAAACGTCCTCGTCTACCAAGCCTGTGTCCTTAGTACTCTTCTTTATGGCAGTGAAACCTGGACAACTTACTCACACCAAGAGAAACGTTTAAACAGCTTTCATATGCGGTGTCTGCGAAGAATACTTGGTATTAAGTGGCAAGACAAAATCACAAATACTGAAGTATTGGAAAGATCAGGTTGTGTGACGGTGTATTCCATGCTCAGTCTTCGTAGACTTAGATGGATAGGACACGTTAGGAGGATGGATGATGGTAGAATACCAAAGGACATCTTTTTTGGTGAATTACAGACGGGTAGGAGATCTCAGGGTCGGCCTCTACTACGATACAAAGATGTGTGTAAGCGGGACATGATTGATACAGGCATTGATAATGCACATTGGGAGCACGTCGCCGCTGAACGTGTTGCATGGAGGGCAACTATCAGAAATGGAATAAAGACAAAGGAGAAAATGATTGCAGATAAAGCACACATAGAGCGTGAGAGACGTAATATGGTGCAAAATGGTGGAAATGACCATGTTTTCACATGCACCTACTGTGGGCAAACATTTGCAGCAAGAATTGGCCTTACCAGCCACACTCGCCACCGCCATGGATCGTAGTTATTAAGCCTTTTTGAAGCACAATGTACCAAACTATCGTCTGTCACGACGGAAAGGTGCCAATATATAGTTAGTTAGTTATATAGTTAGTTATTTAGTTAGTTAGTTAGTTAGTTATATAGTTAGTTATATAGTTAGTTATATAGTTAGTTATTATAGTTAGATATATAGTTAGTTAGTTATATAGTTAGTTATATAATTAGTTATATAGTTAGTTTGTTATATAGTTAGTTATGTAGTTAGTTAGTTATATAGTATAATATAGTTAGTTATATAGTTGATATATAGTTAGTTAGTTATATAGTTAGTTATATAGTTAGTTATAAAGTTAATGATTTATATAGTTAGTTATATAGTTAGTTAGTTATATAGTTAGTTAGTTATATAGTTATTTATATAGTTTGTTAGTTAGTTATATAGTTAGATGTATAGTTAGTTAGTTATATAGTTAGTTATATAGTTAGTTATATAGTTGATGCAGTTGGATGCAGTGTAGCTATAGCAGTGTATGCAGTGTAACTATATATGATATAGTTGGATGCAGTGTAGGCAACCATGGTTTGGGAGAGAGAAATGAAAGAGGATACAGACTTGTAGAATGGGCAAAAGAACAAGAAATGGTTGTAGGAAACACCTGGTTTAAACAGCATCCTAGAAGATTATGGACATGGAGGAGTCCAGACAGCAGGATTAAAAACCAGATAGATTACATCCTGATTAGTAAAAGGTTTCGAAATGCGTTAACAGTCGTAAAAACAGTTCCAAATGCAGACTGTTACAGTGATCACAGATTAATTACAGGCACATTGAGGGTAAAGTTAAAGAAAGTCAAGTATACAGCAGGAAACCCTAAATATGACTTGTGCACATTGAAAACTGACAAAGAGATACAAGATAATTTTAACATAGAAGTAAAGAACAAATTTGATATATTGTCTGATCTAGAGATCCTGTTTCAAAGTGTAGATGATCAATGGGAAACTATGAAGAATTCAATCAGTTGCGCAGCAGAAAAAACTATTCCAAAAGTAAAGAAAGTGGGCCGTAAGACATGGATGACTGAAGAAATTTTACAACTAATGGAAACAAGAAGACAGAACAAAAATAATCCTGCCAAATATGAAGAAATTCACAGAAAAGTGAGAACCTTATGTAAGGAGGCAAAAGAAACATGGCTTGAGAAAAATTGCAGAGAAATTGAAAAACAACACAACAGTAACAATGCGAAACTAATGCACAAAAGAATTCAGGAGCTTACTAATCAAAGAACACGTACATCAGCAGGCTGCCTAAAGACAAAAGATGGAAGAGTCATAATAGAAAAAGATCAGATCTTACATGAATGGTCAGATTACGTGAAAAACCTTTATGACGAGAACAGAGACGAACAGTATGATGTCCAAAATAATAATGAAGGACCAGCAATTTTAAAGATGGAGGTTCAGAATGCTCTTAACCATATGAAATCTGGCAAGACCCCCGGTTCAGACAGTGTCACAACAGAAATGATTAATGCTTTAGAAGAATATGGAGTAGATAAAGTTACCAGTCTGCTTAATACAATATATGATACTGGAAATATACCTCAGGAGTTATGTAATTCTGTATTTATTGCAATCCCAAAGAAATCAGGAGCCTTGGAATGTGATCAACATCGAACAATTAGTATAATGAGTCACATCACGAAGATTTTGCTAAGAATTATCATGCAAAGAGTTAGGAGGAAAATACAACCTGAAATAGGAGAAGAACAATGTGGGTTTGTGGAAGGCAAGGGTACAGTAAATGCTGTGTATATACTGAGAAACATAATCGAACGTTCTATAGAAGTAAACAAAGATCTACACCTTTGCTTTATTGACTACACAAAGGCTTTTGATAAAGTGAGACATGTCAACATGATAAGGATGCTTGAAGATCTACAAATTGATGGAAAAGATCTTAGACTTGTAAAAAACATATATTGGAAACAACAAGCTGCCATAAGAGTTGATAATGAAGTGAGCCAATATCAGCCTATTAAAAGGGGTGTGAGACAGGGATGTGTAATGTCTCCAGATCTGTTTTCCCTGTACAGTGAAAGTATTTTCAGAAATATTGAAGATATGGAAGGAATCAACATTGGGGGACGATGCATCAATAACATTAGATATGCAGATGATACAGTCTTGATTGCAGACAATGAACAGGACCTGCAAAATTTAGTAGATGCGATTGTTACACACAGTGAACAACTAGGGTTAGAATTAAATTGTAAAAAGACACAGATTATGGTCGTCACTAGGAAGGACGAAATACCACAATGTAATATACAAGTAAATGGGAATATTCTTCAACAAGTGAGCAGGTACAATTATCTCGGAACAGTAATAACATCTGATGGGAGATGCCTTGAAGAGATTAGAACAAGAATCGCCATGGCAAAAGTAGCCTTTAGCAAGATAAAAAACATATTGACCAATAAAAAGATGTCAATTGAAACGAGAAAAAGAGTGTTGAGATGCTACATTGAACCTGTACTTTTATATGGATGTGAAGCGTGGACAATGAGCAGTCAGGCTGAAAAACATCTGATGGCTTTAGAGATGTGGTTTCTGAGGAAAATGCAAAGAATACCATGGACAGCCAAAAAGACCAATGAACAAGTCCTTCAAGAAACAAATGAAGATCGTAAATTGATTAGAGAAATTAGACATAGACAGTCAAAATTATTTGGGCATGTTATGAGAAGAAATGGATTGGAGAATTTGGTGACAACTGGTAAGATCGAGGGGAACAGACAAAGGGGAAGACCTAGAAGCAAGTACCTGGATGGCTTGGCCTTGTGGCATGGTCGAGACAGAAACACGGAGCTGATCCACGACTCTGGTGATCGAGTGAGATGGCAGAACATGACCGCCCACGCTTACCGGCATGGCACATGATGGATGGTATAGTTGATATATAGTTAGTTAGTTATATAGTTAGTTATATAGTTAGTTATATAGTTGATATATAGTTAGTTAGTTAGTTATATAGTTAGATATATGGTTAGTTGTATAGTTAGTTGTATAGTTAGTTATATAGTTAGTTATATAGTTAGTTAGTCATATAGTTAGTTATATAGTTAGTTACATAGTTAGTTAGCTATATAGTTAGTTATATAGTTAGTTATATAGTTAGTTAGTTAGTTAGTTAGTTAGTTAGTTAGTTAGATAGTTAGTTAGTTAGTTATATAGTTAGTTATATAGTTAGTTACACAGTTAGTTATATAGTTAGTTAGTTACATAGTTAGTTATATAGTTAGTTATATAGTTAATTATTATATAGTTAGTTATATAGTTAGTTATATAGTTAGTTATTATATAGTTAGTTACACAGTTAGTTATATAGTTAGTTAGTTATATAGTTAGTTACACAGTTAGTTATATAGTTAGTTAGTTACATAGTTATATAGTTAGTTATATATGCCAATAGGTAATTTCTCTCATTGACTTATAAACAACTCGTTACGCTTTGAACAATGTGACGAATGATTAAGCGACTCCAAATGAAAACGATACTCACTCTTTTATTTCAAGTCGAGCGGAACAAATAATAGCGTACAGTTATCGGGTGATATTAAACTGCCCCCGAGATGTAGGAGCGGCGTTTAATTAATAAATGTTTCACACGAAAACTCCCTGCCTTGCCCCAATGTCCTCTTTGAGGTGCAAACTTGCCATTTCACAGTTCAGAGTTGCAGCGCGTCTAGGGTTTTCGAGTCCTGTCTTAAGTATCCATTTGCCAATCGATCTTTCCTCCTGAATTCTATTCGCCTAAGCACGGAATCAGTCGCATACAGCGCTTCACACACGGCTCTCTGGAAGACACGTCCTTTCCTTTCGAATCACACACACAGAAAGTCCTTTGTTGTTCTGTGACGCTATATTCGTTTCCAATGGTATCTTCCTTTCCTATTTGTCCATTTTTGTGCAGAACTGGGAAAATCCCATTCATGACTTTTGTGGAGTGTACCGTCATATGGCATAATGCCCCCTCCTAGATAAAAAAAAAATGTTTTCATTTTTTTTTCTATGGATATATGTAGTACTTTGCAAATATATGCATTACCCTTTAACAACGAAACCTGGAAAATTCCTAGTCTCCCCCTTTATCTACTCTCAAAAAAAAATAATACTGTCATATGACGGGCACGCCCACCTGTCTAATACCCCATTAGACGTCGTGTGGCTGATCATGGTAGATCATACCAACTAATAACCATATTAGTCCCTACCTTGTCTTAATAGACAAGTGTGTCCTCACTCTTGGTAATACCATAAGTTTTGGACGAGAGTACTAATGGGTTTCCCAGTATTCCATGTTGGTCGTTGTTGTTGTTCCTCTATATAATCCATGTATATTTATATGTTGGTAGGGTAGACGTAACTATCCATGTCTTGCGAGACTTTATGGAGCCATTTGCTATGTACGACTGTCCAATACGTGTGTATATCTTTAAACCATCAGTCGATTCCGTAGATGTTAATGGATCGATTGGCAAAATATTTTCCCAAAATTAATTCAACTAAAACCCACTCACTCCATCACAATGAACAATTGAATAATAATTATCAATATACATATTCTAACGTACTGACTTATCTACGTAACTTATTAATATAACAAATTAACTCAAACTAATTAACTAAGTAATTCTAAGTAACTAAGTAATTGTTCAATTGGAATTAACCAATACGATTACACAACACAATCTACAAATACTTGACCGCAGTTTTCCACGTAAAATAATGACGGTCAAACATCCATCCAATGTGCAGGACATATTATTAGACCATTGCATCCGTGTATATGTCTCTGTCAATAAATGTAAATTAACCACACATGTATCTATTTGATTATACTATGTATTACTAACAGTATTAATTTAAAGTCACCGATTGTATCAACATTGTTTATTAATTAGGTGCTATTTGATTGACTTTTTATATTTTTTATTTTTTTTAAGTTTCCCAACAATTTATGAACAGAACAGATACAATAAACTATAACTGAATAAATTATAATATATATTAGTCTTACTATATACTACAATCGACTTAGAATGTCTGCAAGATTATTATCCTTTCCAGGAATGTGACAGATATCGAATTCATAATCTTGTAATAGTAAAGACCATCTATGAATTCTAGAGTTCTTAGGATGACCAGATTTGAAAATCTGTAGAGGTTTGTTATCAGAAAGAACAAGAAATTTCCTACCAAGTAAATATCTGGAAAATTTCTCAATACTTTCAATTAATGCCAATGCTTCAAGTTCAGTGATAGCATAATTCCTCTGTGTCTCTGATAACTTTTTACTGAAGTAAAGAATTGGATGTAACTTCCCTTCATATAATTGAAGTAATACACCTGAAATAGCGTGTAAACTAGCATCCGTTTGTAATACAAAATCTTTTGAGACATCAGGCAATTTCAGAATAGGATAAACACTGAACAACGTTTTTATCTGTTGTAATAGTCTATCATGGTCATCTGTCCAAACTATTTTTGTAGGCTGACCTTTCTTTAATAGTTCAGAAAATGTTGCTGTCATATCAGCAAAATTAGGAATGAACTTTTGATAATAATTAATCAGACCTAGTATACTCCTTAATTCTTTTTTTGATGTTGGAGGTTTGATATTAAGAATTTTAGTAACTACCATTGGATCAGTTTTCCTGAATCCGTTAGAAATTCTATGACCAAGGAATTGTATCTCAGTAAAACCTATTTCAATTTTACTTGGTTTAGCTTTCAACCCGTGTTGTTGTATTTTCTGAAATACCTGTTTCAGAATTTTAACATGTGTGTCAATATCTGAAGTATGCACACAGATGTCATCCATATAAGTCGCTACATTGGAAATTCCATGTAGTAGTCTTCTCATCATACGCATAAATGTGCATATGTATAATAAATGGTTGTGTTCTTTCTTAACGTTCAGCATAATGATTGTTCGTTATAAATACTCTCCATCATATACTTTATATATATATATACTTTCCTACCTTCCTTTCTCCTTTGATTGTTCAAGTTGCTCTTATGAATGATTCATTCACGATGTTCTAACCACTGTATATGGAGGCCGACATTTTTACTTTTCACACTCTTGACGTTCTTCCGATGCGACTCCGTGTGTTCCGGCGCGCTATTTATGTTTCTCTGTGCCGAGTTTCGTTCGTGCGCATTTCTTGTTTACTAATAGCTTTCGCGGGAAATCTTTGTTGACAATTGGATCTTAAAAACCGGCGAGCATCCCATCTTTATGCCAATAGGTAATTTCTCTCATTGACTTATAAACAACTCGTTACGCTTTGAACAATGTGACGAATGATTAAGCGACTCCAAATGAAAACGATACTCACTCTTTTATTTCAAGTCGAGCGGAACAAATAATAGCGTACAGTTATCGGGTGATATTAAACTGCCCCCGAGATGTAGGAGCGGCGTTTAATTAATAAATGTTTCACACGAAAACTCCCTGCCTTGCCCCAATTTCCTCTTTGAGGTGCAAACTTGCCATTTCACAGTTCAGAGTTGCAGCGCGTCTAGGGTTTTCGAGTCCTGTCTTAAGTATCCATTTGCCAATCGATCTTTCCTCCTGAATTCTATTCGCCTAAGCACGGAATCAGTCGCATACAGCGCTTCACACACGGCTCTCTGGAAGACACGTCCTTTCCTTTCGAATCACACACACAGAAAGTCCTTTGTTGTTCTGTGACGCTATATTCGTTTCCAATGGTATCTTCCTTTCCTATTTGTCCATTTTTGTGCAGAACTGGGAAAATCCCATTCATGACTTTTGTGGAGTGTACCGTCATATGGCAATATAGTTAGTTATTATATAGTTAGTTATATAGTTAGTTATATAGTTAGTTACATAGTTAGTTAGCTATATAGTTAGTTATATAGTTAGTTAGCTATATAGTTAGTTATATAGTTAGTTATATAGTTAGTTATATAGTTAGTTAGTTAGTTAGTTAGTTATATAGTTATATATATAGTTAGTTATATAGTTAGTTATATAGTTGATATATAGTTAGTTATATAGTTAGCTATATAGCTAGTTATATAGTTAGTTATATAGTTAGTTACATAGGACTTCGGTGAAGGAAAGGAGCGGGCTGACAAGCTCGCAGGTGAGGCTACTGTGGAGGGCGGACGCGCCATGGACCAGGCTGACATTCTTTGTAGCACTTCAACACTCTTTTTCTCGTTTCAATTGATATCTTTTTATTGGTCAGTTTGTTTTTCATCTTGCAAAAGGCTACCTTCGCAATGGCAATTCTTGTTCTGATCTCTTCAAGGGCAGGCCAATGAATCGTCACAGTGTTCTGCTGCTGCAGATATTGCTGCGTAATGCACGCGGTGTGAGTTATCCTGCTGGAAAACACGCAAGTCTGGATAATTTGTGAACACAAGAGCATTGAATGCATCCAGTCCCTCATCTCTATATGTCATAGCATTAACATGTACACGGAAGACGTGAAGAAACTAGCGATGGTAAAAACTGAATCCTCCCTGTGTGAACACTGCCGCCTCCAAATAGGTTGTGCTGACGAACACAGAAATCCACATAGCGCTTTCCACACCTATCGCCAAATCCGGATATGTCCATCGGCAAAGAATAGGTTGAATCCACTCTCGTGTGTGAGTAGGACCGCATTCTACTACAGTCTAGTCCATCTGACATGTTGCTCTACCTATTGCAGGCGCTGCTGACGATGTCTGTGAGTCAAGTTTGGCCCAACATAAGGTCGTCTTTCAGTAAAGCCTGTATCTATGAGTCGTCGTATGACTGTCATTAGAGAGACTTGCACACGTCTACCCACTATTGCTGTTGCTGTTTGACTTGCCGGGAGAAAACGATTCGGTACCTCATTTTTAATTACCCGCAAACAAACCGCGTAGCTATTTTTAGCACTGACCTAGATCTGGTCGAAGGGGTTACGGACGCGTTTCGTAATCCCGTATACCAGAGTTCGAAACACAGCGGTGCTGATTTTTTTTTTTTCGAAAACGGTGCCGGTAGTTCAGAAAGCAATGGCAAACTACTGAACGTAAAACTTGCCTAGGAATCACGACCAGCCAAAAGGCTGGGGTTGTCTGCTACGTCCTGTGAAGTATATACGACTAAATTTTTTTTTTAAAGATCAGGTGGGATCGTCGATTTTCAGAACAGGGATATCGGGATTCACTTCCTGGTCGGTCGACAAGTGTATTTGCAGCAATACGTACCCAAAACCGCTTGTCATTGTCTTCGCAAACTGTCCCCCAGATACATCAGGGATGAGCGCAGACAGATGGGACATACACAAGATAAGACGAGTAGAGCAACCAGACAGACATGGGAGGCCGAAATCTTGCCAAGGAGGTCACCTCAGACAGGTGCAAGGCCCAGAACACTTCGGATGAAGACACAGTGACAGTGAAAGAAATCAAGGCTGTACTTCGACGATCAAAAAACAGCGCTCCAGGGCCTGATGGCGACATCAATAGGTGTACCGACAATGAGCTAGAGAAATTAGCAGACATGTACAACAACAGTATAGAGAGTGCTAGCATCAAGGAGGAGTGGTTACACAGATATCTGATTTCCTTGCCGAAACCTGACAAAGACCACACAAAAATTCAGGGATATCGAGTTATAACCATGCAGAATACAATAGACAAGCTGCTGGAGAAGGTAATTGCCAGGAAAATACAAAGCCAGCTAGAGAGGCAAGGTGTTTTCCCACCTACCCTGGGTGGGTACCGTCCAAAAAGAGAAACCTGGACCAATGCAGCAGTCTTTGCCCATGATGTTTATGAAGGTTCGTGGGATGAGGATGAGCACAAAGCTTGGTCTGAACTGTAGAAACCATGTGTTGCCCAAGCAGCATAATCCTTCTCTCGCCTTGCCTAGTTTGCTTCACAGGAAAGATAACACCAATGCAACTGGAACAAGACACGCTGCGGAAGCTGTCAGATCAGCAAAGCAATGCTCTAATTGTCCGCATGTCAGAGCTTCGAACCTAGACGAGGTGCCGACCACGGCTTAGAGTCTGGTCTGCCCAGGCATACTATTTAGTCTTTAGATTACATTTCCTTGCATTAGTTTAAGGCGTTCACCCTCCACACACTTGCTGCTACTTCTAGAGCACTGGGCTGATGTTTGCGCGTGTATTAGTTTTCCCCATTACCAATGTCCCTCGCCAGCAGGTGAACCCACTCACTCAGATTTACCTGTAATTTATGTCCCCAAGTCAAGGACAAGAAGTCAACATTTAATTCAACGAGTCAAAAGAAACGAATCTTAGCATAACATTTATAATATTTAATTCTTACGGTAAATCGGTACGAATGTATGGATCAGAAACGCGGAGAACAAAGAAACCGATTAAAAATAAACTGCAAACATTCACTTATTGGGGCCTGCAAACAAAACTGAAGAAATAAAATAATATGTCAGAATAACCAAAAATGTGCAGCACGTGATCAGAACTAGACAAATACCAGTGGACCAATGTGGAGCTCATGGAGAGAACTAAACAAACACGTATGAACCAATATGTAGCTCATCGAGAGAACTAGACAAATACCAGGAAACCAATGTCGGGCTTATGGAGAGAACTAGACAAATACCAGTGAACCAATGTGGAGCTCTATGGAGAGAACTAGACAAATGTCATTTAACCAATGTGGAGCTCATGGGGAGAACTAGACAAATACCAGTAAACCAATGTAGAGCTCATAGAGAGGACTAGACAGCTACCAGTGAGCCAAAAGGTGAGGACAAGACGTTCACGCTGGATAGGCCACACACTAGGAAAAATCTGAAAATATTATAACTAGAAAGAGGTTTGTCTGGAACCCACAGGGAAAAATACACAGGAAGGTCTAAAAACACGGAGAAGAGAAGTTGAAACAGAAATTAATAATGAGACCCCGGAGATTTAGATATAACACGGAAGATATAGAGAAGTTAATTAGTTGCAGCAAGTATAATTCTAGATATTCACAGTTCACATTGTCCATCCAAGCACTCACCTCAGTAGCAGGACGACGGAACCTGCATGTTCCACTTTTCACATGGAGCAGTGAGGCGCAATTAACAAAATAATTCTAAATATACACATTAAGGTACAGAAAGAATAAATGGTTGCTGTCACGTATAGTTAGAAAGCAAAGGTACAGTAAATGCTGTGTATATGCTGAGAATATCAACTGAGCGTTCTATAGAAGTAAAGAAAGACTTACGTCTTTGCTTTATTGACTACACAAAGGTTTTTGATAAAGTGAGACATGTCAACATGATGAAAATGCTTGCAGATCTACAAAGTGATTGTAAAGACCTTAGACTTGTAAAAACTATATAGGCCTACAGCTAGTGCTCGACTTACAACCTATGCAACTTACGACCATTCGACTTTACGACCACAATCACTAGCCATATTAGATTTCAGATATATTTCTGCCTCAATTATCAGTCGAACGGTGTTGTCTGCAATCATTGGTGGTCGTTAACTAAGGAAAGGGAGGCATGATGCTATGATGATGCTATGATGACGACAAAGTGCATGAATGGCATCTGGAAAAATTGTGTTAAGCGCAATGTTAATGATTTTCATGGATTTGACAGTGAACATGAACTTGAAACGATTTGGGACAAAATAGTAAATCTCGCCAAAGACCTTTCTTTGGAGTGTGAAATTGAAGATGTCGAAGAGTTGCTAGACAAAGAATCCGGAGAACTTACACATGAAGAGTTAATCGAACTGGAAGAAGAAAGAGTGGCGGAAGAAGAAAGAAGAGAAGCCAAGAAAGAAGAGAATGAGCCAGAAAGAAAGTTCACCACTAAGGGATTATGAGAAGGTTTATCTTTACTGAATAAACTTCTTATACATTCGAAGCAATGGACCCAAACATCGAACGATTTGCAAGGATTGAACGGATGGCGCAAGATGTGTTTCGTCCGTATCGTGAAATTTATGATGAAAAAAAGAAACATACAATTCAGACAAAGCTCACCATGTTTATGAAAAAACCAACTCCGGTACCCCCAACTGCTGCTTTAGATGACGACATTAATGATCTGCAACCAAACACCGGTGGCCAATAAAATGTTTCGTACATGTTTATGTATTTTGATGTTAATGACAATTTGATGTGTTTTGATTTTGAGAAAATGTTTCTTATAGTATTTTCCACACCTGTATTTTTTATGTTTTGCAAATATTAAACCAGTTGTACATGTACAGTTAATGCAGTGTTTTTCTTAAACCTGACGATGTAAAAATAAGAAACAAAATGGTGTAGAGATGATACAAATAGCACAAAATGAACATCGAAAATTATGATTTATAACAATAATAAAAGAAATTTATGATATCATTTAACTTAAATATTTTTATAACATCACTTCACATTACTGTACACATAGCGTACTCAACTTACGACCAAATCGTGTTACGACCGGTCTGTCGGAACCGATCGTGGTCGTAAGTCGAGTACTAGGTATATTGGAAACAATAAGCTGCCATAAGGATTGATAATTATCTAGGTCAATATTAGCCTATTAAGAGAGCTGTAAGAGAGATATGTGTAATGTCTCCAGATTCCCCCCCCCCCCCTATATAGTGACAATATTTTTAGAAATTTAGAAGATATCAGAGGAATCACAATTTGGGGACGTAACACCGATAACATTAGATATGCGGATGATACAGTATTGATTGCAGGATCTGCAACATTTAGTAGATGCGATTATTGCATACAGTGAACAACTGGGGTTAGAATTAAATTGTCAGAAGACACAGATTATGGTCGTCACATTTTTCTTTAAATTCGCATATCTTTTACAGGACATCGCTGTCAACCGCAGCATCTTTCAGCTGTCTGTTGATTTCTTGGCAAGATTACGCTCAGTAGTTTGCCATTGCTTTCTGAGCGGCCGGCTCAGTTATCCCGCAAGTCACCAGCGGGGGTCGAACCGCTTCCAGCTCTCGCCCGCTACGAAACTGCGTGATAAACGGGATCACGGAGAAAGTGTTGTAACCCTTCGGCCAGAGAGACCGGCCAATGGTCGTCACTAGGAAGAAAGAAATACTGCAATGTAATAAACAAGTAAATAGGAATATTCTTAAACAAGTGAATTGGTACAATTATCTCGGAGCTGTCAGAACATCTGATGAGAAGTGCCTTCAAACGATTAGAAAAAGATTCGCCATGGCGAAGGTAGCCTTTTTCAAGATGGAAAACATACTGACAAATAAAAAGATGTCAAACGCCACGAGAAAAAGTGTTGAAGTGCTGTTATATATTTTTGTACGGATGTGAAGCGTGAACAATGAGCAGACAAGCTGTCGTGTCTTAATCTAAAGTGTCGTCCCTGGAGTGAGGGGAGTCAACACCCACATTATATTTTACCCCCTTTCTAATAACCTGGAGAATCCACCAGCTTCCGTCCCACACACTCCATCAGCCCGTGGACACCTTTTCCTATCTCTCTCTCTCACTGTCGTACTATGCCCCCTCTCATTCTCCCCAACGCAACATATTCAACAACTCATTCTTCCAACAATTAATAAAGATTAATTTATTAAAAGAAAAAGTGTAATGTACGTGAGGCGTGTATGCGAAGAAAATGTGTGTTGTGTATTCTAATGTAAATGTAGAGGTCAGACTACAAAGTTCATGATCAGAGTCCACTCATCATGGCAAGGATTACACGACATCACAAGAATCAGTACAATGGACCTCACCGAAGTCGTGTCCTTCTCTCCAGACATGTCCTCCTCCAGGAGCTCTGATGACCATGAAATCTGATTCCCATTCAAATCTATAATCCGTGAACGATACTATTTTTGTTCCTAACAAAAACTGTTCCTAATAGTTTATAGAAACTCAGACTTCATAATTCCTGCGCAGTGAAAAAAAAACATGGAACACTGTCCTATGAACATGACGTCTTTCCTTCTATAGTTTTCACTCTTAAACAGTCATTGTATCTATATTCCAATAGATTTCTTTATTTTATAGATATTGTCTTAAGGTTATGATTTCCTTGATACGTGGAACAACTGCACTTTAATGTTTGGTTTCATCTAATGGGAACATCAGTTCCTACTGATCTAGTAATACGTGGACTGAACATCCATCACTACAGGTGTGTTAACGAATGGCATGAACTCATGTAGGATACTTATACCATTCAGCTCCACCGAGCAATGTTTATCAACTTCTTCTAGCATAGACCCATTGAGAAAGTTGCTGGCCAATCCTCCTGCACCAAAATTTTATCCGGGATCGGATTTTTCAATGATTCTGTGTTCTTCATCCCGACCAGAGGGAACCTTATAAACACTCAGCCCTATCCCACATCGAATCTATGCTTGCCATAAAGGACACATGCTCCTCAACATTAGTTGATATCGAACATGCTAGATTCTTTGCGAATTAAAACAGCGCGAGTCAAAACACTTCCACCCAGGCACACACTCTTGCGTAAAACTCACGATAACAAATTTGTCCTCATATAGCCTAGGATTGTCCTAGTTACGTCATTCGATGTAACCCTCCCCCA